>WBNH01008296.1:255431-465537 GCA_013401255.1 Urocolius indicus
ATATTTTAACAAAAAAAAAAAAAAAAAAAAAAAAAAAAAAAAAAAAAGTGGAAGCATTCTGTTGCCAATAACGACAAAAATAAAAAGCCCTTTCCCTCTCTTTTGCTTCTGATTTAATGTTCCCTTTCAGGCTTTCTGGTTCTTTTTATTTTGCTAATGTTCAAGTGAGCTCTTCCTCAAGCACAAGTTTTTATGCAAAAAAACCCAGATATTCTTCCTCCTTCTCATGTCTTCCTGTACCACTTTTCCTTTCCACCTCTGTCTCCAAAACATTCATCCTTACCCACAGACTCATTTCTCATCCTCTGTCCTACTGCATAGTGCCTGTTTTGTAGCTTCCTTCCAGGTCTTCTTAATTATACAGGCTTTTATACAGGTACTGAACTAAGTTCTGAACATTATCTGGCAGTCACATCTGGGTTACCTCAATGCAGCCTCTCATATTATTGTTTCCATTCATGCATGTCTCCTGCAACACATCTCACCCTTTGTATCAGAGAGGTCACAGAACACCAAAAACAAATAGCAGAAGGCGGCCCATGGAAACAGACATTTCAGCACCTCTGAAGACAAGATGGACTGAGCACAAGAATCCACAGCACGTAATGCAGCTTCACAAGAAACAAACAGTCCTGAAGCACAGCTCACACTTGACTGTAGTCATAGCTGTTCCTCAGCTTTATTTAGATGAGTGGCTTTGGAACTGCTGGAAACTGTGGTCCACATACCATTTCAAAAGAGGCTACAGGAGACAGCTAATGCATGCTACATGGCATATATATGCACCAGGGCTCCAAGTCTTAAAAAACCCCAGATAAGCTAAAACAGTAGCTCCTGTTTTTTTTAAGGTGGTACTGAAGACATTCATAGAATCACAGAATCATAACGGTTGGAAAAGACCTTTAAGACCATCGATTCCAACCACTAACCTCACGCTGCCAAGCCCATCACTAAACTAAATCATCTCTCAGCACCTCATCTGCATGCCTTTTAAATATCTCAAGGGATGGATGACCACCTCCATGGGCAGTCTGTTCCAATGCTTAATAACTCTCTCAGTGAAAAAGTTCTTCTTAATGTCCAATCTAAACCTTTCCTGGCAGAACTTGAGCCCATTTCCTCTTGTCCTATCATTCACTACCGGAGAGAAGAGACGGACCTCAATGTCATTACAATTCCCTTTAAAGTAGTTGTAGATAGTGATCATGTCTCCTCTCAGCCTCCTCTTCTCTAGGCTAAACATTCCCAGTTCCCTCAACCACTCCTCATCAGACTTGTTCTTCAGACCTTTCACCAGCTTTGTTGCTCGTCTCTGGGCATGGTCCAGCACCTCCACATCTTTCTTGTAGTGAGGAGCCTGAAACTGACCTTGTTCCAGTACTCCTCCGGAAAATCTTTGACCTACTATTAAGTAGGCCATTCCAGTTCAGCTCTGTTTGCTCTATGGTCATTTGTTTGTCTTACTTTCAAGATGCAACTTCTTGAAGGAGAAATTATTTCTAGTGTTTATCATGCTCAGCACTAATAATAAATAAGTCTGCACTTACAAGTGATGATAATAATATAATTAGATTCTCTACTTTCTGTTTACTTTGTGAAAACAGAATTTGTGTACAAGATTCACATAAGAATTTATGTTTTAAAAATATTGTTTTGTTTGAAGTCTGTTTCATTGTTACTCTGCAAAGATGGATTTTCCTCTGTTCTTGTGACAGCCTTGCAGTCCAACACAAGAGACAGAAGTCCTTAAAGAGGGAAATATAACAGCAGAATTAAAGAAAATGGCAAGATAACATAGAAATAGAAGCATTTCCTGAAACCACTAGCTCTTTTTTTATGAAATGACTAGGTTTCAAGTTGATGTTGTCACTGCAAGTAATCTTGAAATTTACACTACAGCAGTTTCACTACCTCAAGTCAAAGGAAGAGATTTTAAAGGAAAAAGTCCTTTTTGAAAAATTATGCATCACTTGAGGTTTGCTGGGCTTGAGGAAAGCTATTGCATTCTTGACAGAAATTATTTTTTTAATTAACATCCATGTGGCTACAAATATTTTGCTGCAGTGTCATCATCATAACAGAACAATGCATGGAGAAGTTTTAGATTTTCTACATAAAGGGCTCAAAATCGAGTTACCTAAAAGCATTAAGCAGAAAGTTCAGGTTTTATATTTACTATTTTACAAGAAACAAAACACTAGACCATTCAGGGGTTAAGTGCAAGATTACATATCCTGTAAATTTTGTATATGATATAGGCTGCATATGGACAGTTCTTCCATCTGCCTAGATGACTACAACAAAGACACAAGTAGATAAGATTGCAGTTAATTTAGTATCATGTACCCACATGATAGCAAGTCCAATTTTGATTGAAATAATTTGAAGGTTCTAACATTTGCATCTCTTCAAACAGCTTTCATTTCTTACAGAGATTCATCAACTCAGTATCTATCTGGATTGCACAAAAATGTGGACCTCCATTAATTTCTAGAACACAAAATTGAAACTAATCCCAGAGACCATCTGGAAGGAATGCGTAGCATAAAATTCATCTCCTTGCCTGTAAGGCCGCATCACTTCTTTAAAAAGAATGAAAATAATCACATAAACCTGCTTTCATTCTCAGTTACAAGTGCAATTCCAGGACCTGTGTACCTCAGTCCCACATGTCTAAGCCATGGTTACAATGAAGGGAATGTGGGACCCAAATAAGAAGTCCAAAGCCTATGAAGTTGGAGCTGATGGCCAACATCTTTCAGAGCATTCACATCTAGCTGAAATAGTTCTGAAATGTAATGAAGGCATTCTCCTGATGGATATAGAGAAGACAAAGTGAATGCAAACTGCATATTTTGGGGCAAACCTTCAAACCATTTTTGATCCTAATTAAAGGTGTCTATGTGAACACCAACCTTGCCAGAAAAAAATGGAACTGTCAAATCACAGAAAGAAATAGTAGATGACATAACTCTTCTCTAACGTTAGTGCTACTTATATGTGTAGCTTCACCTTAGCAAGTTTGAACATATACATAAATGCATTTTTACACTTACACACGGGTTAACAAAAATTTCTAGTCTTTTACAGTTTCAATGCGTATGCTTTTATCATTTTTTCTCTTTAAAAATAAATCTCATTACAAGACTTCAAAATTGCAGAGCCCAACTGAGATGCGTTTATATTAATGTGTTTCCTGAAAAGACACTGTCTACATTTTGTTTCAGAGCTAAAATGTAGTTGGGTAAGGATGGTCTCATTCAGAATAAATGCTTCTTTAATTCCACTTTAATTTTTTTCTGTTGAGTTAATCAGATATGACACTGATTTTATCCTGTACTCAGAATCTGTTAGGTATTCTGTCCAGCTGAAATACAAACACTGTTTCAATTACAGAGGAAGGCAGGTAGAAATTAAAAGAGGCATTGCTCCTTTAGGTTTAAAGTCGCTTGGCTAGTCAGGTCTTCAAGAAGAATCTCTGTTACTGAGCTGAAGATTTAAACAACCATGACTTTCAAGAGTGTGTTTCCATCCCATTAGTGATATAGCAGCTCACATCAGAAAGAACTACTGCATTTTACAGAATTCAGTAGAGAAATGATTCTTCTCTAGTACTTGGTAGCAGTAATATTTCAGGGGGTTTATGCCATGGGTTTTACTATCTAAACACAGAAATTAAATGCCTGTAGTCATAACTCATATCCTCCAATTGCTTTAGAATGGACATTTAGCGCCTCAAAGGGGTTGACAATGTCTTTTTAAATTATTACTGCTGATTTATATCACTGTAATATGACAAAGTAGACTTATATTCCTCAAATCTGAAGATAGGAAAATATTCTGTGCACAGAGTAGCGGGCAAAGGTTCTTCAGAAATAAAATATGCCTGCCCTCTACTGACCATGTAAGAAACTCTTTAAAAGAAATAAAGACCCAATAGTATCTGCACCAATAAAATTTTAAATTTAATTACTTTTCTCGTTGGAACCATCTCATAACATCATGTCTCCAAATTAGATTTACAGTCTTCATGTACTTGTTGCATCCCTCCAGAAAACCCAAAGCCTATTGGTTTGCACAACATGGTATATGTATGCAAAGCCTTCTCTTTTTTTCTGATTCACAGGTCTCCTGAGAAAATCAGGGAGAGTGAATGGAGTAGCCTAGAGTTTAAAATCTGAATGTCTGCCCAGAATTGTTACTGTAAAAGACTCATTTTTTTGCATCAGCTGTTACAAATCAAGAAGCAATTGTATTTTGGACATTCACACAGAATGAGTTTTATCCTCAGGAGACCTTAGAAAAACAGAAAAGTGTTTGCAAAATTCACTGGATACTAAATTTCCAGGTGAGTTTTAATCCAGTTTGAAACACTGTGCACATGTACTATCAGAATGACCTAGTTTTTAACAGTAATAAGAAAAATAAAGTCCTGGCTAGATGTACGTGTCCAGTTCTGGCAGAGACACACAAGGACACATCTGGATTAGCCATCTCCTTTGGAGTTATAATTTGCCCAGTCTGTTTTAGACTAACTTAAAATGAGACAAATCATGGTTTAGAACTGCTCCCTTCCCCTAACCATACGTGCAGTCAGATGAACCTCCAAGAAGGTATTCTGCATTAATATTTACAGTAAACACAAGCAAGCATATCTCATGCTGGGGAATAAAAGGAACTGAGGAAATGCTCCTAGCAAACCAACAACATAAGCTGCTTCAAAGCACAAGAAGGAAGAGTTCAGTTGAGCAGAGGTTTTACGCTTGGATGCTGGGGATGGATGGCATTTCAGATATTGATCTCATCACCCTTTCTTTTAAGCTAGGTAGGATCAGTGCTGCCCCCAGCACAAGCCAGTGCTAACTGCTGTTGCTCTCAAAAGCTTTCAGAACTTGCCTGTGCACAATCAATATGAACAACTCAGGCTATGAACTCCAAACAGACCAATTATTCCTGATCAGTTGCCCAATGTGGGCACTCAAGGATAAGGAAGCATCCAGAGTGGAAATTAACCAGGTGATCACACAAACAAGAACCTCAGTATTAGTCTCTCCAACACACCAATTTTAGCAGTTATTTCGGTAAAACATGACCCAGATCAACTCGTAAGTGCTACTAAAAGCCAAACACGTAATATATGATTAATCTATTGTTCTTGCCATTGAAAACCCATATTACCAGATTACCCACGTAAACTTATTCACTAAGTTTAGTGCTGTACTAATGCAGCACTAAAATACTATGCTTTACTTTCTGTATTAATGCTATTATTTTCTATATTCAACAGCAACTGGATTCATTCCAGACCTTATTTTCATCAGGCTTTGGAAGTGAGTTGGTATTTTCAGAAACTGTAGAATGGATACAGACACAAAACTCTGAACACACTTATAAATAGCACTGGAACAGATTCATGAAGGAATTGAACAAAAAATTCAATTGAGGAAAAAATTTTTGTTTCCTCTGTGCATCCCAAACCGTGCTATGTAAAAACCTGAGAAGAAAAGCAACAGAAGTTGTACGTTTTAATAAGCCATGTTGATAGCTTGCCCTTTTCTGAAAACATCTCCCTCTCTGTAGTATATAAAGATATAGAGAATATGTAGAGATATATATTTTCACTCAATAAGAATAATAAATAGCTGCATTTTTATCGAGATGTACAGTAACGGTGCTTCTGCTACTGCTAGACAGCTGCCTAATGCTTGTTTGCTACTGAAAACCAAAAGTGGTTTACAAACAGTGATCTTCTGAGGAATCAACTCTCTACCTATCTAGGAATTTGAATGCTCTCCCACTACTGCAATTTATAGAGCCCTGTTTAGAAAAATTTTTCTAAAAATAAGCTGAGGCTCTGCTCTGGAAGTCCACATGGCAGAGGCGGAAACACCAGCATCGTGTAGTCACTAGAAATTAGTCTCTGTAGAACTGAAGGTAGAAACGAGAAGATACACCAATCATTCTTTTATCAGCCATTTGAAGATGAACTTGCAGTGTTAAAAACTATAATGACAGTAGTGACCTAGCAGAAATCTGCATACAAAAAATTTAATTATTAAATACTAACAAATAAATAATAATAATGTTGTTTACTTTTGGTTCCTATCATAAGACCAATAGTTCATCACCGGACACAAGTTTCAAATAATAATAAAAGCTTTAGTTGAGCAAATACTGGTCATTAATAAGGTGGACATTATCGTCAGACAGCAAAAAGGATGATGCATCTGTATGGAGACAACAAGTAGTAATTAATTCTCACAGTATTTACAATAAAGTTTCCTCTTGGAATTTTTCATGACTATTTCCATAACAATAATCATGGGCAAAAAAGTTAACATTCTTTCTACCTTACACCAAAATTAATCATGACCTTTTGAAAAACCTAACTACATTGACACTGCAAAACTGAGTCCAGAGACATCTTCACTATCTATTTCTCTCCTATCAGCTTTGCTATAGATACCATCACAACAGAGACAGATGCACAGTATCAAGAAAAGCAGCTCTGAGCGCTGCCGCTGCCAGACTATTGAGCCTCACAATGTACATAAAGAAGTGTTATCCCTGAGGCAAATAAACACAGCAAACACAGTCCTCCAAGAAATACTACACAGTAGTGGAAGTTTTATGCTATATTTAAATATCGTCCTCTCATGTTAATAAGGAAATATTGGTACTGTAAGAGAAAATTACTCTTTCTACTAACTTAAAGCAGGGTGTTGACTTTCACAATAGGACTATTAAGTGTCCTTTTGAGGTTCCCCTAACCCATAGAGCCTTGGACAGACAGGAGGTATCTGAGACTGAGCAGAGCAGAAATATGCAGCTCTCCTGCAAACACTGGAAAAGTTTGCATTCCCTTGTCTTGGAGATGATGTCCTCTTTCCCCTTAGCACTGAGACAAGAGTCCCTGGTGTCTTGCACAGGAAGAAAACATCGGGTTTTGCAAGTGGAGGTCCAAGTGAAGAATTAGGTGTTGCTGACAGACACCACCTCCTAATCAAACAGATGATTAAAGCAGAAAAGCTAATCTGCACTTTGCAATTTATTGTTGAACATTTGCTGGATAAAAAAAAAAACAAAGTTACATCTTTAAAATAATCTTTAGCACTTTCTTTTTTCCTGCATGCCAGTACACAAGACTCGTTGTAAATCCCTGTCTTTAAAGAAGAAAAATCTATCATGGTAGCTTTCAGTTAATAGTGCACAGTTTAGTTGTGATCTTCAATTTCTTCCTCTTCCTTCTTCATTTCAGCTTTCTCAAACCATCTGCTTTCTGTTAAGATAAATTCTTAAAATCCTGTGAGCTGCTCATATGAAGTGAGTAAAAGTTGGATTTTCTAAAAGAGGCAGAGATTTGCAATGTAAACAACCTATATACAGCTTATATCTTCATTCAGGTTTATAGCAAGTGTGTGGGTACATTGCATAACTATACTTTAGAAGGGGTAATCAGGTGCTGAAATATGCATTTGCTTGTGTAGTGAACCAACTGCACTAATCCACATAAGCACACATGTATTTGTGTTTATAATCATGTTTCTCTACCTTCTGAATATGTGACCTCTTATGAAAATGACTATTCAAGGTTATAAGTGCCAAAAATCTCTTTCACCACCACCTATAACTTCTGAGCTTTGCTGTCTCTAGCTACTTTTCACCTCTTAGGACAGTGTAGAGACTGTAGAGTGAAAATACTCACAGTGTGGTTAGCTGAGGTTGACAGGCTTATGAACTGCTCCATAAATATTTAAAAATAATAATAACAGAGCAAACTGTGTTTGATTTCCCTTCTTGCAAACAAACAGGCTGCAGCCCAGAGGCAGTCTAGCTGAGGCTAACAGAAGAAGAGCATGTCCTTTAATACACCTGAGATGCTCTACAGGCAGGTTACTGCCACAGAGCAGTGCAGAGCACCGCACAGTCTCATTAGCTCCTACTTGTTCAGATAGTCTCTCCCCATTGTGTTGTTTCTTCTTGATTGCAGCTTAATTGAGATGATCTGTAGGTTACAATATTATGACAGCAAATTAATAAATGTTCAGGTGTGGTGGCAAGCACCCATAATCTGTCCCCGTGCATGGCAGATGCCCTTGCTACAGGATCAGGCATGGTTTCCTTGGCATCTAACTCCTTCTGCACAGCCCAGCTCCATCACAGACCAGAACCCAGTAACTCTCTTTAACAGCATTTTTAAAGTTTGTATCTATGCCCCAGTCCCCTCATCAGCAGGGTATGGACAATAATGCTCTCTAGCCCCAAATTACAATAATGATCCTCAGTAAGAAGGTGAAAGATGACTGCAAAATATTATTAAGTGCTGCTTTATTCTTTTTTGAAGTAAATACAGCATAGGTCATTTCAGCCTTTGATCATACCCATGTCTTTTGCTCCAGCATATTGGTCTAGCTCAGCCTCAAGTTAGTGATGATGAATACCTTGACATATCAGATCTCCACCAATAAATCATTTTTAGGTCTTTTGCTTTTAAATACACACAGCTACTTCTGTCTTCCTTAAAGGATCATATCTGTAAAATGAATCTGTCTCAGACCACTTGGCTTCATCACCTTGGCTTCAAAGATCTCAGCAGTGCTACTCAGAAGATTCAGGTCTGATCTTGGATTGGAGAAGATGAAGTACAAGAAGTATAACTGCATTTTCAAAATTTGAATGAATAGTATTATCAAATGTATATAAGGAAAAATGTGTCCCGTTCCACCAACGACAAGCAAAAGCAAGTCTGATTCTGGGAAGAGTCCACCTGCGACTGGCAGTTGCGAGGGTATAGAACGGGCAAGGTAAATACAGCTCTGCAGAAGAGAAATCCAAATCCAAAAAGATGATATAATCTAAGGGGTTCTTGGTCTTGACTCCATTTAGTTCTTCATTAAATATACAAAACCCAAACAATCATATAGTGTCTGAGCTTTCAAAATACCTGTGGTGTGATGCACCTCTGGACTCTCTAAAGAGGTTAAGAGTTCAATCACAAGGCAAAGTACTCTTCACCAAGCTAATCCGTCACCGTAAAAGCACTAAATTAGGGACGTGGTTGAGTTTCAAATAAAAAATTAAGGGGCGAGGGGGCAGATTGCTCATAAATCTGCCTTCTGATGAGGGTATTCTATTACAAAACCATTTGTAAGTATATTAACCTGTAAAAACAAATTGCTAATGCATTCATGGGTTGAAAGAGATTGTTATGGAGAACCATTAAATGTGAAAAAGAGCATCACAAGGAAAGTATAGAAAGTATAAACTGGAAAGGATGGAAAGTGTAAACTGGAAGTTAGGATCGTATTTTTCATTATACTGACAGCATATATGCTGGCAGACAGATATTAATTTATGACTGCATCTACACTCTGTTCCCAGTTTTATAAATATTACTTTGAGTTTCTTTTCCCCTCTTTATATTGTGGAAAAAAAAAACCCCAAACCTCTAACCTTTCAGGGTTTGGTTTTTTGGTTTTTTTTTTACAAAAAATACACTTTAAAAAAAGGTTTTTAGTTATAAATACACATCCCATCTCTTTGGGAGCTCAAGAATTAGTGGAACATCAGAGATCTGAGGCTGAGCAATGTGCAAAACAGATTTTTAGCCATGTTTCTGATTGTTACTTTTCATTCAGGTCTAGTTAATTCACTCATTCTATAAATCAGATTATAACTATCAGACCAGATACTATCTTTTGAGCCATGTGTTGTACAACTGAGGCATCTGCCTTGGCATATTCAAGAATTCCTGTAAGGCATTTTTTGTCTACAAACAAGTAGATCACAACCCTAAGAGATATTTGACACAGGAAGAAGCAAGGGTAACTAAAGGACTTGAAATCTTTAAGGGGTAAATACAAAGCAACAGTGCTACAATACACACTTGAGTTTTAAGGTGAGACTAAAAAGAACTGACCCAGGAACACCAGATCTGGCACTAAGAAGACTTAGGTAAACAGGAACAATGTAGGGAAACCCATGAAGGAAGACAAGCAGAAATAAAGAGGTTGGTGACATGGAGATGATCCTGATAAATCAACTAGCACAACTTTCAGGTCATAACTCAAAGTTGTGTTTTTCCTCCTTAATATTCCTTCCATGACAAAGAAACAAATGAACAGAGAACTGGCAAGCAGCTAAAGACACTGTGTAGGCACTTTAGTGTAACCCCATTGCAAAGGCCACTTTTCCTGCACTGTTGCTCCTCCAGCTTATAATAATGCTCTTCAATTTGCTATGTGATATTTTCTGAAGAAACATCCACAGTTTGCCCAGAGCAAACGACTAGACATGGGTCACCCTGCCAATAGAAAAGACTTCATTTTCTGTTTTTGTTGTTTGGTGCCTATAGGTAGAAATAAATCACGCTCAAAATAAAGTCAGAAAAACTCAGTTCAACTGAAATTCCTCTGGAGGAAACCATAAAACTTAATATTGCTTTGGTTTTTTTTTTTTTCTTTTTTCTGGGTACACATGGTCTTTTCCCCAGCATGTACAGATAGCTATCTGCACCAAACCTGAAAATCCTCTGACTGAGCACTATATTCCATCTTCTCTGTGAGTGGGGAAGAGAGATGCAGAGAAGCTACTCCTCATGGCACAGTTCCAACACTAGAGCAGCTATCAGAGATATACATTGAAAGGAAGAAGGTGAATCATTTCTTGCTATGAAAAGAACTGCTACTTTGCCATGAATTCCTTTGTTAAGACAAAATTTCTGTAGTTTCAACCTTTTTTAACAAGCAAAATATTCTAAGCTGGCATTTTAGAATTTGCATAAGAGAAGACCTCTTGGACACACTTCATCATTTCAAAATATACACTTTACACCTAGGAAAATGCATCAAAGCCACAAATGCTTTGGTCAAGGAGTTTCACCCCTCTTGAATTGACTGATGATATCATATGTTCTAGGAATATTTTTATCATCTGGCATGTTGCTCGGCACCATATGGCACAGCACACTGACAAGAGAGAAAGGACTAGTTTTAAATATTTTATATATATAGGTAGATAAAAATAAATGTTACACTTCTATAGAAGTATAAAACACTATTGCACATTTCTGTAATTCTTAATTACAGTAGAGCCTCACTGTAGAAGGTATGATTTTGTCCTCACACTGAAATACAAAAGCAAAAACTACTTAAGTAAAGCAGAATAGTTTAAAAAAAAATGCAACCCCTCAAAGAGAGTTTCAGCTGAATGCAACACTTATTTTCTCACTTAGTAATGCTTCCTTCTCCAAGACTTGTAATTATTATACTAATGACATATTAACTCTTTCTCTTGGAATTAATTTTGTGCAGTTAATTCAGATAGACATACTTTATAGTCACCCATAATTTATATATATAACAGTAGCTCCAGTTCTGTCAGTACTGGAGGGGATGAAGTCTGCTGTTTTTTCCAAGAAAATTTTTTAAAGGAAAGCTCATGTCATTTGGCATTAATATGCATATACATATTAATATGATATATTGAACTCTATGTAACACTGTATTTAGTATTTATTTAGGTAGAAATATTTTTTTTTTCTATTTGGAAGAAGAAATGTAAACTTCTGGAGGTTTTTTAGGTGAGGTCACAAACTGGATAAGATGGAACACTTAGCCCACAAAAGTGTTCACTGCTTCATTGAAAATCTTGTCTTTTCTTCCTTTGTGAAATCTACTTGGTAGTTCTTGGCTCAAACTCAAATACAGAAAGATCTTGTCTTATCCTCTAACATGATGATAACCTACAATGTGATATACTGAATGCCTTCTTTGTTTCAATCTTTACAGCCAAGGCTGGCCTGCAAGAAGCCCAGTCCAGCAAGGATAGTAGGATGGCCTGGACAGCAGAGGACTTGCCCTTGCTGGATGAGGAAGAGGTTAAAGACTTGTTGGCCAAGCTTAAGGCTTACAAGTCAATGGGACCTGATGGAATGCATCCAAGAGTGCTGAGGGAGCTAGCTGATGTGGTTGCTAGGCCGCTCTCCATCATTTTTGAACATTCATGAAGGACAGGCAAGGTGCCTGAGGACTGGAGAAAGGAGAATGTCGTTCCAGTCTTCAAAAAGGGCAGGAAGGATGACCCAGGAAACTACAGGCTGGTCAGCCTCACCTCCATCCCTGGAAAGGTGATGGAACAACTCATCCTCAATGTTGTTACTAAACTTATGAAGGAAAAGATGGTTACAAGGGCACCCAACACAGATTCACCAAGGAGAAATTCTATTTGATCAACCTGATAGCCTTCTATGAGTGCATAACTGGCTGGCTAGATGAGGGAAGAGCAGTGGATGTCATCTACCTTGACTTCAGCAAGGCTTTTGACACTGTATTCCATAACATTCTCATCAGAAAGTTCAGTGTGGCTTGGATGAGTAGACAGTGAGATGGATTGAGAGCTGGCGGAATGACAGAGCCCAGAGGGTGATTATCTATGGCACAGAATCGAGTTGGAGGCCTGTGACCAGTGGAGTTCCACAGGGATCGGTTCTGGGGCTGGTCTTTTTCAACATCTTCATCAACGACCTGGATGAAGGGACAGAGTATACCCTCAGCAAGTTGGCTGATGACATCAAACTGGGAGGACTGGCTGATTCCCCAGAAGGCTGTGCTGCCATTCAGCAGGATCTCAACNGGACTGGAGCATCTTCTTTATGAGGAAAGGCTGCAGGATCTGGGACTTTTTAGTCTAGAGAAGAAGAAATTGCGGGGGGATCTCCTTAATATTTACAAATATCTAAATGGTGGATGACAGGAGGTTGGGGCATCACTTTTTTCTATTGTATATAGTGACAGGACAAGAGGTAATGAGAAGCTGGAACACAAAAAGCTCCATTTAAACATAAGAATTTTAGTGTAAGGGTGATGAAGCACTGGCACAGGCTGCCCAGGAAAGTTGTGGAGTCTCTTTCTCTGGAGGTTTATCAAAACCTGCCTGGATGCATTTCTGTGCAACCTGATCTAGATGGACCTGCTTTAGCAGGGGGGTTGAACTAGATGATCTCTTTCAACCCCTGACATTCTGTGACTCTGTGATACTAAACCAGAAGCAACCTAATGTCTACAGCTTCCTCTTTAGTCATCTTCTGCTGCAATATTTCCCTTCGCTACTCACCATTTTAGCACAAATCTTCTCCAGGCTTTGAGGACATATTCCTGTCCACAGTGCCTTCACCATACATATATTCTTTCGTGCTAGGGCTTTTTCAAAGCCCTGTAGGAAGGGCCTGTAGGGAGCCAAGCTTGTAAGAAGCCTGACCCCAGCAGCTAAGTGTATATTATCCTCCAGATCCTCTACCTTCTCCCAGGCTCATGCACAAAAATTTACCCCAGCTTCATGAGATGTTCACGCATGTGAGATAGTACTTTTCAGTTTTGCTACTGTTCAAATCTTTATTAACCTGTGCATGCCCATAAAGAATTAGTGCTAGCCAATTCCACAAGCTGCACTGCACTCCTGCCTGCCTGCCAGGAACTGACTGCTCCCCATCATTACACCCAGTTTAATGTATCTGGCATTAGCATAGTATAGTACGAAGATTGCAGAGAAAAAACCCAAACCTGTTAGTGACCTACTCCTCAGAATCAAAAGTTCAAAAGAGCTTGGAATAAATGGTTCCATAGCATACTTTAACCCAGTAACAATAGCAAAACAATCTCATTTGCAAGAATTACAGTTGCTCTCACTCGAGACATCTAAGATCAAAGAGGCTGCAGGGCAGTGGAGAGCACAGGAACTAGAAGCCTCAGAACAGGTTATGGCAATCAGCAGGGCAGTGTTAATATATCTGAGAGCTCCCGAAGGCTATCTCTGTGCTTCCTTTTTGCCCTGGCCACCCAGATGGATTCCTAAGCCTTAGCATTATGTGCCAGGTCATGTATCAGAAGCATGGAGGGGTGGAGGCTCATGGCTGTGTATGGTTTGCAGACTCAGTGTCCAAGAAAGCTACATTGTTGTCCAGTTTCACTGAAGTGTCATACCTACAGATCTATGCTTGAGTGGTTTGGAGATGAAGGGGTGATAAACATTTTTAAAGTTCTTAAACTTTAGGGATGCACTCATCTTCATGCACTTATCTAGTACATGAAATAAAATCATTTTGCTGTGACAGGCCTCTCTTTGGTTGCCTGGCAGAGAATCAAAAAACACACCAGAGATACCTTGTTCAAGACAGAGTAACTATGCAATTATACACAGATGTAATAAATCTTGAGGCTGGAAGCTTCTACTGTAGAGATCAGTAATCATGTCCTGGATTACATCCAATGTGGACAGTTCCAAAGTCAACAGCTTCAAAGAATAGAGTTTTGAAATGCTGTAGAAAAGTCTAGTAATGGTAATTCCAGAGGGAGAAATCAGAAAGAGAAAATGTGAACAAAATTTAGGGCTCGTCATGAGAACTCAGATTTCTATTAGCTGAAGTGCCAAAGGCTGGAAAACTATGCAACTTGGGTCAGTAAAGAACTGACAACAACATTTCCAAATAAAAACTAAAGACAAAAAGAAATATCCTAGGAATATAATGGAAAATATTTAGTCTTACTTTAATGATTATACTTTCCATCTTTTACTTCTAATAGGTATTCTCTCCTGTATTTAGTAATCCTCCCTAACAACCTTTCTCAACCCTTCAGTCAATTCATTTGTTACAAATGAGTAAGGGCAATTGGAGCCCTCACAGGGAAAAATTCAAAACATGGTAATGTGGTTGGTAGGACTAAAGATGAGAAGTGGGAGAACAAGCATGTTAGAAACAGTGAAAATTATGAAACAAAGGAAAAATGAACTTTGTAGGAACGTATATTCGCATGGAAATATGGGCAAGGATATGAGTAATCAGTCTAGGGGAGGTGCTTGAATTCCAGCTGTCAGACACAATTAGGGTTTTAGCCCAAAAAACCTCTTAAGAAGACATCTCTAAAGAGGGGAGTCAACCATCACATAGGCAAATGAAGAAGCTTGCAAAAACTCAATTAAGTTGTAAGTGAAAAAACTGAGCCTTAGCAGGCTTCCATCTTAGAGGAGAAAAACATAGCAACCCTCAGTGATGGGTAAACAACAAACCTTGGTTATAAATGTGGTAATTTAAAAATAAGGATGAGAAACAAAAGGAACTGGCTACCAAGAAAGCCAGGGGGATGGCCTGGAAGACACATACTCTCCAAAGACATGTTGACTTGGCACTGTCAAGTGAAACATCAAAGCCCACTTCAAGCAAAGGGTCAGAATAGATGTTCTCACAGGCTCTCAGATTTATAATCAAAGAGGTGATAAAATCAAACAGATTGCACTCTGAACAGGCCTAGGCATAATGAGGCAGCACAGAAATGTCTTTTCAACAGTTATTTGGAAACAACAGTACTCTACCATTAATTCTTAAATTACTTTGCCCTGAATCTCTTTCCTTGCCATACAGCCCACTAATAAATCCCATTATCTTTCGAATATTTGCTTCTTACCAGGTTTTCACCCAGTTCTAGGGACCTCCGAGTCCCTGAAGTTTGGTTAAGTAAGGAGGAGAGGCGGTTCCACAGGCAGTTAAGATGCTGAAAGCTCTGTGGGGGTTCTAGCCGCTATCCAGGGTTTGCATTAAAGGACACCAAGCATTTCAACGTACAGCTTAGTAACACAATATCAAAGCTGATTTTCAAAACACAGTCTCAATAGGGCGTTTACAGAGCAGTGGAAAAGAAGCCAAGTTATCCACAAGACCATCTTAACTTTGGCATTTAAGGAAGGATTTGGTACACAGCAAGTGTATCTCAGCAGGCTTAGCAGGCTTGAAAATCTGGCCTCTAAGGATTATTTCTGTAACAGCCTCATTAAAATAAAAAACTACATTTCTCTAATGATTGCTTTTTCTTAAGCACTTTCTGTAGCTATTAACATGCAGAAATAATATTCAGAAGAGAACCTCACCTCCACTTCTCGAATATTTGTAAAGCTATCAATATTATTTTACTATGAGATGACAGTTTTATTCATCTTTGCTTTTTCAGCCTTGGGAAGACCTCAGTCCAGACAAGAGTTTATCAAACCAGTTAGTACATGAGAAATCTGTTTAGTAATTTCATAATTTAGCACAGTTAAGTAACACTGGTGTGCAAACAGCTACATCTTCTATTAATTAGTTTCTAAAGTGGTGGAGGAAAGCTAATGAATTCTGGAGTTACACAGAAAAATAAAGTGAGATGACTTAATTCAGTATTATGTGTGCACAAACTTCAGTTTCGTTTAACACCAGAAACTTTTGTGCACACAACAATGTCAGTAACACCCAGGTTGAACAGGAAGAACTGAGCCTATCAGAGAACCAAACCCATGAGAGATGGAGACTCACCAACCCCCCACAGTGCCCAGCAACACAGATGGTTAGGATTTCAATGACAGTGGCAGTGACGAACCCTCTTTTTGGTAGATAACAGGAACACTATCGAGCTCTAAGAATTTTATTTATTAAAAACAGGTTAAAAACCACATGAAAACCAGAGTCAAAATTTTCAGTGGATTTAAGCAATTCTCCCAGTGAGTGGAAAATCTAGCTGTTTGCTGAAACGAAGGACAGATGCATGGTAGCTAAAGCTCTGTGAAATACTCTGCAAATCTATGGGTATATATTAGCAACAGAATAAAATGCTCCCCTCCAACTTCTGACAAAACTGAAAACATGGAAACAAAGATGTTAGTTAAACAACCCCCTTCTGGAAGAATGCTAATTAACTTTTATAGGTTACATTTTCTGATATACCAAAATCAAAATGACACAGCCATTTGTTTTCCCTGGCAAAGTCATGCACATCACTGATTATTCAGGTTTTGAAAACTGTGTATAATACATACTACCACCTACACAACAGCACAATGCTGACATTTCAGCACAGAACATGTTGAAGCAGTATTTCTGCACTGGAAAAAAAAAGAACAACTAACAAAGACATTTCCTAGAAGGTATCCATCGAAAAGAAGAGAATAATGTATAAAACATGGGCCTTTACTGAGAGCCTGAGGTTACAGATGCTTTTTACACCATATCATGTTCCCAACATAACAAATCTGGCAGAAGCATGAGGTTGAAAAATGGAAAGCAATTTCATTTTGATTCTGTGGAGCAAAAAAAGACTTCTTGCAGCATTTTCTTAGAGGTACAGCACATTTGGGGGAATTACAAACAAGTCACCTGAATATATCTGTTCCTTATTATTTCTTAATTTAAAAGTGCATTTCTTACTGGACTCTCCACTTTTAATAAGTCAAGACAAATGACTGTCTTCTTAATACTACTTTATCTATATTCTGTTATTTTTGCTTATGAGAGAGCCTTTACTTGTCATCTCTGAGAAAATTCAAGTAATCCTACATAATTGTACATGAGTTCCACCCAGATAACTTTCTAATTCCTCCAAAAAAATGGACAAAGCCTTCCTACGCGATAGGATGTTCCCTGCTGAGCAAGGAAAGCACTCTCTGATCTGCAGGAAACAGATATACTGAGTATCATCTGAATTCTTGTTGTAAATGGGTGACTTGAGTGAAGTCAGCAATGTCCATCAGTCCAAAAATGGTACAGAGGACATAAAAAATAGGCTGGATCCTCAGAGCACTTCTATCACTAGTAAAATAGTAAGGAACTAGCTGTGCTCTCTGGGGAGAGGTGTACACCAGGTGCTCTCACATATAAAACAGAGAAACATGGTAGATGACCCACACCAGGAATGCCAAATGTCAACTAACTCTTCATTGAACTCTTGACTAATCAGTCTGTTAAAAGAGGTTAAAGTTTCTAAACAACACTATATGAGTGTGCAATAATTAACTGAATGTTTCTGTGAATGTTAGTGGTGAACACTCAGTGGTTTTATTTCTGTGAGCTCTTGCTAAAATAAATGTTTTGAGCCCCTGGGTGGCTTCATCACTGCAGACACAGAGTGAAGATGACCTAGTGGTACCAAGGAGCAGCACACTCAACCACAGATGACATGACGTCAAGATCGTCAATACAGCACACACACAGCAGGCTTCCAGCCCTTCCATAGCTGCAGCAGCAGAGTTACAGAACCACAAATCTAAATAAAGCCAAAGGCTGGTATATATTTGGTTCCCCTAACACCTTTCTTGTTAAAAAAAAAAAAGAAACAAAAAAATACGAGGTCAGAAGATCATACATGGACCAAAACCCACCCTAATTTCAAGACATTAAGAAGAAACAAACTCACTTTAAAGCAGTTGGGCTTTGCTGCCAGTTTTACCCAAAGATGTCCAAATGCCTGAATTGATGATAAATGGTAACTGAGTCTAAAGAAAACAGCAACTAATATATATCAGTTTTAGGGGGAAAAAAAGAGTTCTCTTTTTTTTTTTTTTTGTAAAAGTAACTGATCATCATAAAGCTGTAGGCTTACAAGGCCTACGTATCAATATTATTTAACAGATACGTGTAATGAAACGTTTAGCAATTTAGCTAAGTTTATTTTTTAACAGCAAATAGTGCAGCTAAATAAACGTAAAGCTTACATCAAAATAAGCACCTAAAACAGCATCTTCAGGAGTTAAACCAGAGTTAAACAAAAATTACTTATTTACAAGTATCCATAATGTATCAGTTGTGGTTAATTAGCACGCTAAGATTGCAGGAATGTTTTAATCTGCTAGCAATCAAAGGATGGTTTAGGTTTTCAGTCTACCGCTCTCTTCTTACAAACTGTCTGTTTCCAAAAGTTTTACCACCTATTATACCCCAACTAAACTACTTACCCTACACTTTCTCCATTGTACACCTAGGAGTTATCTTAAAATTTGCTTACAGTCCTCATTAATTTAGGAAAAACTGCCTAGTTAAAAAAAAGGAACAATTTTATAGTTGAAGTAGAAGCTGCCAATTCAGGATTAGGAGAAGTGATACATCGGATGGCAAGGAATAAACAGACCAGATGACTTAGAGTCTTCATAATTGCCATGGCAAAAAAAATGATCACTGATGAGGAAAATGTCCTTTCTTTTGGAAAAAAAATTAATTAAGCTCAGTGTGGCTTTGCAGGTTATGACAAAGATCACTTCCCAGGCACTGGGTCTGGTCACACACCGTGAGCATACGCTGGGATCTCCCTCCCTTTTTTATCCCCTCACATCTGGCTTCTGTGGGAAAGAACACATGCACATTTCACAATACAAAAAGCCTATTATTTTTACTACTCCCACACACATTTTTTTCATTCTAGAAGGAACTACCTTGTAATAAAATGACCAGAAGAAACTGTTAAAAAATTCAGTGATAACAAACTGAAGCTAGCTCTGTGCAAGCTATAGGCTGCCAGAAAAGCTTCTCACCAGACAACTCTCTCACAATCTCAGGGTGTATTTAGTCAAAGAATTAGTATCTCACTCTCTTGATACCCCCCAAAAATTTACTATAATGGCACAAAACCTTTGTGGCTCAAAAGCCACTTTGCCACTTTTAGCAATTCGTTTTGACATAATGATTACAGCAAATTCACATCTGATGTGGTCCACAGCTGGAAGACAGAAGTCATTAACTGTGTTCTGCATCTTACCACTTATAAATGAAAAAAGGCTCTACAGGCTTCAGCTTTCTCAACCACTGAGACAGAGTAGTTTTGTTCTGAGTTTTGTTTCTGTTCAACAGAATTACAGCTCCTCATCTTTTTTCATTATGAATGGAGAATAAGCTTCAGATTGCTTTTAAAAGGCTAATATCCCAGTAGGAAAAACCAGATAACACTTGTCAGCAGATGTGGTTAAGAACAAGCATGCCATTTTTTTGGAAACAAAAAATAAGGAGTGGGTTTAGCAGAGGACAGTGAATGTGCCAACTCTGTCTAGCCACATGCAGTTGCTAGCATTACTGACCCAGAAAGGAATTTGAGAGACGAGTCACTGTTTCACAGTGTTAAGAATGAGAAAAAAAGGTTCCCTCATGATGAGGGCCATGTGGCCTGTATACTTCCAGGCAATGTCTATAATTCAAATATATATAATATTGTATATGAAAGGACACCTAGAATCAGCCCCAATCTTTTCAGCTGTCAACCAGCGTGGCTATGCAGATGGAAGTGAAAGTTCTATTTTTAAGTAACTTCAGTTAAAATAAGAAGTGGTTTCATCCTCTATGAACTCTAGGCAATTAAAATTGCATTCCAAATACTGCGTTGTAAACTCTTCAAGAACTGATGAATAAATGCATTTTAACTGTATCAAAACTGAGCTTTGAAATTCTGTTCAAAACATAAAATTAGTACCACGCTTTCCCCCCAGGAATTACTAGCATTATGGCGAGCAAAAACTACTGTATATTCTGTATCATAAGTGATGTATTTAGTATCAAGATTTCCACTCCTTCCCGTATGGCCTGATCTGCCCTACTTGTCAGTAAATGCCATGTGAGCAAACATGCCTCAAACCAACACACTAAGCTGGTTCCTCAACCAGAAAGAACTGCTACCAAGGCAATCACCCCTGCCCCCAAGTACTACTGCTACTGCCGGAAGGCTTCTGCAGGCACAGCTATGGTGGTGAGAAGAATCACAACCCCATCTAATGCAGCCAGGTCGGGAAAACTTTGCTAGTGTTTAAAATGCCACTGACAAATTCAGTGGCTGTGACTCTCCCAAAAGTCATGTTAACTCCTGTGTATTTTCATCTTGTAAAGTGAAAACACCTCTGTAACAAAATCCAAAGCCATTTCTTGGTAGAAGCAGGACCACAAACCAGAGCTCTGTTCCCTTTTCAAAAGCCCACAGCAGCAGGATTTGCCATGACTTTTGAAAGTTTTTCTTACTACAAAAGTCCTTCAGTTTTTATTGATGTGTTAGTACCCACAGAAATACTAAGTCTATATGCACCACTTACAGAAGAGATTATTTCATTTGGCTATGTGATAAAGCTGCAGCCGCCATAGAAGCTCTATGCTGTGAGCAGACATTTAAAGTCAAATCCTGAAATTAGCAGAAAACTAGATGTCCAAAATTAGAAGAAAACCAGAAGGCCATGCTGTGTCATATTGAACACAGCAATAATATAAAGTCTGATAGGGTCTGCTATCACACATAAACTGCTTTAACATGAGATAAGGAGAATTAGAGGCCTAAAGGTTAGAAAATGCCAGCTGTAGTAGATATTTTTATAGAGAGGAAGATAAGCACAGTAAAATACAAAAGCAACTTGAGATAAAGCAAATGCTGAACTGAATGACAGAGAAACTGCCAGAAAAATCGAAGAAGACTTAAATGCACTAATTTTTAACTCTGTCTAAAACTGTTGAAAATCAGTTTGATCAGCTAGTCAAGAAGATTAACGCTGATGTCAGAGCAATGACAGAATTATATAAATGAAGAGAATAGTGATGGCTCTAATCTCTTCCCTGTGTAAGGAAAGAGTCTCGCAGAAGGCAGGTGTTCTGGGGAAGGCAGGAAGCTTTCAAGCTACTCTTGATCAAGTCAAAGACAAGAAGGGACTACAGTGTAACACAAGGGGACAGTTTTAATCTAGACAAAAAAAAATAAAATCCCAATATATCTTGATTTAATATAAACTTAGTAAAATTAATAAACATCAGTACTACAAATTCAGTTGTTCAGCAAACTCCATTAGGATTCAATGTAAATTTTCTTGAGAAGTCACAGGACAGGTCTACCTGGGACTAATGGAGGCTGTCCACTCCTAGGGATGTTTGACTAATTGCCACCTCATTCTTGAGGCTTGAAATTCATTCAGTTGTAAGTTCATAAAACCTAACACTATTTTCACTCTGAAAATATTGACACAATCCTGAGGAAGGCTGATTATGAGCATACTGGGCAAGACTCGCAGCAGAAGATGGATACAAATGGATAACTGGGGGAGCCTGAGCCTTTGGGAAGGATGAACTGCTGAAGCCCTTGCCCCTTACACCTGTAGAAGTGGCAAGCTCCTGGCATGAGCTGGGCTGTAAGGAAGTGGTGATAAAAGGATGAAGTGGTATGAGATCAGCCACAATCACAGGACAGGGCAGGAGGCAGGACGAAATATATCTTCTGGATGCATGTCAACTATCCTAACTTGATCTTTCATTCTCCCTACTGCTGACTGGAGATGCCCTCCATCACAACCTGGGCTTCATCCCATCAATTCAGAAATAAATTCCACACAAGGAGAACAGAGGGGAAATAAAGGGCAAGTAGAGACACTAGACATCAAGGAGTCACTCACATCCGCTGTCAGCTACGTTTGGGATCCAGGTGGAATTGCCAGGTGACTTGCCAACAAAAGCGCTCCATTTTTTTATGTCACTTTGTCTACAGGAAATCCCCTTACAGGTTCCAGTGTGATAAAATCAATTAGTGAAACTCATTCAAATGAAACAAAGAAGGGTCTCATTAGCCTAGCTTACCCTCTGAGCAGAGCAATGGGAATTCGTGAGGACAGTTCCTACACAGTGTAGTGAATTTTGTGAGCAGTAAAAAAGCAAATTGAGAAATCAGGCAAAAAAGGGATGATACAAAATATAAAGCCTGTTGAAAGGGCAAGAAGTGATACAGACTTTTTCCTTGTCTGACACAAATCTATCATTACTCACCAGCCAAACTCTGCAATCAGGTTATAAAGATTGTCAGCAGAACTGCAGTAGGGCCCTTATTTATATTACAGAATCCAATTGTGCTGGTTGCTTTCCTATATAGAGCAGCTTTGAGAAATTTAGCCTGCAAGGTCATGTTTACTGAGGCTGCTTTTACCAGCCCAACCTTGGAAAATGAAAGAAATGTCCATATTCTGCATTAACTTGCAGTAAAATTCATACTTTGGCAGGCAATTAACTCATCTGTTCCTTCTACAATCTTGAGAAATTCCCTGACTGCACAAGCAGGAAGGACGTTTTAGTACCTTGCTGCTTTTAAGATTATTTGATATCTGCCACAAAACGTAAAGAGAAGAATCCGACACAGCTGGGCTGAATCTGTAACTATATCTGATCTGTATGCTTGGGACTAAATAGGATACCAGAGGTACAAAAGTTCATGGGTGCTAACAGCAGGGATTTTGTTACCCAGAGCCTTGGGCCCTGCAAATTGAGAAAAGCTATGGAGGATGGAGATGTCTTGCACATGTGGGAAACCTAGGGCAGCCTTCACTTCAGGAGTCACCATCATCATAGCACACATGCAGATTTCCATCTTCTTGTCATCCCGAATGTTGTAGTTTTCCAATGAAAACTGAACCTGGTGTGAAGTCTTTAATTCAGTGACTCAGGGATCAGAACCATTCCTAACACCACACAATTGCATATAAAGTCAGAAGTATAGTATTTTGTTGGTTTTTTTTTTTCACATGATCTGAAGACAGAAACCATCTGATGTACCAAATTAGCACATTATATTTGTGCTGAAAAAAATTACAAGAAAAAATTTTCATTTTGATGAAATGAACCTTATCACTACAGTTTAAGTTGCTTTATCCTTCACATTTCTATTGTATGTAGTGAATTTGAGTGTCTGGAACAGCTGAAACACAATTTGGAGGCATGAGATCACACATATGGCTGGCTCCTAAACAATAGTCTCAGAGGTATTATTAATAACAAGACACACCAAAACAGTGTGTGAAATAAACCAAACAAGATTATTTTTAATGTCTAAGCAAAAAAAAAAAATCATTTGGTCCCATCTGAATTATCTCTGCTTTTCACAGCCTCAATTAAAAAAAATTGGCTGCTTTTCTCCTTTTTCCCAAAAACAAGCAGGCAAGCATGTAATGCAGAGGCTATAGAACAGCAGCAGGTCCTGCACGTGCCTTGGTCCACCCAAATGTTCTTGGGAGTGGGATGAAAGGATAGACATGTTGCTTCAGTCCATACTAACTTGCCATGGAGGCACCAATAAAGACACGTGAGATGAGCTTGCCCACACCTTTCAGCAAGTATTTCTTTGCAACAGCAGTATTCAATTCTTTGAACAGGAGATGGTCTTGTTTGTTAGTTTTGGATGCCATCTGAGGCTATCTTTCATCACTTTTAATTAGATCTTTTCAATCTTTAAAAGGACATATGTATCCACTAATGAGACAAATTCGTCCACCTTTCTTAAAGCAAAGACAGAATGGTGAGAACAACCTATAGGACTCATCACTCAAAGGGAAAAAATAAAAAAAACCCAGGTCATCTTTCCCTGCACAATTTCAAGCACAATTGTGTTCAAGCACAATTTTATGCAGCCAATGCAGGAGACGCTGCAATGGCTAGACTATGCAGGACATAAAACTTCACAACAACTATACTTTAAGGACATCTGTTCCTGGGGGTGAAACACAAAAGTAAGTCCTACATCTGCAAATGAAATCTCCAAGCCAAGAAGCCTGACTTTCTTGCAGATCAAAAGACTCCAGCATTGTCAAATTTAGCTTCTTGTCACTGTAGAGCCAATTGGAGCGACATGGGGATCTCCTTAATATTTACAAATATCTGAATGGTGGATGTCAGGAGATTGAGGCATCCCTTTTTTCTGTTGTATCTTGTGATAGGACAAGGGGTAATGGAAAGAAGCTGGAATACATAAAGTTCTACTTAAATATAATGAAAAACTATTTCACTGTGAGGGTGAGGGAGCCCTGGCACAGGCTGCCCAGGGAGGCTGTGGAGTCTCCTTCTCTGGAGGTCTTCAAAACCACCCTGGATGCGTTCCTGTGTGACTTCACCTAGGCGGATCTTCTTTAGAACGGGGGGTGGACTAGGTCATCTCTAAAGGTCCTTTCCAAACCCTACCATTCTATGATTCTATGACAAGCACAGTTTTATTTTAAAGTTTTTGTAACAACGTGTTTTTAAGGCTCTAAATATATTATAGCTGATATGGTGCTGAGTAAGTCCACAAGTTATGAAGAAAATGCCTTCACTCATAATGTGGTAACATCCAGTAGTATTAGTGTTTTCACCACACAGGGTGCAAGAAACTAAACCATCAAAATAATAAAACAAAAAATCTAACTCATTCACATATGCCATATATCTTTGAAGCTTTTTTATAATTTTTGTATCTCAAGGCAGCAACACCAGAAATTCAGCTGTCTGTTCAACCACAAACCAGACATCATGCAAGCAGCTGTTTCCCAAGCTATTCAACATTGACATACATGAGGAATCTCTCCAGTCCTGCTGTGAACAATTCTGTGTTGCTCCTTAGCAGTGACAGAAAATTTAACCTGGCTTTAAAGGACATTATGTGTAAGCCGACAGCATAGAGACTTCAAATTTCCTTTATTTGATCCTCAGAAGGAGCCCAGGCTCTGAACCCTGCTTGCTGTACTTTTTCAAGGGCCTGGAAATGAACCTCCACCAGCCATGTATACTCTGATGGCAACTGTTACTGAAAATCCGTAACATCTTTTTTTTGTACCGTCATGCACTCTAAGCTTAATTTCATCATCAGATACACACATTTAAGTCCTAGTGTTGTTGAATCAGAATCTTCCAGGCACGTATTTGGGTTAAAAAGAGCACCACCTACAAGCCTCCCCTCTCAGTACTTCATTTTTTTCTCCCCGTTTTGCCCGAATACCAATTCTGCACATTCATCATGTTTTACAATTGGTTCTTGGATGACTCCTGAACTGAGAGACATTTTCACTTATCATATAGCTACACAGCTGCTCCTTTTTAAACAGGAATCGCACATGAGCGTTGCAGTGCGGGCTCTGGCAACTTGCCTTGCCCTCAGCTGTAGGGCTTGGAAATTTCCTATTTAAGCAAAATAGTTATCATGCTGAAAGCTAACCTAGACATCTGAAAATCTATATAAAAAAATTCTAAATCCTATCCAACAAAATAACATTAAGTTTTCAAAAGGAATAAGGAGGAAAAATAGTCACCTGGAAACATTTTACAAATACTCGTACCTACCTAAACAAAAGTAAATCTTCCAGAGAGGCTTTTTGTGTCTTAATGAAGTATAAATCTGAGATGGGTAAATATCACAGATCAATTCCTGAACAACTGAAGGAAAAAATTACACCTTGTCATCAAACCATTGTTTGAGTTATTTTCAGAGAAGCTTCCCAAATGCAACTCCGAAAGCTTCTCATGCTGAAAAACCAGCTGGAGAGAATTAGTATGGCTATGATCTATCACACACCAGAAGCTCTGAAGATGAGCTATTGTAACCTAAAGAAACCCATGCCAGGACTGAAGAGGAAAACATTGAGCAGTACTTCCCAGTTAGGGAAGAAATGACCAAACGCTACAGCAGCATTAGTTGAGTGGACCAGCAATGGAAGTCGCTCAAATTCTTTCCAAAGAGATACTAGCAATTGTCCTTTCTTCAGTAAGCATCCTGCATTTGTTAAATAGATTAAGTAAGAGTATCTGGGGCCCTATTAGAAATTTGCAGATGATCTTCAAGCCTTCAGAGACCTACAGCATTACACTGTGACGAAAGGGCAAATCCTCCCTTCTGCTGGCATGCATACAAAGGAAGAGTACAAAAAGACTGAAATACTGACTTCCTGGAAACTTAATTTTAATCATCAATTTTCCGTCAATTCTGTCTACTGTGCTTTAACAGCAGTACAGCAGTCCCTTTGGGGTTGGGCGGGGGGGAGGGTGTTGAAGTAATTACTGCTAGAGCTAGTAATTATAAAACTTCCACGTTCTCACACAGCGACCACAATTTCTGCTAAATACTATATAATTTTAAAAAATTATGAGAAAGTGGCATTTTTCTATGAAAATTTCTTCAACATATCACTCAGAAATTTCACATTTTGTTCAGTCTTTTCAGGTGAGGCAAGTGACATAAGAATTTGTAATGACCACTCAGGAAAAACCTGGGTAAGGGCCTTCTGAGAAGCCAGGAATTTGGGTAAGGATAGAGTAGGCCACTAAGTGGTTTGCCGATTTTTCCAGGGAGCCAGAAGAAATCAGAGAGGTGATCGCACTTAGCAGTGCTGCACTCTGTCTTAGCCACCGGTAGCAGACTGACTGATACAAGTAAGAACTCTATGCGTGCAGAGTGAGGCTGTCAGTGAACCACATGAGCAGTTTGTGACAAACATGGACATACTCTCTGACAGGTTCCTGAGATGCCATGGATCAGGAAAGAGATGCTTCTTCAACTTCCCGCTACAGACATAAGTCTGCAACGTGCAGTGTTGTGCAATCTGGGTTTTCACTGCCATATCAGAAAGGGACAGCTGCGTGACTGAGCACACTCCTCTAATACCACATTTTAGCCTCATTTTTCTCATCTGTTTTTCCTTTATGTGCCTCCACAGGGCTTGAGCGGGCCACCCCATCAGGACACCATGCAACACTCTCCCAAACCAACACAGATGCATCCACCGTGTTCTACTCGAACCTCTTACCGCCAGGCCTATAGTATGAGAGAATTGTTTTTTAAAGAACATTAGTATATTGCTTAGAAAACTACAAGATTAAATCACAAGAAGCACAACCATAGCATTTTTTCTGCTGATTTGAATTACGAATAGAAAGTACAAGCAGCTAAGAGGAAACAAGATATGTTCTATACGAGAGCCAAGATTTTTTTTCCTGACATGTGCCAAACAAGGAGAAGAAACAGAAGAATCTGGCACCATTAAAAACAGTTTGTGGAGAAAGGAACTGAGTATCTACAGCCAAGCTCCATGTGGTTTGTAAAGAGGAAACTTTTGTTTTATGGGACTCTCAGTCAGCCAAAATTCTCCCAGACGGCATGCAAATGGATATTAGCCTAAAAACCTACACGCATCTTGCAGAAAGATCAGTAAATGGTTGGGAAAGAAAAGGAACACAACTGAAGTTTTAAATCAGAATTCAAAATATGCCTCGTGGTTGAAAAAGTTAGTTTACCAGACAGCTATAATGTCATATATGGTAAGTGTGTTGGAAAGGAAAGGCAGCAAGTTAAAGCACAAAACTAGAAGTCAGGAGAATGAGTTCCAAGCCTGGCTCCACTACCAAGTAGCTCTATAAAACTTGGGTAAAAGATTGCCAACTTAACTGTGAGATTTTCCTTAACTTCACATAGTGTATTAACATTGCACTTATGCTGTTTCTTTTAGCTTCTATATTTCTTCCACTCCCTGGCATTACTGTGCACTAAGTTTAAATAACTGACTAGATGGAGTATTGGGAATAGTTACATTACTATACCACAACAAGTTCTGCCCAACTACTTAATCAAAATACTTGACTGAAAAAAAGACCAAACAATTTTATATGGGACTGCAATTTTCATAACTGAGCAAAACACTAAAGTGGCTGACATGATTCAACAGCTTAGTTGAATATTGCAATAAAATGTGCCATTTCTGGCTTAAAAAATATAACTACATCTTGTACTTCGGCATACAGGAGAAACGGAACGGGCAAGCATATTGAGTGGTTATACCATAGAAGAGTTTTTTTTTTCATTTTCTCTGGCAACTATCAGAATGCCCTCTGAAGCATTCAGCTATGTTAAACGTAAATCAAGAGGAGACCACACTGACCTCCAGTTTACAGCAGGGGAACTGAGGCGGAGTCCACAGGCAAGACTGCAAGCTCCAGAAGCATCCAAGTCCCTGCATCCCACTGAAGTCACTTCTCCCTGTGGGAGTTAGAGGTGCAGGTAGCTATGTTGGTCAGGACTATAGTCTGTCCTACAGTCACCTGATATTACAGCTCTCTAGTATCACCAACAATTAAAATGTATCAAGTGGCACACTTTGCCATGTGCTTAACACAAAAGCAAATATCTCCTGAAGAGCGTATCAGGGTTAAGATTTGACCCTTTGTGTTTTCCTTCACACCAGGCTTTTTAAGTAATATTTCAGCTAAGATTTGCCAACTAGCATGTTTTCCTCCTGTTATGGTTTAGTGAGGAGCTGCTTTTGCTTGGTAACGGGGAGCGGGTTGCAGTGAAGACCCTGTAAAGAGTTTTTGGAGTCTCCCCCAGCTCCTGGGTTCAGACTCACCTCCAGCCCGGCCGGGCCAATCTGATGCCTCTGCGATCACTATTTAGGGACAGGAATTTGAAGCACTTGGGAGAAGGTGTAAGAGAGGTACAAGATGGAGGCAACAACGTGGACCCCACAGTCAGAGGAGGAAGGAAGGAGGAGCACCAGACCAGAGACCCCTCTGCAACCTGTGGTGAGAATGCAGTACCCCTGTGACCCATGGAGGGCAATGGCAGGACTGCGAGCCACCAGCAGTTCTGGGTGAGTGTGCCTGAACAGGCAAGAGATTTTGTGAGGAGGTGGCCATGGCGCAGGCTGTGCTGGAGAGCCTGCGGGCAGCAGAGCAGACCCACATGAGAAGTGGAGAGGAGCTGCAGCCTTTGGGATGGAGCAGCCCATGCAGAGCTGCTGGGTGCGTAAGGTACTCCTTGGAGGTGCAGGGAGGGCTGGTGCAGAGCCCACCTGCCCTGAGGAGAGTCAAGTGGCAGATGTTATCAGGAATAGACTGACTGAAACCCCCACTCCCTGCCCGCCTGAGCCATTCATGGGGAGAGGAGATAAAGATATTGGGACCAGGGCTCTGAGCCTGAGAAGAAGGGAGGGGTGGGGAGAAGTTGGTCTGAAAGGGCTGGTTGTGCTCTTCATCATTGTACCATTCTGTGTTGTTTTGTGTTTGTTAAGTTTTGGGGTTTTATGGTTATGTTTTAGTTGGTATTGGATTAAATTATTTTCTGTTTTCTTCCCCGAGCCAAGTAGCCTGGTCTGTTTAGTCCCCGATCATAAACTGCAATTAAGCTCTCCCTGCCCTTTTGCAATTCTCAAGTCTTTGGTACTAGAGGCTAATCACGGTCTTTTGTTCCCTGATGGGCCTAAACCAGGACAACCTCCTCTAAATACAGTAGTAAGCATGAACCTCATTTTTGATGCAGTCTGTATTTGCTCGGGTCCTCCTTCTTACCTTTAGGACTAGTAATTTGGATGAGAAGCAGAAGGGTTAAAAGTTCAGTACTTTATGTAAGCTATGGATGCTCTACGCTTTATGTTGCAATGGAGTAATAAAAAGAGCTGAAAGCAATTCCCTTTAATTCTCGCCCTTTAATTTTATTTCCTCCAAAGAATAATGAGCAGAGGAAAGCAAAATCAAGTGTTTCAAGGAAAAAATAAAGAAATAAAAATATTACATTTTTCATGAAAACCCTGGAAGGAAAAACACTGTAAAAGTCATTGTAGTTTAGTGAGAAACCTGAAGCTACCAGTTCTTATTGCCACTAAAAGTATCTCCACCTCACACACACACATACGTACCAGGATGGCATCTACTGACGAGTTCTAGATGCTAAACAAGACCAGACCAAGTACAAACTAAAGCTGAGCAACCCCAAACAAAGTAGGTCAAGAAAACTGGGAGGGAAGGGAAACTGTTGCTAGGTGGCAGTGTACCTTAAGCAAAGAGTATTGTAAATCATAGACTACTGGAAAAGTTTCTTAGCTGCTAAAAGAGGTGTCATCTTCAGTGTCATCTTCAAAGCCTTGTTGGTAGGAAGCAGAACCTGAGATGCACGATAACCAGACTACGTATCACAACGATGAGCAGCAGAACTGAAAAAGTGAGGGGAAAAAAAAAAAGAAAAACCTGTCTTGAGACCTGCGATTGTGCAAGACCCACTACATGAAGGCTCTCCCCAGCTCTGTTAGGGATATAAAAGAACTCAAAAGCCAGTGAACTTTCTTGTACATCTTGAGAAGGCTATGCTTTTGCATATTTTGTTTTATTCCACCTTCACTAAGCTCTTATCAGAAGAATCAAGCAGGGAAATAGCCTTCTCCGGCATCTTGGCACGGCAGTACACAGTTGACAGGAAACCTAAGTGTGATGGTGAGAAAGAAAGGGTTTTTAAGACTACTTAAGAAATAGAACTGTTACTTCTCTGCAGTTTCAGTATTCAGTCCTAATCTTTTCAGAGTGGAGTAAGAATGGATCATAATATTAAACAAAAGGAGGTCATGAAAATGCATGCACTTGCTAGAACTCCAACCAAAAGGATGGCAAAAAAAGACTCAATAGAAAGCCAAGGTAAGAAGAGAGAGGCTGGATTTTTCTGATACCCTTCTATCTGTCCTTCCTGATGTTCCCTCCAACAGAAAACTACCTTAACATATTGCCTAAATTAGCAGAAGTGGTAAAAAAGACAGGCTGATGACATCTTGTGAACTACAATTCACTTGGTAAGAGAGCTGTTAGCAAGCTCACAGCTTGTCACAGAGAAGGATAAGATGTTCTTGAAGGCAAAGACACAATCTATATTCTCTTTAACAATATCTATCTGGGTGCAAGAGAGTAATTTGGGGGGAAAGTATCTTAGATTAATAACAGTTGTATAGCTTTGGAGGCATATTAGAGGATAGAATAAGAGAAACATGAAAGGAACTTTGCTCTAACAAGGCTTAAAATCTGTAATTCACGACAGTAAAATCCTTTCTGAGAAATTTATCAAGTAATTCTTCTTATATAGACTTTCATCTACAATTATACTGTTTAAGATTATTTTTTTAATATCATGTTCGGATGCATTAGAAACTGGTCAGAAAAAATACATTAGAACATACATGCCCTGTCTTACACAGGATGGGAATTTCGCTACAGCTGTACAGTAAAACCTATACAGGTTATGTGTGCCATATTACTGTACGATTCCTTGCAACCAAATCTTGACTGTGAAGTCCATTCATAACAATTAAAATACCAACCTTACCAACCTACAGAGTTTCAGAGGAAATAACTTTTACAAACCCCTCCATTGGTGTACCTGATATAGGATGTGTGTTAACTTTCCAACCAGAGATAAACCACTCTTGAGCACTTCCACTTTGGGGCTGTAATCTTCCTATGTGACAGACTTCAGGATGCAAACCTCAGGACAGCAAGATAAAATTTCGATGGAAAAATACAGACACAACAATCTTTGCTCCACTTCTCTCCACTGTCCCCTTCCCCAAAGCCAGTGGTTTTCATTTGTGGTCAGCCTGAGCCTCTTCCTCTTCTTGGTAATTTGCAGTGTTTTCCCTGCAAGGAGGGAGGCAGAGAGCATCCCAGCCCTGTCCCCTAACTGTCGGTTGCCATTTGAGATCATTCTCAGTCATGGAGCTGCAATAAACACTAGCAGCCAAAAATAAGCATCAATTTGAGCAAGAAAAAGTGGACTAGTAGTACCACACCTACAGAAGCAACTACGAGCCAGCACCTGTTGATTTTGAAGGCCCTTCTGTGACTTGGGTAGCATTCCTGCTGGAAGACAAGCAGGAGCTGGCTGAGTGGGCTTCACCTGCCATCTCACCTCCTGTACTGTGAGACCGAGCACATCTAGTAGAAAACGATTTAAGAACAAAAATAAAACTATAAAGCTGGGACAGACATAGACCTTTTATGAAGACAAGAAAGGATAATCTGTACAATCTCCAGGCTGGGAAGTCATAGAGTTTTGCCATAGCAGAAATACTTTTTTGAGGTGGCACAAAGGAAGCTCTCTCTGTAGAAAATACATTCCCCAGCAAACAGCCTAGACAACCTTTTCTTCATTTAACCAGCAAAAGAGAGAACTTTCTGTAGCATGGAGCTTCATTTGACATCGAAGTTTAACTCAAAATAAAAATTTCTGTGATTAAGGAAACTTTTGTTCTACCACTGTTTCTTCACCATCTGCGATACAAAACCTGGCAAAGACTCCAATTAGTTTCCTTTGTGTTATTACTGTCACCAGCACTCAAATTATAAACATTTATACAAAAGGAATTTCCTCTTCCTTTCTTTGCTGTCTCCAAAGAGTAGATCAAAATACTCTAGTAAGAAAACTTTACTGAACTCACCCTGAAATCTCATGGTGCCAGATTACACCAATCACACTACACAAAAAGGCAACAGCAGATCAAGTCAATATGACACCTCTCCTGACAAAATCATTTCTCCAGTAACAAGCACAGCCGGTGAGGAAATGAAGCAGAAGCACCTCACACCAAGAAAGGTGAAATCCTGTAACATCTTGTTAAGGAACATCAACTTCTCAGATTTCATTGGTTTTGTTCTGGGACACACAAACCCTCATTACGTTCCTGGACACAAAACTCTCAGAGTGGCTCTACTTCCCCTCACTCAAGCGGGACAGAGGCCTCACGCAACAAAACAAACTTCACAAACTCTGCAAGTTAGCACTTAGTAGTGTATATTTACCTACTTAAAACTCTTTCTATACACACATTTGACTACCGTTGCTATGCTGATGGAACCCATGTATGGCTGTACCTAAGATGTTAAGTTTTATTATTCTGGTAAAGTTTATCTTGGTACTTTAAACACAACAATTCCCTCACACGGAGCTTGTGCACTGCCTATCAAAATTAGGGCAACATATTAATTTCTATAAAAATGTACAGAGGTGAACTAGCAACATCTTTTCTAGCACAGGCAAGCTATACAGCACTAGAATGGCTTGCATTTCTATGAATACAAACTTGACTTCGGCATTTACTCACACAGTAATTTACCAACAGCCTCTATGTCAACAGGTTTGCAAATGTGTTTTCTGGATTCCTGAGCAGGAGTAGTCCTGCCTGCTGCTGGCTGTCTCAAACAGAAGAAAGGGAAAAAAAAAATCTGATACATGACGGACACATGCGGAGAGATAAACAGATAAGGGGCAGCTGACCGAGGGAAGATTACAAACTTATACCAATTCTGCAAAGCATGAACAGAGCCTCAGCCGCATTTTTTTAATCCATTGCACCTTTAATACAGATCTTATTCCTGGACATCAGAAATGGCCGCTGTAGCCAGCCAGGCTACTGCCAAGCATCTCTTAAGACAATGCACAATTTATCTTCTTCCTTTGCACTACAAATTAAATTAATTGTACATCGTAGTGTAGCAGGATAATGCTTACTCAGCTGGTGCTGGTGTAGATCAGCACCTTATGCTGAAGGCTGTAATACACAGAGGTTGACGAGTTTTTCCACTTCTTATTTTCAGTTGCTTGCACACTAGTGCTTTGTACACTTCTCTGAGAAACAGCACAGGATTTAAAGTAGTTCATTAATCAAATAGCAGTTTGATGTTTTGGTGCAAGATGGTATGCCTTCTTGCTGTTGTCCCCTGTATAATATCACGCTGTTGCAACACAAATGTCCAAACAATTTTGCTACAAAACTCTAAAATGCTGACTTAAAAAACTCCACATCCACAAGAGTTATGGAAATAACTCAAAATTTGTTTTGTGATCCTTTTTCCCTACCATTCACATCTGGCTGAAAATTACAAGCAAGAGCTTTGCCTAGTTCCATTTTAAACAAAAAAATCAGCCTTTTACAATTCTACCAGAATTTCTGCTAATGACAGGCACAATTTTATAGTATGGCTCTGCCAGTATAACACCTTCTAGTCCTAAAATTACACCCAATCCTATTTTGCCTGACCATGTCCTCACTGCTTCCCATTTGCTTTCTGTGCTGACCTACTTTAGAGAGCTAGACTTGCAGGAAACTAAATCTATCAAAAAAGCAACCTTTTTTTTGGATGGTTTAACTCCCAAAACTAGCTCAGGAGGCATCAGATAAGCAACAGGGAGGAGGACTGACCAGTCAGGCAACACCTATCCAGCGGCCATATCTTTAACTACTCGGTCAAGTAGTTTGCCTTAAGGGATAACCACACTTGAACATTGGGATGGATGTCTTCCACTTCAGGTATGGATTAGGCTTTCTAATTCAAATCACATTAACAATGGTTCCTGACCATCTCTTTTACAGTCAATGGCCTTTGGAATCAAAACGAGAATTTTCACTGTCTTTCTCTATTATTTGATTCATTCTACACATGGCCCCAACGTTAGGGTTATTGGTCTAAAAGCTGCCAAACCGACATTCTCATTTTTTTTCCAAGAGGCTAGTAATGCAATTTAATTTTTTTTTTTTTGCATTGGTATGTCTGTGCCTTCAAAAGTAATTGTCAAGGATTAGGAAAGGTAGCTGTTTACTCTTTAGAATATTTGCTACTCTTTAGAATATTTGCTACATGTTTCATTCTGGTAATTAAAAAATGCAAATGATAAGAGCGAATACTGATCCCTCCCCTTCTTCACTCCTCCTTCACCAAGCCTTTACACGCATTTTATTCATCAGATGTGGCACAGTGAAGAACATCGAGCATTGGCAGCACAAGCGAAAAAAATCCGCAAAAAGGTTAGCATGTAAAGAAACGGGTATTGTTCAAAACCAGAAATAATAGTTGCAGATAGTGCTTCTTCCCCACCCCCTCCCACCAAACGCAACTTCTGCTTATAGTGTCCCGAAACACGTGTGTACCTTCTGTGAGGCTTTAGATCGTATAGTTGAAAGAAACTGAAGGCAACACCTTCAGAGAGATAGAGAGATACAAACAAACGGGGAGAGAATGTCCATGACCCGAGTGCCAGGGGCTTTGCTATTCCACTCTGTGCGCTACTCATCGCGCAGCACACCGGCAGCCGAGGGCCCACGTTGCAACCCGACGGCGTCAGCACTTGCCCACCGTGCCTCAGTAGCTAAGGTCTGTGCACCCTGGACTCCCCGGGCAGGCTGTCCAAGTGCCGCACAGGGTCTCTTTTGCTACATACGGCGCGTAACCAACATTTGGGATTTTAAGGGTCCCCCATGTTCACACTCCGAGCTGCCACGGGCCAGGTTACGAGCTTCGCCCGCCGGTTGTTTTGGCACACGGACTTCCACGCACCCACGACAGACGAGCCCAGCCTCCCCAGGCGCTCGTGCCGCGGCGGGCACGCGCGTGCTTGCGGAGGACACCCCCCCNCGGGCGCTGATAGGGCTTCCCGGCGCGGGAGGGGCGGGCGGAGGGAAACGCGGCCCAATGCGCGGCTGGGCTCGCGCCTCGCAGCACCGCTCCCGCGGCTCGGCCGCGAAGGAATGCGGCGGCCGACCCCCGCCCCGCCGCCTCCGCCACCCCGGTACCTTTTCCTCCTGCAGAGCAGGCACACAGCCCAGAAGAGCAGGGCGGCGGCGGCGGCCCCCCCGTAGGTGCCGAGCTGCAGCGCCTCGGGGCCCATGCCGGCAGCGTTCGCCCTCGCGCTTTGCCGGCAGCGGGGAGGAAAGTTTCGATCGTCCTCTGGCTCCCCGCAGGAGAGGAGCCCGGCCGCTCGGCCCTCCCCCGCCCACCCCGAGCCCAGGGGGCTGGGTTTGGCTGCTCGGAGCCGGACTTGGCGAGCGGGCCCGGTGCGACCCGGCCGGCCCCTCCCCGGGGAGCGCGTGGCGCGGGGAGGGTCGCGCCTGCCCGCCAGGGTCCGCGGCCTCCGGGCGGTAGGCAGGCAGCCCCGGCCTTCGGCTTGCGGGAAGAGGCTCCGCTCCTCCGCTAAAGGTCCCAGGACCGAAGATCGGAGCGGAGGGTCCCGCCGCGCCTGAAAGCCACCGCCGCCCCTCCGCTGCCCTGCAGACCGAGCCTCGGGTGGCGGAGCGGCGGTGGCGGGTCCCGCATGCAAACGGGGCCGAGCTTGGGCAGGCAGCGGCTCTGGCAGCACTTCGACCTCCGCTTGGTTTTGGTACAAACACCCTATGTGTGTCACCTCCTTTAATTACAACGCCCTCCCCCCACCCCAGCTTTATAAAACTTAGCCCGAAGTGGAATAAATGAGATACGAACAGTGAGAGTTGGGACTTGACGTTGCGCCGAGGGAGAAGTTCAATCCTCCCGCCGTGCCAGCACCTCTGGGCGTGTTACAGAGAGGGGCAGGAGAAAAAGGAGGTAAAAATCCGACAGCTAAGGCAACGGAGATATCCCCAGCTTGAAGAAGTGGGATGGAGTTGGAGCAGGGCAGAGGTCCAGAGGGTTTGGTACTGCATGGAAGGGCAGGAGGCTAACAAAATGCCATGGCAGCAGCTGTGCCTTACAGCTCTGCTGCCATTTGGTACAAGATACACAGAAGTACTGCTGGTGATGTGAGATACTGTTTAATGCAAATTCATGGTGAAAGACAGAGTAAAACGCTTCAGTTTCTGGAACTGCAGTTTGGTTGCATTCTGACAGACTGTGTACCTTACAGTCTGTAAGGTCTGTTTACCTTACTCATTCTCATCTGCATATAGAATTATGAATTAGGTGTTTCACAATAGCTGGTGGTTCTTGCAGTCCTTTCATCTTGGAAACAAGTTGTACAACACTCAGGTTTTCTGAATCGCTCTGTTGTAAGTTTTCTCTGAATCGTAGAGGCCCAAATAAAAAAGGCAGATAAAAAAAAAGGCTAAAGAACCTTCCTGACTTTAACAAATCTCATCATTTCTAGAGTCCTGACTCACATCTGAGGATTTGCAGTTGGCAGTGCTGTGTCTTCTTCGTCCTTCTTGTTAATTTCAGTGAAATACTAAAAAATGCCAGTATTAATCAGAGAACATCTAATTAATGTGTTTCACATGGATGTGTTTCAGCATCTAGTTACTACTGCTTAAAACCATCAGCTGTCCCTCCTGAGATCGAAAAATCAGACGCTCTTATTGTGCAATACAATGCACGATGAGAAATCTTAAGAGAAACCAACCTTTTACTCATGGCTCTGTAGGGCTTTTTTAAGGGAGCTGTATTTGAAATCCCCAGCTTGGGAAAATGGGGTTTCTTAGCTACTAGTCCTGATGATTCTTGGAAAGGGAGTCATTTAGGACTGGAAGGCATTGTACTGTAAGACATGACAGAGTGTAAAGTATTACTCATTTTACAAGTGACCTCTGCTGTAAAAAAATATCAGTATAATGAGAAATAAGTGTTGACATACAATTAAATAGCTATGGCAGCTAGAACAATCCCTTATACTGATCATAAATAGCAAAACTTTGAGAAGCTGACTGGAGTTCTGACAGAGAGAGAGTTACAACAACATTTATTTATTTGCACTGTTTGTGTTTAAGTTACTATCTCAGATCAATTGCAGATGAAAAAACACACCACCACACACCAAAAACCACCACACCACGACTATGTTGTCTTAAAATACAAGGAATATAACCTGAAAGGTCTTGTATACCCTAAGAATGCTGTGTACTCTTCTGTGTCAACCCTTTTAAAAGCTCATGAGCAAGGATTAATTTCCCTTTGACTAGTAAAGGAATCTCAGAAGCTCAAACTTGTTGAAATTTAGTGTCCTGTATATAGTATGATCTGCCTCAATGCAAATCCAACTGGATGATACTTGCACATCGTGTACACAACGTAAAGAAAAACTACTTTCCTGTAAGGGTGACAGAGCCCTGGCACAGGCTGCTCAGGGAGGCTGTGAAATCTCATTCTCTGAAGGGTTTCAAAACCCTCTTGGAAACGTTTCTGTGTGACCTGACCTAGGTGAACCAGCTTTAGCAGAGGTTGGACTAGATGATCTTTAGCGATTGCTTCCAGCTCCTACCATTCTGTGATTCTATGAAATGTATCTGTACATATTGGTATCTCAGCTAACTGGGGAAAGAAGATGAGGCTAAATGGTCTCCTTTAACATAGCTGACTCGCAGAATCGCAAGATGCTGGGGTTTGGAAGGGATCACTAGAGATCATCTAATCCACCCTCCTGCTAAAGCAAGTCCACCTAGACCAGGTGGCACAGAAACATGTCCAGGTAGGTTTTGAAAACCTTCAGAGAAGGAGACTCCACAGTCTCATGTTGAGAAGTTACTCTTTTAAGAATTGGAAGGATTTTCAGTTTCAAGCTATCATGAGATTTTTTGGAGCTCTTGCTGCAGCCTGGTTGGAAGTGAGGAGCAAAAATGCAAACACTCTTGTGTTTGGAAAAGGAAAACATTACTCTCCAGTTGGATACAACTGTGTCCAGTTGTTATCCTTACTAGTGGGACGTAATTGCTGTTGTTCCATGACAGTAATATTGGCTCCTTGGAAAATTTCTTTAAGTACAGTTCATATGCTTGGAAAGCTGCTAGGAACAACGGCATGCTGGAGAGAGGGGAAGGCGTTTGCAGATATATATATATATATATATATACACATACACTGGATTGGGGGGAGGGATGAAAGATTCATAAGATAATCTTAGAGGGCTTTTCTGCTAAAAGACACCAAATATTTCAGAGAGGTTCCTCATACCATGGTAATAGGCCTAGATAGATAGATACATAGATAGATAGATAGATAGATGCTCAGTTATATTTCTCCTGTTTAAATTGTGAACATTCTGTACATATGCTACAGTTCAAAATGCATACTGTGTGTATGTTTCATACTGCCAATGTTGTAAGATGATATAGATCATATTTTTTTGTCTTATGAAAATGCAGAAGACTCAAAATAAACTTCAAACAGTATATACTGCAATCTGTACTGTATGTTACACATCACAGTGTGATTTTGCTATATGCAGCACATGGACAAATGCCTGTTCTGCTGCGTAGCTTTCATGTGCACAAGGTTTTAAACTCCCAGACTTAGACAAGAGCAGATTCTCCACCACTGAAAGACCAGTGAGATATGTGTTATAAGCGACAGCAGGAATAAGGCTGATTTTTCTGTTTGCCCAGCGCTACTCATTCTAAGGTTATTTTCAGCTGCTTATAGCTTTGCTCTGTTGAAACCATTGCAATTGCACTACTGCAAGTCCATTCTTGCCTTCAGTTTAAATGCATATGAAGTATTTCAGCCAAAACATCCATGTTTTTTTGTGAACAATGCTAGGGAAAAATACCTGTGCTAGTGTTTTTAGTGATTTTGAGAAATGGCAGTGGCATCAGACTTTGAAATGGGCTCAACAAATTAACCTCTATGTCAAAGATAATCTGTCCAAATTTATCAAGGTTATAAGCCCCACGTGAAGAGAGGTTTTGTATACTCTAGTGACCTGCTGAACCTTTGGAGCTTAATTCCATGAAGATGCCACTGGAACTGAGTCTGTTTCCAGCTCTCCGCTCAGCAGCTGTTCTCTCTGAAACTGAAGCTCTGAGCTAATAGAGATCAGGCTGAATTCAGGGCAATGAAACTAAAAGCCTTTTTGTTCTCTGCTCCCTGTCTCCCTTCCTGCTGGAATGCAGGCAAAAGGAAGGGCAGTGATTTAAGTGTAGGACGGAAAGGCTACAGACCCCTCCCTCAAACCTCACTCACTAGATTTAGGACTGGTACATTTCATTCTTACTTTGTGTTCTCTCCTTCAACAACAGATCAATCTGCATTTAATGCTTTTGAAAGGCAGCACTTCAGCCTCTCTCCCATGAACTCCTGTGTCAATCACAGCTGATCAGCCTGGGTTCTGAACAAGGCTATATGCTGAGTGGGGCAAGAAGTCCCTCTCATCTGCCTCTGCACTTCAAAAGTTGTGGTCCCACTTACCACCATTTTGTGAACTGACATGCCAAATACATACCTGTTACAGTCACCAACATATGGACTCCTCTCCCGTCAGGGAAAAAAGGTCAAGAGTTCTACAGAGGCAGGGGTGGTGAGGTTGGCTGGTAGAGATGGAGAACTGAATAGGCAAAGAGATCATGAATGGAAACCAGGAAGGAAATAGAAAAGAGGATTAGGAACAGATGAGTGGAAGCTGGGTATGAATAAGCAAGATGAAGTCTGGGAACCAAAGGAAAGGAGGGGAGAAGAAAGGAGAGGAAGGAATAGGAAGGATTTTAAGGAGCAAGAGTGGGAGAGAATTGACACTGTCTCAATGTAGAGATTAAGGTGTGGAATCATTATGTGACTTGAAGGGCAAATCTGAAAAGAGAGATGGAACTGGAAATAAGTGGGAATGACAGTATGGGAGAGGAGAAGCCAAGAGGACTGAGGTCAAAGCCACAAAGACAGTTCTTGCAGTTTGCAGGCTGGGTCTCACTAGGAAAGAAGGATGAGATTTGGGTCAAAAACTGACCCTGTGAAAGCATGAAAGGGACGGGCAACAGGATCAAAAGATGGAGGGACCAATAGAAAAGGCTTACATTTTCCTGACTGTGGTTTCACATTTTCTGAGATGAAATGAATGAAAAGATCCTCAGAAGAAATTTTCACATTTCTTCTTACTGTCATCTGTACCACAAGTTGTGCAATCCTGTCATTTCCCTTTTGTTTTATCTAATAATCACGTGGTCACACTGAGAACTGGTTATTTCCTAATCTGTCCAAAAACTCACTCACCAGAGGAGAGGGAATAATATGCCACCAGATAAGCCGTTTAATCAATTCATCCTAAAGCCAAACAGTCAGTAGGTTGTACAAGGAAATGGGATGGCTTTGTAAGATGTATACTATGAGAAAATGTGATACCTATTCTAGGAGTTAAATGAAAAGGGGCTGTGCAAAAGGAGCTTTTCAGCCCTGATGGTGCTCAGAGAAATGCTAACATGATGTCATATGGGAGAATTTTTCCATTTTCACTTAGATTTTTTTAAAGAGAAAATTTTACTGTACTTACATATCTGTAAGAAATTTAGGAATGAACTTTACAGATAAATCTAGATTATGCAGACAAAGAGGCTTTAGGACACCTACTTCTTTCTTGCAGTAGATGGAAACTTGGTAAAGCAAGGAGAAGAATGCAAGAGTAGTCTAACTAAAGACTCTCCTTGAGAGATTAGCTCTCCTTCAGAGTTACATTCCATCTCTTTTTGTGCTAAGTCATATACCATGATGCTGTTCATAGGCTAATTATCTGTCAATCCTTTGTTTTCTGTGGGCTCAGTTTGAGAGTTTGACAGTATCCTAAAGTACTCAGATGAATGACCTGAATAGCATCACAAAATTTTGAAGAATGCCGTATTCCCGGCACATAATTATTTGGACAGAATTGGGGAAAGCTATGATGAAAAATAAATGGAACTACATCATACTTACCTTCATTAAAGGCCTATAATTCTGGGATTTCTTCACTAAAGGCCTACAATGCTATGGAGACTAGCATTTCTCAGGGGTGCACTTGCAGCGCAGAAGGCCAACCATATCTTGGGCTTCTCCAAAAGAAGTGTCTCCAGCAGGCGATTCTCCCCCGCTACTCTGCTTTTGCAAGACCACCACCTGAGTACTGCATTCAGCTCTGGGGTCCCCAACATAAGAAGGACGTGGACTTGTGGGAGACAGTCCAGGGGAAGGTTGTGAATACAATCAGAGGGCTGGAGCACCTCTCCTATGGAGACAGACTAAGAGAGTTGGGGTTGTTTAGCTTGGAGAAGAGAATGCTCCAGGGACACCTGATAGCCACCTTCCAGTACCTAAAGGGGCCTACAGGAAACCTGGAAAGGGACTTTGTAAAAAGAGCATGTACTGGCAGGACAAAGGATGATGGCTTCAAACTGAAAGAGGTTAGATTTGGGTTAGATATTGGGGAGAAGTTCTTTACTGTAAGGGTGTTGAGGCCTGGAACAAGTATCGCAGAGAGGCTGTGGATGCCTCATCCCTGGAAGTATTGAAGTCCAGGTTGGATGGGGCTTTGAGCAATCTGAGCTAGTGGAAGGTATCCCTGGCCATGGCAGAGATGTTGGAACTAGACAATCTTTAAGGTCCCTTCCAATACAAACCGTTCAATGATTCTATGATTTCCTAACCTTTTTTTTATAGCTGCCTTTGTAAACTTCAAATGTACTCATAACTTTTTATTGCTATAACTCAATTTTATTTGCCTTGGGAATAGTGCAATCTTTGCTAGCAACAAGTATTTGGGGCAACTAAAGCATGTTTGTACTACTATAAAAACAAATATCGTGTATTAACTCATTAACTGGCAAGTGTACGTATATAAACAACATCTGGACAGTTTTCATTTCTCTGGAGCTGTAGCACAGATCAGAAGAGAGGTGAGGAAGAAGGAGGGGAAGGGAGGGGAGGAGAGGAGAAGATGACGGGAGAGGAGACAAGAGGAGGAGAGGAAGAGAACATTAAAAATTCAGCTCTCATAGTCTTGTCCATTATAAAGATGGATCAGCATTAGGGTGTAATACCCTGATTTGCAAACAGTTCAAGAAAGAGTCTTAAGAGTACACTGTTACCCAAGTGAAAAGAATGAATAAATGAAGGTAGCAATGAAAAACTCTAAAACCATTAGGAAGTGCATTATTGATAGACTATGATGGAAGAATATTATGTGAGCTAAATGGTTAGACACTAGAAGCAGTGGAAAGGGAGACAGTAAAATCTGAACAGATTTGTCATCAAACATGATACTACTACTGGATTCAATGCAACTGGGAATCCACCCACAGACATTTCTGAAACCCACATAAGGAAGTGCAGTAAATATGCAGTTCCAAACAGAAGAAAATCACTGGCTGGGTTATTGTCCTGATTAAGCATGCTAATCATTTTATGCTAACAGTTGTGAAACAGAGCAAATACATATCACAGATGCATTTAAAAAACTGAATGTTTAAGAAAGAGACTAGACATCCTAAGCTGAAATAAAATCTTGCAAGTTAACTCAGCAAGAGCAGAGAAGGTGGAGCAGTGTTCAAGAAGTTGAGATACACACAAGTTCTGAATGGAAGCTTGTGTGTTCGCTTTCACACTGAAAAGAAATGTAGTTAGCAAATAAAGTTGCAGGGACAAAAAGCTCATACAGACCTAAAGTGTGACTTTAGTAACATGAGTCAGTCAAAAGATTTCTAAATCCTGATATTTTAAGCTTGAGCTGACAGTGATTCCCAAGGTGCTATTTACACTCTGGCACAATCGGATTTTCATTCTTATTAGCCACTTCTAGAGAACAGCTTATCACTAGATTAGTGCTACAAGTCTTTTAAACCATGCCTTTAAATGTGATAAACTCGTGTTCTTTGGGTTTTGTTAACATACTGCATCTCTTGTTTGTCTGATATTACTTTGATTAGCAAGACCACTAATACAATCACATCATGATTAAGATATTATTTAAGGAATTTGTGGTTATGTTTTATTGTACTTAATAATTTGATTTAAGCTCAACTGTGAAAAACAAAACCCAAACATCATAGCCCAGTACATTTGTACAGTGTACTGAGAGTCCAATAACTAGCTTAGCAGCCAGTTTTTCAGAGTTAATGTGAGATCAGTTAAGTCAAAGGTACTTGAGATTGCTCAGCACTTTTTATGATTGACTTCAAAAAAACCCAAATCAGATGTACTTCAAGATTACTTGTATACTGATTCTTTCTTTTCCATTAGTCTTTAGGTTTATTACCTTTACTGTTTCTTCTCCTTGGGAATCTCTTGATTTGAAGCCAATACAGAAGTATTTTGAATCTTGAAGAGTTTTGATAGCAGTGCACCAGCAGGTTAAAATCTGAAGCTGTTCTCTTCCACCTATCTGTGACCTCTCTAACCTATGTTCCCCCTCTCAAGGTGAAGACGTTTGATTTGCCTATGAATCAGCTTCTGATCCATCAGGTTTCAATTTGCTATATTAAGGTAAATTAAATCTCAATGAATCACTTGTGATGTAATGAGTGACACTCAACTTGTTCAAAGAGACATGTATGTTCATGCCCCAAAGACAACATGGCAAGGCTGAGGCAGACACTAATGGCCCATCATGTCAGTCAGCTGATTTTAATCTTGGGCTGCAAATGTGTTAAAGCCTGAAGTTGGCTGTAAAACTATTCAAGTTGCTAAACGTGTGCCTTGCTGTGCATGAGGCACACCTGTGGGAAGTTTTTGATTAAAGGAGTTGGGCAGAGGGTGGGGTAGAGTCTGTACTTTGCACTCTAAACTCAATTGATGCTGTTGCAGCCACTAAATCTTCCATGGGTAAACAGCGAGTAAATTCATGCAGATCTAAAATCAGACTTCAGAAGTTACTTTATCTTAATTTCCCCTTAAAATACAGATCCTTTAAAAGGCAAAGAGGGGAAATATAGCTGCAGGCAACATAAGCCCAGAGTCAGCTTCCAGGTTTGACACAGGCTAAGTAGAAACTGCGGCCACATTCACTTATTATGTTAGAAGGCACTGGAGCTCCCTACTACACATGTACTCAGGTTGGCCTCCAAAGGTGATAATTTACTGAGTGTCATCTCCATAGGCAGAATTAATGCCACTAAGATGTAGGATTAGAAAGAGGAATAGAAAAGTAGATACAGCCCTATGAATCTAAGCACCGAACTTTCAAAATAGGAGAGAACATGTTGCAACATGTAAGCAGAAATACTGGGGTGGATTAGGATTTATTCCTTAGCATATACAGACTTGTAAGCAAGATGGTAAAAGCAGCACCAGCAGTTTGGTCACCTATCTGCTGTCTCTATAACCTCTTAAAAAATTCCACACCTCAGCATACAATGCAGTCTGTGGGTCACCACAGTTAAGTAGCTGATGAAGGGACAACAGCAGTTGATGAAGGAATTTATACCCTCTTGAATATCTCGAAACATCCTTTCAGTGGTTCGTTTGGTCATGGACGCTTGTACTGCAATTGAAATTAAGCAGTGAAGTTTGAGCTGATTGTAGTTTTGAAGTGGTGGAGGGAACACTTCCTGCTTCCATTTGTCCAGCCTGTTTCTGGCTTAACAGTCAAAGCCTGGTTAAAAACTGCCAAAAAGTGTAGTGTTATCCCTATGGGGGAATGTATTTGAATTTGTGGACTTGTCCATATTTTAATTCAAACAATTGCTTCGTGGTTTGAGTTATACTCCAGAAATGCTGGGGAAGCCAAATTAATGTATTATCAAATGCAGATGTCAGGTGTTTAACCAAAGAAGCACAGTCTTTTGGTCATATCACAGAGAAGTGTGCAAAAGTAGGCCAAAGTGGAGTTTGCTAACACCAATCAAACAAATGCCTACCCCAAATGTTAAGAAGTGAGAACACATAAAAAAAACTTCCTAAACCAGAAAAGAAGCATTTCAAAAAGAAAAAAAAAAAGTTTACCTTAAAAACTTGCATCATCTTGTGATTTTTTTTCTTCCAGGAGGAAAAGTTGGTGGTGAGTGGGATCAGATATTTCCTTGATGCAACCCTGTTCCTCTACAGAGAGCAAAGGCCTGATTTGCAGCTCGGGATAAAATGACATGTTTCTTTTGTTAGCATTTACAAGCCTTCCTCTAGCCTTTACCTTTTTTTTTCTTCTGCCAGGTTCACTGCTTTGTGCTTTTGCATTCTGCTTGATGTTTCTGACTGTTTCTCTTCTGCAGATGGCAGGTAGCTCCTGCTTCCAGAAACACACAGGTATTTCCACCTAACAGCACCCTCCTACCCAGTTTCCCCAGTTTAATTTTCTAGGTAAGCTGTATCTCAGTCTGTGGCTTCAGTTCCTCCCTTTACTCCAGTTAGCAGCATTGCTGCTCCTGTGTTTGTAGGAGGAGAACCTGTGAAGGTCAGTAACCAGTTGCATCAGCTTCAAAGACATGTCATGCCAAAATCTATTATACTCTTGTATTATATTCACAAGCACTAAATGGTGATATATGTATTTAACAGGCCTCTGTACATTTCAAACTTGTATATATTCAGAATATAAATTATTGTATTTCCTTCCTTATTTTGGAAAGGCTCCCATTTAATTGAAAAACAAGCCTTTTCTATTGCTTTTTGTGATAACTTACAGAATTCTCTATTGCCTCAGACACAATTTAATTTAACATGGCGTAGGCTGGTTGAAAACATAATGACAGCATGTTGAATTCCATATTCATTTCTGTTACACCTAATTACATTTCTGTGATACTATATTGGAGTTATCCCTAGAATTCCTTTTTTCTAGATAAATTACAATTAACTTATAAGAAAGTAAAGAAATACCTAACTAGTGGCAACAAATTCCTGATAAGGTATGTGCTTCTTGAGCCTCTCTCAAAAATTAATGTTTAATTCTATTTGCATGTAGATTTCTAACCCAGTGATTGGACTTTAACGAAGAATAAAAAGTAGTATGCTAAAATAATCTGTTTATAACAATTAGTTTCTTAAGTATCCCTATCAATTCTGTAAAACTTTAAGTTATATTTTTAATTACATACATGTTTTTAAAAAGTTGGTCTCATCTACTGTATCATTTAAGCACATGCTTAAGGTTTAAAAGCCTAAACGGTCTCATTGAACTCAAACTGAGAGACTACTTAAGTTCAATGACATTGTGAGGAGCATCTGCTGGAAAGGTTGCACTTGTAACAGATAGTATTTCAGCTCTGCAAGCGACACAAAGGAGTTGAGCCTGTAAGTCTTTCACATTTAGAGCTCTTACCAAAGCCAGGGGAAACCAGGAAGCAGAAAAGTGTAATAATGTAGTTATTCACCTGCTGGAAGATGGCATAGTATTCTGTCAGCTATTAAAATAAAATGAATACCTTTACAAGTTTCTGTCTCAACAACTTTTAAAGCAGTAAAATATGTGCAGGAATTATTAAGTTTTCTTTTCTGAATATTAAAGTTTTTATCCTTAGAAGTTTATAGAATATCAAATATCAGGGGAATATTTTCTCCACTACAAAGATATCCATCTTCCCACAGAGTATTTTTGTAAGCAAAAATTCAAATAATTTTATTAGTGACAAACTACTAAATAAAATTCAGATGCCTTAATTCACTTTTATTTTAAAGATAATTTTAACTGACAATAAAAGCACTTTGCCTTGTGATTTACTGGGAATACAACATTTTGAGTTTCAAGCTAGGTGTTTGTCTTCTGGAATGGTCTGGAGAAAAACACTCTGAAAGTACATTCAGAAGATGTGAATACCTTTGTCACTTCTCACTCATTTGCTACTTAACAGTATTTCATGAATACATGAAAATAAGGAATTGTTTTTCTAGTGTTTGTAGAAGTAACTTTCCTGATTAATATTCCTGCTCTAGATGAAAGCAAGTAGCGTGAGGTAACCGTCAGGTCATTCATGATCTGGTACAAATCAGTGTATCTCTCTCTTGTCTCCAATAAAGCTATGCCAGGTTACATGAGCAGGGAGTATAACACAGAGCTCAGAAAATCAGGTATTATCATTCTGGCTATTACAAGTGGCCTATTAATTTTTTTCCAGGCAGTAGTTGGCATGAGAGGCAGTGGTGTAAGTGACAAGATCCTTGCAGAAGTTGGTTAGTGGATAACTTGTGTACAGGCTAAGTTTCCTTCCATTTGCAAGGGAATTTTTGCTTCTGCTTGGAAGAAAGGGAAGGTGCTGATTTTACTGTAATATTTAGTATTGCAACTATGGACATAGTTGCTGCTATTATTACCCTATTAATATTTCCCCCATACACATTCATAGATCTTGCTTGTGTACAAAGGCTGATGACTGTTTTTAGAAACATCTGATCCTGCTAAACACTTGACCCTTAGCCATCATCTTGAAAGGTTTTGTACTCCTATTTAGCCTTGAGCATGTGAGTCCAAAATGCATCCATATTCTGGCTCCAGTATCTTGGTACAGAGCTACTTCAGCTGAGAGGCTGCTTGCCTTAGCCCCGCCTTAAATGTTTGGATCTGATTCAGCTGACATGTTCTAAGCTCTGTGCTTTTGGAAGGTGCCAGATCAGCAGCCCTTAAGGCAGAAATCTTCTATATATTCACAATGGCAAAAACATGGGCAATAGCAATGCAAGATTTATCAATCAGCAAACAGTGCTGCACAGAAGGAGTCATGTCAGCCTTGAGAAGGTGCTTCAACCACTGGGTCATTCAACTTGATCAAGAGTCTAAACAAAACATGGCACTAGACTCCAGACTACCTGAACCAATTGAAACAAGTCGAATGTCTTTCCAAGGCCCAGCCTGCACTGTCCTCCTCCCTTGCTGAAAGGCTCTCGGTGCTGCAACTTGGCAGTCAGCAGGTTATTGCACTGAGAGAGAATTTAAAATTCAAAGACCATCTCTATTTTAAAATGTCAACAAAACACCTGCTCTTCCAGCATCAGGAGGCCACTGATGAACGACAAATGCCAATTTTAATTACGTACAAAATACTATATAGGAAGTTTAAATCACCTATGTCAAATTTTTGGTATAAGCTTATGAAATAATGAGTGCTTAGTCTGCTAAAGCATACAGGAAACCTGCCCTTTAAAAAAAACTTACTGGTAATGCGTGATTCCTTGCTGTCCTTACTCCAACAAACAGGGTATTGATTCCCAAAATCTCCACTGCCTCACTCAGCCTCTCTTTTTGATGTATCAATTAGTAACTAACACTAGATCAAAAGCAGATAGTTGTTTTCCTCTGACAATCTCTTTTGATACTGCTTGCAGGATGGAAAACAGGTTTATCAACCTATGTTTTTAAACACAGGTTTATCAACAAAGTTCTACATGCAGAAGACTCAGCCTTTAGTGCCAAGGTACAGATGGAACCTATATTCTCTTAAATTCTACTTGATTTTTGTTGATCATATTTATCTGATACTTGAATCTTTCTTACAGTTTTGCTGGCCCTCTGCATTATACTGTGTTTTATTGAAAGCAAATGGTAAACCCAAACTGTGGTTTGGGACACTCAGGTTCATCATTAGGAAGCAATTCATCACTAGGAGAGTAGTGCAACAGTGGCAGAGGTTACCCAAAGAACTCAGGATTTATCCCACCCTTGGAGATGTTCAGCAGTTGACTGGAAAAAGTCACACCTGACCTGATCTTGAGTCCTGGACCTTGTACCGTTTCAAGTGAGAGGATACACTGGAAAATGTGCATAAATTCTCTCCAACTAACGTGAAATATTTTCCCTTTTGGCTGCATTCTTAGAAATACTGAAATTTACATTCTTCTTTGAAAAGGAAAAGCAACTGTTAAACCTGGATATTTAAACTGAACAAAAGGGTTTTTTTTCAGTAGTGACTAACAAGAAAGGAGACCGAATATAGTTTTTTATATTGGTATATTAAAATGAAAATATACATGGCCTCAGAGAGCTACAATGGGAATGTCTCTCTCCTTACCAGCCCACAGAGGTTTGCACATATGGTAGCCCACTTTGCATTGCCTGGAAACTTTATCACAACATTTGCAAAAAGTGATTTGTGTTTTGGGACAGTAATTCATTTTTTTAGAAACTTTTATTTTTATTGACTGCTGGAGATGGGCTGAAGCCAGTTGTGTCTGAAATGAAACCAAAAGCCTCATGAGCAGATGGCCTAGCATGTTCAGAAAAAGTGCTATCTGGAAATGTGATGTATTCTTCACTAATGAAGAACCTTGAGGACTATCCTCTCTGTTTATCATCAACCTCTGAATGTGTTCCATTCCCTTATTCTCACAGGCACTGCTGCAAAAAAGAAATAAGTAGGAGTAGCACTAAGATTTGAAAGTGACTCTGTATTTGTATTTTTTTCCATACTAATGACATTAGATTTTGATTTTTTTTCCTAATATCTAGCAGCAGAAATGCTTCTTACTTGTTCATATGTGTATGAACTGGAATATATCTGTATCTGTAAATTGAAACCACAGAAAATGTACATTTTGGTATTACTTTCAATTTCCCTAGCATAGACTATTTCATCTGCGTTTTCTCCCAATTTAGTCACTGTAGGAATGGGGAAGAAAAAAAGAAGGCACATGATTACAACCAGTTTCAAGGTTACAGCTGCATTCTCCATCCACTGCTTTCCTCTGGTTAATATCATTGATTTCTTGGCTTCCAATGCCAGGCTCTCAGCTTGCCTCCTGTCACATCATTATCTGCCATTTACAACATAGCTTATTTCAGGAAACTTAGATGTGTTTTAATGTGCAAAAATGAATCTGTAGGTGTCTAGAGATAAGGTAGGTAAACTCCCATTTCAGTCAATGGAGACCGTTACCCTCAAATGGACAGGGATTACCATCATTAGCTCTGGGTTCTACTCAGCGTAGCTCTGCAGTGAGCACCAAGAAGAACTGGACACCTAAAGCAGATATAAATGCTTAGAAAAGAAGCCTAAGATTAAGATCTCCTAATGCGGAGCTGAATCTCACCCTGACTGATTGGCTCCAGCACTCTCTTCCAAAAATTCCCACTCGTGTTTTTCCTCTCTCCATTCCTGTTGTTTTTCTGGTCTCTTTGCCACTACATGACTTGTTTAATTCCTTGTTTTGTTTTCTCATCTCATCATTTGCTCTGGGACAACATGTTCAAAATCTGCTCTTTAATGACATCCGTTGTTCCTACCTGGTTTAACTGCTGCTTCAATAGCATAGCCTCCTCCTCCTGACATTGTTTGGCACAAATCATTTATCCTCTCACCTCAGTTTTATATTTAACATATAAACATGTTTGTTTGTTTTTTTCTGAGGGAGGGAGATTGATTATTAAATTTAGTTTCTGTTAAAGAAAAGTGAATTTGTCATAACTGGTTAGTATTTTAGCTATCCTTTTCTAAACAAACACTGCCTACAGTCTTGTTAACATTTCTAATCCTCAGGCACTCTAATTTTTAAAAACCTTTAAAATCAATGTAAAGTGTGGAAGCTTAACCCATCTTCTAATTTCTGTGAAAGGCTTTCTCCATGGTGGCTTGTGACTGTGTCTATACAAATAGAACAGCAACAATAAAGCAACCAAAGAGTAGATCATGTGTGCAATACACAAATTATTATGACAACACTGAAGAAGTCTCACCTTTCCCTGTAAGTATCTCTCTGGAAAAATATGAAAGTCTATCTTATATACCACTTAACTATGGCCTATATTCTGAGCTGTATTGAGCTGATTCAAATCTGGAGTGATTTACTTTATTCTAGCCTAACTGAGATCAGGATCTGGCTCTATAATCAATGCAGTAGGCACGTTGACCTAAACCTTCTGGAAATAAATACTGTCAGGAACAGTCCTCTCTCAGGGAAACAGTAAAAAATACCTGACTTTAAACAGACTTTTAAAAAACACATCTCTTACGAAATCTCATGGGAGCAGGAGTTCTTTCAGTCTCCCAGGGCATAGCAAGCAAAGCAAGGTAAGTTATCTTGACACCAAGTCCTCGAGCAGCAGATCTTTTGGGGAATGAACAAAGTGCTCTGTAGAGCCAGCCTGGCTTATCGTCAGAGTCATCTGTATCCTTGAAAAGTACAGCTGGAGTTAGGGAAGCTGCAGAGAACACTTCTGTTACACTGTCATGCTTCTCCAAGCAAAGGAATCATCACGACTTCAGCTTCAGGATAAGTATTTTTAGTGTTCCTTCCTCCTGAGGGGGGTTTCTATCATAACCCATTGATTTGCATGGAGTTTATTGTGAGATTATAGGGTGCTTTTTTTTTTTTCTTAAAAAAAGAAACATACTTGAAAATATTCTATGCTTTTCAAGAATTTTCAGTAATATGGTAGCTCTGTATGAGTTATTTCTGTTAATCCTGAACTTTGAGGTGGAAATCTTATGCTATTAAATAGTTACTATGTTATGCCAATAAATGTACATGAATGTACCTGTGAAAATCTCAGAAAATATGTCTTTGGTTTTGGGCATCTCAAATAGTTTGTTGACATTTCAAGAGTAATCCAACTAAATGAGAACTTACCCAGTTGACCAGCCTACCAGGAGAGATAAGTCAGCATTGCAAAAAAAGAACAAAGATTATTTTTTCTCCTACAGTTCTGATTCCTCATGAAATAGTAACTATTAGGACTATACTTTTCAGGGATTGTTTCTATAATTTGTCACTAGAGGAGAGTGATCACACCTGCATGGCAGTATCATAAGCCACAGCGAGGAGTGAACGATGAAGCACCACAGACACTCACCCATTCCCTGCCCCTCCCCAGCAGGGAGACAATCAAAAGGATAAAAGTGATAAAACTTATGGGTTAAGATAAGAACAGTTTAATAATTGAAATATAATAATAACATTAATTTAAATAAAATAATGAAAATAACATAGAAAAGAGAACTAAAATCTGAGAAAGACAAGTGATGCAAATCAAAACAATTGCTCACCACCAACCAAACGATGCCCAACCAGTCTCCGAGCAGCAGCCCCACAGCCAACCTTTCCCCTAGTTCTGTTGCTGGGCATGATGTTATATGGTATGGGATATTCCTCTGATCAGTTGTGGTCAACTGTTTTAACTCTATTCCCTCCCAAATTTTTATGCACCCCCAGCCCACTTACTGATGGGCTCTGTCTTACCAACAGTTTCCATCACAAATCCAAACCCTAGCCCCATTTTAGCTACTATGAAGAAAATTAACCCTACTCTAGCAAAAAAAACCAGCAGTTAATTTTTACAGNCATTAATTTAAATAAAATAATGAAAATAACATAGAAAAGAGAACTAAAATCTGAGAAAGACAAGTGATGCAAATCAAAACAATTGCTCACCACCAACCAAACGATGCCCAACCAGTCTCCGAGCAGCAGCCCCACAGCCAACCTTTCCCCTAGTTCTGTTGCTGGGCATGATGTTATATGGTATGGGATATTCCTCTGATCAGTTGTGGTCAACTGTTTTAACTCTATTCCCTCCCAAATTTTTATGCACCCCCAGCCCACTTACTGATGGGCTCTGTCTTACCAACAGTTTCCATCACAAATCCAAACCCTAGCCCCATTTTAGCTACTATGAAGAAAATTAACCCTACTCTAGCAAAAAAAACCAGCAGTTAATTTTTACAGATGTGCTGTAATTTTCAGTCTTGGCCATATGGATGCATAGTGGAAAGATGTTCCAGAGATTCTACCAATTCAGGATTACTAAAGATGAGAGAAGCAAATGTCAAACCCACAAAATCTTAAAAAAATAGGTTTTTCTTTAAGTTTTTTCCCCTGGAGAAAGTAAAAAAGATAATTTCCCAAATATATTAACTAAAATTCTCAGAAACCCTGATGAGACTGTGCCAAGTGACTGGAAGCAGGAAAAACTCTTGCAATCATGGAATGAGTCAATAGGAATTCAAGGTTCTTGGTCCAGAGAAGGATACTGTTATTTGTATTTCCTGCAGTAATCTGTGTTTACAAGTAGCCCATTAGTGCAAATTTTCACCAAAGCTCCCCAGATTTTATACTTTTTATTTTAAATTGTGTTTTCATGAACTCAGCTAACAATATGTAGACTGGAGAGTGGATGGCTTGTGGTTTTCATTCACGTCTGCTGGCAACAGAGGAGCTGCCCCATTTTCCAGAAGAGCAATGAGAGTTGCTAAGGAGAAGAGACATGTGTAGCTGTGTCCCCACCAGCATTTTCAGGCTGATATTTCTGAAAGAAGAGGTTCTAAATCTAACATTTCATCTGTTTATTTATTACATGCAGGAGCCTGGTTTTCTCAGTTGGCTGTTAAACAAAACAGCTGTCTACTACACATCTGTTTGCAAAAAATATTAGCAGATTGTGCACTGAGAGATTAGGGAAGCTTATTTTAATTTGATATGAGATAATAGGACAATCTTAAACTCGGGATTTGATCCTGAATCTTTGTTTTGCTCTGGAAAACCGTGCTGAGCAAGTAATGCTCAGTATTTTCCTACTGTCATGCCTATCAATATGGATCATATGGCAGCAACCTTTGGTTACATCTATTTGAAGTTTGGGGAAACCAGTGATCTGAAGACAAGTCAATGGAAGATTTCTTCCAGTTCAGAAATTTATAACAAATACATTGATTATCTATTGATGATGTTTTTAAATTGTGGTTGAGAGGCCTGAGCACAGGCTTTTAGGAACGGTGACAAGAGGAACGTGGCTGTGCACGAGCTAAGCCACTAGGCCTCTTTCACCAGGGACTGAGTCCTAATTAAACTTTCCTTTGCCATGGACTGAGCATATATTCACAGATCATTATTGCTCTTCATTATAGAAAAGCTGCAAGAATTTGGTGGAATATTTAAGATTTGACTTCTGACTTGAGCCTGGATTCTAGCTGTGTAGCTTCTCACCATGTTCTTCCATTTCTTTTTCATGGGCAGAAAATAATTTCTTCATTTGTGAAGGTTGTTTTACTAACAAGTACTTGCAAAGTGCTTTGAAAATGTAATTCATTGTGCCATAAATTAATGACTCAAGCCCTATTTGAACTAAGGCTTATTTGGGTGCTTTCTTTTGAGTGATTGTGTTGTGACACCTTAAAAAAGCCTCAGCCATTAGAAAGCTCTCAACAGCTGTTCTCTGAAAATCAGAGCCACTGAAGACAGTGGCAACGGCACTTGTGTTCAGATGAGTGTCAAAGCAGAACTGACAGAGCTTACTTGAGAAACAGTGACTTGCAAGAAAAAGAAAAGAAGAAAAAAAAAAAACCCAGATAAACTTGTTAAATAGTCAGAGATCACAAGAGATCTAATCTTCTATTTTGGTAAACTCTCTCCTTGGGTTGAGCTCTGTGAGGTCTTTGTCTAAGATCAGAGCTTCTTGCAACAAGCAGAGATGTATAATCTAATGGGAATGGCTCTTGCTGTGACAAGGTTTCCAGCTGTGTAGAATATCTGTATGATAACAATGATTTTTTAAGTATGAAATTCACTCCTTTTTGTCACAGAAAATTCCCACAACTTCTCATATCTCAAGGGGAATTCCAGGCACACCAAGTGAAAATTGTTTAAAGGAACATCTGTTTTCTCTCGTAAATCATATGACAAGATCTTAATAGAAACACAACCCGTCTGTATATACTTCTGTGCTTTCACCCATTAATTACAAAGAACATTAAGGTTCCATTTTACTGTGCTTTAAACATCTGGTGCCAAAAGAAGCAGCAAGGAGAAGGAAAGCGTGATTATGTTATTAGGCTCAGCAGTCCCAAAATACAGATCAGCACTCATCATTGTCTGTTGCTTCTATATGAAGCTAGTCTTTAATGTACAATGCACATTTAAAATAAATACACAGTCATAGACACTGTTATAACCTGTTGTGCAGTACTTTAAAAAAATCTTAATTTATAACAGTTAACAAAAGCATCACATGGTCTAAATTCAGCCAACTTTTACAACCAACTTGGTAACACATCCAGATTTCAAACTGGTATCCCTGAATTACCTTAGCATCCAATACTACACATGGAAGAACACTGCAGTCAAGATTTTAATTCAGCTCTGTGGTTGCCATGACTTAAATAACCAGCAGAGGCAGAACAATCAGTCCTAACACAATGAAAGCAATCCCTTCTTCACATTTGCAGTGACCATAGCTAAGCCCCAGTGTTGAACACTCTCTTATAGTGAGACTTGACACTTAACTTCATGTCCCAGCATTAGCTGGCCACAGCACTGCCAGCCAGGTCTTTGTCCAGAAGAGAAAAGCAACGACAAATATCCATAGATTTCTAAGGGAAGACTTCCATTTCACTTGAAACTAAAGCTGTTCCATGTTCCAGCATCTGTTTTTATGCTTTAAATTACCCCAAGTAGTTTCTTCATTTTCCAAAATTGCACTTCCTTAAAATGCTTCCTATTACACGATCACATTTTACTGTGCATTAAACATCTGGTATCAACAGCCTAAACAACAAAAAAGCATGATTATACTGTCAGACTTAATAATTCAGAAATATTAACCAGCTCTTATACTATCAGGAGATTTTCATGTAAAATTGGCCCTTGATGTGTATTTTGCACTTATGAGACTTTGCACATACTGGCATAAGATAACAGTGTTCAATCTTTCATGTAACTAACAGAGTTAATTTGCCTAAATGAAATCACTTTATCAGCAATACTCCTGCCCTGCAAAAACCAAGGGATTGTTGTAGATTTTTTAAAACATACCAAACTGCGATCTGGAAAATGGGGGCGAGAGGGACTTTTTCTGTGCAATAATAGATTAGGAAAGCTATTTAGCCTTAAGCAAACTTGAGAGCTATGGAGGCTGAACCATGTGGAAGGAGACCATAAAGCTTCTTGCCTGTTCAGTAACCAAATGACTGCTGCTTAGTTAGCTGTAAGCTTCAGTTTGAGACCTTTTGCTCCCATATTTAATTAAAACATCATTGTCATCTTCTGTGAGTACTGAGCTGTAATACTGCAGGCCTATTCAAGATCTGTTTCTTAATTGATCTTAAATAGGTTAATTGCAATTCAAAGAACAAGTTATTACCAGTGGGATGCAAGTGTATGATGCAATGGGACAGAGCATGAGCTATTGGCTGGAATGCCTGATGAACAGCAGAGTTATTATTTTAAGATTGTGATTGGAAACATTTTTATTACATAGATTTCTGGAGGACTGACATATTCCTTGGCATTAGGGAAAAAAAATAGCTGGCCAACTTGTCTGGGACTTGCTTTCATCTTCTCTCACTTCTTCTTCAACCTACAGGTCCTGGTGCAATTGCAACACTTGCCCACTCAGTAGGAATGATCCTGGGAAGCACATCTCTTCTGTACATCTCAGGTTTTATACCACTGCCAGAAGTCCTGTCACTGTACGATGGCATTTGCAATAGCAAAGTGCACAGAAGGATCCAGAGACTCTCCAGTATGCTTAAGGCCAAAACTCTGCTGAGGTATGGCTTTCTCAGATATGAATTTGAGATGGAGAGAGAAAAAGTTATTCACATTGTGCGCTGTAATTCTTACAAAGGCTGAAAGCCTTTCTCTTAGCTTTTGTAACATTTCCTAAAGCTGTTTTACTCTGGAATGTTGTTCCTTAGCCAGATGCCCTGAACAGAGAACACTGTGTCCCCAGCTTTGCTCTTAGCTTTGTGGTCAGTGAGCTTAGCTGTCAGCAGGATTCATAGATGCAAATTTGATGCAACTGGGGGTTAAACCATGAATAATTTTCAAATTTAGGACAAAGGTCTTAGTTGCATTGAAAAATGATATCAAGGAAGTAGAGGACTTGAGTGCAAGTCTGTATTTAGGAAGTGTCTGTTCTGATAGCCTGGCTAGCAATTTGCTGGTTGGTACTAGCTCTAGACATAGAGTTTACTGTCAAGATCATGTACATATTTATTCTTCCCCTCATACCTGCATATGGCATAATAGTTACCTAAAGAGCTTGTTTTCAAGGAGGCACAAAAAAAGCACATTTAACGTGCCTAAACAAACACCCAAAGCATGCAGGCAGTGGCAATGAAGCAGGTGGATGGCAAAAAGGTTACTTTTAGGACGTTGCAAAACCAAGTTCTGAAGACTCAAGGCACACCACACAGGTCACTGAACAACTGTTAAACCATGAGCACTCTAAGTCTACATTCAAGTCAGTGAGTTAGAGGTAAAAGAACAGATTTTCAAGTATTATATGTTCTCATTCAACTGTTTTTGATAATGAAATTTTTCAACTCGGGGAGAGTGATGGCACATTCTGAATGGAATTCATTCAACCACATAAAGATATCTATAGAAGACACTACATATGGGTTCCTTGCCTTGACCCCTGTGTTGGCAGCAGAGAGCCATGCTCTTCCCATCATAAAGCAGATATCTTAATCAAGTCAGATACAATCTCCTTCTATTTGTTGATCACAGAAGAAACTAAAAGAAACAACCTCAGATATAGCAGTCAGTCACTGCAGATATCCAAATTTTTCTGTATCTGGAGTCAGAAAAATGAATCAATTTTTTATACACTAATGTTCAGGGAAACTGGATTCAGGAAAACACCAGACAACAAAACCCAATCAAAAAGTTTTCATCATCTAGTTAGGGTCTTTACAGGTCCATTTAGCCAGCAACAGTTATTCCTGTGTGCAGTTATCAGTACTGAACAGAAGACTCAGGCTCAAACTTCCTAGAGAAGTTGTGGACAAATAAACTATCATTAGTCTTGAGTCTTTCTGCAGTGGGAGGACCAACAACCTCTGAAATTGTCATCAAAACAAGTGATAGAATTACTGCTGGTCACTACCTACAGACGCTTAAGTACATGCACAAGTCATAGTTTGCAGGTAGAGGTAATATCTGCCATAAAAACTGCTGAAGCCATTGAGAAAGTGTACAGATCTTTTCTCAGCTTTAAAAAAAAATCATCTTTTTTTCAAACAGACATGGATAACTTTTGAGCTAAAAACAAATGGAGAGCATTTGCCTGATTACGTTACCCACTAATATAAGACCACAATTTAATGCACATTGAGTGGTACTCTATTCTCTGAATAACCTCTCTTGTACCAGTTGATAATTTGTGGAATATGGTCTTTATTAGTCAAGTCTGTGTTACTATTGATCTCTTGCTGATAAGTAACTACACTATTTGATCATATATGAAACTTTAATCACATGAAAATAACAAAAGCTTCACAGATGAGATTAGGAACAAACACAGAAAAGCACTATAGTATATAAGCTGTTGGTGCAAATTAAAGAGTCAAGTAACTTGGCACAGTGGTACCTATGTGAAGGATTTTCTATATTTTTTCAACACTTCATATTTCATCAATTTCCACTATCCTCCACTGATAGAGATGACTGAAATCAACATTACAGCTTGATAAATACTTCTTAAAAAGATCCCAAGACTGATGTAAGATGACAGAAACCAAACCTTTATACTTGAAATCTAAACATACTTCTCCAATTCTTCCAGCTACTAGAAGCTAACAACAACAACAAAAAACGAATCTGGACTTTAAAATAAATTCTATTAAGCACAAGATTTCACTCTTTCTAGACTAACAAATTATTTACCCTTGATGGTATAGTACACAGTAGATATTTGAAAAAAAAATCAAAAAATAAAGCTTTCATTGCAGAAATTCAAGGATACCTGGCCTTGTTAGCAATTCTCATTTGGCAGATGTGGACTGTCTGTGTTGTCAAAAGGTAAACACAAGGCATTTTTTTAATCTCTTTTGCCTTTTTCCATTCATTCAGTTATTCCAGATGTTGGTAATTTTTGTAATTTTGCAGGCCAACTGCTTTCCCATTTCTCTACAGATTCCTTGCATTTCTGAATTATTGAATATATAACTGTTAGAAACAAACTTATGTGCACTAAGACATAAGTTGCCTGGAAGGACTGAAAAAGAATCAGAGAAGACTCAATAGAATATATTTCTCAATAGAAAAGGTGACTGGAAATAAAAAACCTTCCTGAGTTTGCAGGAAATATTCTTCTGACAAAATCTCCAAAGAAGGGAAAAAAATGTAAACATAAATCTTAGTACTGTAAATGTAAACACTAATAAAGAAAGCAAAATAAAAGATTGATACATAATTTGATGAAAGTACAAAAATAATAACAAGAATAATTTTATACCAGATAAAAAGTTGAGTGAAATGACTTTTGAAGACTAAGAAATTACTCAAGTGTGAAAAGAGTGCTCAAGGATCATAAAGCCATAGCAGCAAACCTGGATGAGTTCTCTGTGTTGATAGATACTCTAGAGGACACACAGGTTCCTGTGCAGAAGCTTTTGTAGAAAGAAATGGTCAAGAGTCACAATGAGGAGAGGATAATATGAGAGTCTTGCAAGAAAGTGGCCTGGAACCACTGCTGTTCAAATTATAAACATTCTGGAAAGTGGAATGGCACAGTTGGAGATGATTCAAAACCATTGATTGTAGTAGAAGTGTCTAAAGAGTTACAAAAGGAATTCATGGTATTGAATGACTAAGAAAGTGAAATTCAATATCCATAGGTGCCAGATAATGCATATAGGGAAACATAGTTTTAAAATACAGATTTACATGATGAGCTCTAAAGTAGCTATTACCACTCAGCAAAGAGATGTTGATTCTTTGTGAATATGAAAATTTCAGCTCAAAACTCAGAGGCAATAAAAAAACTGAAATAGAAGTTACTGGGTGTCATAGTTTTGTGTGGAGCCATTTCTGGTAAGGGGGAAGGGGCTGTAAAGATGACTTCTGCAAGAAGTTGCTTGAAACTTTCCCCATCTCTAAGCCAGGCCCATTTCTGGAGCTGAACCAATTAGATGCTTTGATGATCACTTTTAAGAAGAAGCTGGAAGAGGAGGGTTCTTCCTGTCCCTTCTTTTCCAGCTGGTGGTGGTGCAAGGAGTTGGAAGAGAAACAAACACAGGGACCCCAAAGTCAGTAAGAGAAGAGAGAAGGAGGTGTGCTGGAGCAGAGACTCCCCTGCATCCTGTGGAGAGGACTGGTGAAGCTGAGATTTGTTCACAGTTAGTAAAAGACCCAACATCAGGGGCAGTGACTGTGCCTAGTGGAGACTGTGAATTTGTGGTAGGGTGGCCTTGTAGCAGACGTGCCCAAGATGCTGCTGACCAAAGAGGAGTCCTGGAGGAGTTTTTGAGCAGAGGCTGTAGCTGTTGGGAAGAACTCACGCTGGGGAAGTTAAGGACTGTGTCCTGTGGGAGAGACATTGTACTGGAGCAGGGGAAGAGTGCAAGGAGTTGTCTTCATCTGAGAAGAGATAAGCAACGGGGCCCATTTGTGAGAGACTGACCATATTCCCCATTCCTTGCCCCCCTGAGCCTTTGAGAGGGGAGGAATTAGAGATATCGGGAGCAGTGACCTGGGCCAGGGAATAAAGGAGGGATGGGGGAGGGAGATCTTAAAGTGCTGATTGTAATTTTCTCATCATCATGCTCTGTTTTTGCTTTTTGTTCTGTTCTGATTCTTGTAGGTAGTAGAAAAAACTTTTCTTACTTTCCTCTCTGAGTAGTGCTGTTTTTGCCCAGAACTATAACTGGCAGTGAGCCCTTCCTGCTCTTGTCTAAATACATAAGTTCCTTCATTATCTTTTTTCCTCTCTTCCCACTAGGGCCTCCACCAACCTAAGGAGGGTGGGGGTGGATGGGGGACAATGAGCAAGAGACTGTCATGGTGTTTTATTGCTGGCTGGGCAGAACCACAACACTAGGAAAGGAATCAAAAGCAAAACAGATTGTTATGCCACCATGAAGTCCTGTTATTTCCCATGCGTACTGTATGCAGTTCTGTTCCCCTCTGCATCAGGAAGGATACCACAGAAGAAGAGCATGAAAATGATAATCAGAGGAACAGAGAAAGGCTTCCTTCACAAAGTAGACTCAACTCCCCTCCATTTGGAAAAGTAATGATTGAGGGCAAGTCTGTAAATTCAGAAAGGGCATGGAGATAGATAACTAGGAATGACTTGTGTTTGTTTCTCTAATACAAAAATTAAAAAAAAAACCCAAACAAAACAATGACATTATCAGTCAGCAAAACAAAAGGCATTATTTTTTCACATGGTGATTAAATTGCAGAGCTCATAGCTAAAGGATATAAGTCTGTTTAAATAGAAACATGTGGCTGGCATGTCCAGCCCTCAAAGTCTGTTGCACTGTACAAGTCTGTAAGACTGTACAAATGGGAGAAAATGCATTTGAGGCAGTGTTGTGCTCTGTGTGCTCTAACAGTGTCATATTTATTATTGAAGATCAGATACCTGATACAATAGAATTGTGGCCTAAACCATCAAGAGAACATACACTGAGTCTGGTACATCCCATAAGTTTTCCAGGCTTTCACCATCACTAGTTAGTGTCAGTTTGTGCCTGTCTGATAGATACAAGGGTCTAGGACTAACAAGGGATTTCTCCTTTTAAGAAACAACACTGTTTTTATGTGCCACATGGCATCCATTGGTGAGCATAAGTAAGATTTATTAAGAGAAAGAGATTCAGTGTGTGTGTTACTGGCCTCATTTGTGGGGTTGGAGGGAGATTTAAGGAACCTTAGAAATTTCAGAAAGCACACTTTTCTTTTGCTCTCTTAGTCCACATCCAAACTCTGTAAAGCAGTAAGTCGTGATGTAAGTTGCATGTCTTACCTTTCTTGGGTAACAGACAAAAGCATCTCTCTTTATGGTCTCTCTTAACGATGGACATTCCTCATTGCAGACAAACATTTTGCTCATTTCTTGCTGTAGTGACATTATAAATCTTACCTCATGCTTAGAGCTGTAAAACTGCTTGCAGCAGAAATGGAGAAACAATGGTTGCAGAAAGCAATATGCTTTGAGAAATTAAACTAAAATAGTACCAAAGCCTTCTGTAGCAATAATTTTGCTGTGTCCCAATATTTGGGGTCTTCGTGCCATGTTATATCCCACATCTGGGCCTTGGCAGGTGGAGAGGTGCATTTAACTTCCTTCAGTTCTGTGCCATTACACTGTATTTGTTTTCACTGTTTGCACAGATGTAACAGTAAAAACTTTACTCTAATGAGAGCTGTGAGAGCTTGGGAAAACCCACCTGGAAAACCAGCTTGTTTTTTAGTGTGTTTTGTTCAGAAAAGCTCACCAAACTTGTAGGCTTAGGGAGAGCTTAAATAAAGCCAGTGGAGAGTTTTAAATGGGTGAGAGGGGAAAGGAGCATGAAAAAGGGGCACAAAATCATAATAAAAAGACTAGATGAAAAATGGTTAATGCTAAGCCAGAAGCAGATACTGCCAGTCATCACTGATTTGGTAGATGAAATGTATAAAGAGTGGAGAATATAACAGTGGAAACACCAAAAGTTTGAATGAGAATATGTCTGACCCCTCTGCCCTGGAATGTGCACCTACCTGCTGCCCTCCTGCTCACCTGCTGAGGCTGTGAGACTTCATGCAAAAGTATGCTAGACTCTGCAAAATGATAGTCTGAGACTAGATGTTCAGTGAGATTCACAGATTCAATATTGCCATTTTGTCTGCTGCTGACAAATGAAGAGTGGCTCTGTTTTGGCTGATAGCTGTGAGACAGAAGCAGCATAGATGTGCTGGGACAAAGATGGGCTTATGAAGTGCCCATGCAATTCTTCTCATGTGAAGCAAGACTGTACAGATGTGTGGTAGAAATGTAAGGGCTCAAAAGCAGCACTAAGAAGTCCCTTGATCCTTGCAATGGTTCACTAGGAGGAAAAGCAAAGTTTCAAATCCACAATGAGTCTAACCTGCTTAACAGCTTTCCTATCAAATCAATGGGAGAAGGACCACCTCTGAAGACTCTATGTAGAGAGTCAGTGTTTTAAATTTAGCATGCTTAGGCAGAAATATTGCAAAAAATTCTGAGATATGGTCATCAATAGAGGAAGGAACACTTTTTTTGCTTTTGTTTGATTTGGAACAGCAAACATTCTCAGCACTCTAGCCATCTCAATATTATTTTCATTCCAACAAATCCTAATGTTGAGAAACTCACTTGGGAAAGGCCAACACTTCAAAACTGAGATGAGTGCCAAACAATAATAAATAGAACGGAAGATTTTCCAATGACTTACATGTTTTTGAAGGCTGAAAAATCAAAACACAAGCACTTCTCATCTTCTTTGGAAAACAATGTGCATTCTAAGATGAAAGCTATTAAGTGATAGTATACATTTCATTTTTGCAAAGATTATTTTGTTTCTAAATGAAACTCCTGGTATAGTTTGTGGAGGGTATGACTATTCAGACAGTTGCAGGTGACAAAAATACGAGGCCTGAAACTTCAGTAACTTTAGCCCTTGAGGAAAGCGAATTAGCCAAACACAGGCATGATACACACTTACAGAAAGGCATCAATATCACAAAACACTTAATGTTGATTAAGCTAGGAAAAAAATATTAAAAATGTAAGGAAAGAGGGATTTTTTTTCCCATCAGAAGTAGAGAGAACTGATAATTTCAAGGATTCATTGAGGTTTTACACTGCATGTGGTATTCCATATCGTCCTTTGAGTAGATCATTCTTAGCTGTCTGATTTCTTAAAGGTTTAAAACCAGAAAATAGGTCTAAAAACTCCAGTTTCCACTCAAGGTTTGAATAAATGTTGTTGCAGGAGTAGCTCAGTGACATAGCTGATGACAGTAAGCAAAATCAAAAAAACAACAAAGTTGTTGGAGGCCAGGTCCTGATACAGTATAAATGGATGTAACTCCTTTGACTTAAGTTTTGTTAAACCAATTTGGACCTAGTTATCTGGGAAGATTTGCTAACTATCAGATACCTAACCTGAATTTAAAAACTTGGCAATGTTATTTCTCTTCTATCCCTATTTATCTGAAGCTTCAATATGTATTTTCTGCAAAAGAGTACATAAATTAAACCATAAAGTCACATCATCCCGCACAGACATTTATCACCTCTGACATTTTCATCTGTGCTGGAATCCTTGTTCTTGTCAGTGTCCCTTTTTGGGGCAACTCCCTTGAATTATTAATATAATTTATGAGTTGGCATACTTAAAATCTTGTTTTGTGTTTTGTAGATTTATTGACACATTTCCCAAAAGCTTGTCTTTGTAAGGCTCTGGCAATGTCTGTAATATGGAGCTGAGAGCATCTGTTTTTGGAGGTAGATGTTTTTCTGGGTATACCTTGCTGCATATCAGGACATGAACTCTGCCTCAGCATGTGAACACCACGTCATTGTCAAACAAAACAAAAACATGATCAGGAAAGTGGCATAATAATCTAGTCCTCATGCCTGTAGAAGAAGCAAAAAGAACCTGAGTGCAACTCAGAAGTTAAGAGACAGCCTAAGCCAGGTACAACTTTGAATATGTACATGTGATGCTCACAGAACAGTTAGAATGAACCAAGTGAATTTATTGTTGCTCCCCTGGAAGTTGCTGTGACAGAATCTATTTGGTGATAAGAACCTGCTACTTGTTTGGTTGTTTAACAGTGAGGAACTAAATATAAGCAATTACATTGCACAACTTGACTCATTTTGTTCTTTGATTTTGCAAACTAAGAATGGGATTTGGAGCAAAGTAGTGTACAGTATCACGATTGGCTTTTTGCATCATTTCAATGAAGAATAATTCCACTGAAGTCAATTGAATTACATAAAAGTAAAATTTGTCTGTGTTAACAGAATATAACACATTTACTTCTCTGTCATAATCCTCATTTTCAGTGATATAATTTGTTAGAGTCAAGTATAATGTGACTCTTGTAGCCATTCTGAAGTACACACCAAATTAAATCCCTGTGCTATTGAAAGCATCTTACTGAGCATTAAGGGATGTATTTCGTAAAAAAACATTTATGATAGAAATGAATCATCAGCAAACAAATCCACTTTACAGCATCACTACACACAATATAACACCATGCAATGTTACCAGCCATAACTCCTCCTCCTACCAGTAAAGACATAAAATTCTTTGGTATTCTCCTTAGACAATGATTCGCCTATCAGAGGCATTTCATTTAATCTAATTTATCCGTTGCTGTCAAAGATATGTGTTTTTAAACCTTTATTTCCAGAGAGCCATTAAGTGATTAAAACCAAATGAGAGGAATGACAGTTGGTAGAACAACATAAATCATAATCGAAAGCATCCCGATAATATAACACCGCCAGACATTTTGAATGGTTTGCGAGGCTCTGAAGAGTTCCATTGTAGTATGGCTTTTAACATCCTGCTCAGTAGTTACAGAGTATTCAACCTGATCTGCCTTTGTTGATAGCTGATATTATTTGACATTTTAACAAGGCTCTGTATTTGCAGAAGCATCTTATGGCACCGCTTTCAACATCAGAGTCTATCACAAAAAACATTTTAACTGTTTTGCAAACAAACTTTCTTCCAGTTAATAATTAAACAGAGGAACAGCTTGCGGTATATGCTTGGAACTAATTTTACTATATATAGTTGGAAATGACAAGAGTGCATGAAGATGTGACTGAAGCCTGGTAGCATTTAAATACTCAGTACTTCCTCTGTTACCTTGACTAGTGTAAAGTTGGTTCCCAAGGTAAAAACTAAGTGGTCTGCTGGCATATGGTATAACCTCCATTTGAGCGCTAAAAGCTGGATACTGTTTTTGTGAAACAGATGTTGTCGAGTGCAGCAATGCACAACTGACTCTATCTAACAGCTGGGAATCCTTCGTGACCCATATAGCTAGAAATAAACATGGTCCTATGCTTGGCAAAAGTGTAAGGAAGCAAATTTTCATTTGTTAAGGGCTTATCAAAATGAAGAATAAATGTTTTTAGCCATAAACTGATTTTATTCACAAGAGTAATCTTTCCAGCAGCTTATGCGATGGCCTCATAATATTAGAGGCACCCTTTGCCAGATGAAGGCTGCAGTTGCACTGACATATAGTGCAGATGGAAAATAAACATCTGCCTCAATCAAGAGAGAAGACCAAAGACAAGGTTGACGAATATTATCTGGCATAACTATCTTTGCAGGAAAACATATAAATGCTACAGGACCAAAACCACTGGCATCGTCTGGTGTTGTCCTTATGTGGTTACTGACCATGAAGAGAGATGATTAGTATGCACTCTCCAAGGAGGAGTAGTGCAGATGCTCAGGATGATATGATTCCAGCTCACTAGTATGTGTTTTGCTATAGCTGTACTATGCTAGCAACAGAGCAGTTTGAAATCTTTTTTCTCAGTGTTTCAATGACATTTTGTATCCTCAAATGTACTTCTTTTCTGGGGATCAAGGGGGAAGAGAAGGTTTAGCAGCAATTAAGTTGCTAAACATAATTTAAAAATGTTTATAGCAGCAATTTCCAGCATGCTTTTTCTTAAACCATTTTAGGAAAAAATATTTCTGCTCTGCTTTAAACACAATCCGTTTGTAGAGAAGGAGTCAAATGCTGAAGATCAGTCAATTGACATCAAACTATTTGATCGATTCCTATTTTACCTTTGGGAGAGAGAGTAGCATACATTTAAGGTAACACTATGTACAAGAACATATGCACATACCTACTCTGAGCTGGTAAGGAATTCCTCTGATTCTCTCACAAAAGATTACATGGTGCAGGATGGATGCAGCTTCACAGATTCTGTTTTTCTGGGAGGATCCCTTTGCCAGATCGAAATAAGGATCTTACCAGTTTCTGGTCATTTTGATGGTGTCTAAGTTTATAGCTAATTTTTTCCTATATAAATTCAAACTGCCTATCTTTGCTCTAGAAGAGAGTTAGTTAGGAGAGGCATATTAACTATTGTTCAGTCTTAGTATTTTTTGATCTGGCAAGAGTTACATGTGTGATGTGTGTTAGATAAAATAGATAAATTAGAAATTTCTTACAAATAGAAAACAAGTTTAGCCTGAGGATTCAGGTAGAAATTTGAAAGTTGTAAATCTCAGATCTAACCAAATCCAACAGAGCTACAAACAATATGCCAAGTGGAAAAAAAAAAAAAAAGAAAAAAGGATCTGGAGTGTAAAGCATAATTGCACAGTGCCCCTTTTTCAGATGAAGGCTGAAGTTGTATTGACAACCTTTTAGCTGCATAGAAGTAAAAAAATCACAACTTGCTGTAGTCTGTTGGATGTGATTTTGGGGGTGTGTACACCAAATCACATCAATATCGCCATTCCTATTAGGCCTTGAAGTTGCATTAGGATTGAGTCTTGTGTTTCTTAGGTGCCTCAGGAGCAAGATTACGCTGTTGAAGTGGCTCGTGAAATATCCACAGAACACGCACAAGGAATAGGAATGGGCATCAAATACCCTGTGAGGCTGAGGAAACAAAATCATTTCCTTTGATCTAGATTAATATTTCTATTAGAAGAACTTTGTTCAGGAATGTCCTATACTACTTGCTCTGCTTGCACCTGGGTAGTATGAGGGGGCTCTTCAAAGAGGCTGAATATAGTCAGAATTACGGGTTCTGATCAGACTTTTAGCCTTTTACCCTTTGCTGTTTCTCAGTGATACCATGAGCCTTGTGGTATTAGATGGTGTTAGATGTTAGTATTAGATCTACAGAAGAGCCTTAGTTTTCTCTAAGAACTAATTATTTACTCTGTAGAAATTAACTGAAAAGTGAGCTATCAAAGTCCATAAATCAGAAGAAAAATGAAAAGGGAAAAAAGGAAAAGGAGAAAAGGAACAAGAAAGGGAAAAAGAAATCAATACATACAATCTCAGAGTTTTTCCAATAATCTCCAGGTTGTCACATCTACTTTGTTATTCCCTTCTATCTTACAAATAAAGCTTCTCTCCTTTTGGGAAGGTTCTGCAAACTGTGACTATGACTTGCAAAGTCTAATATGTGCACAAAGTTTTATACAAAATGGCATTTCCTGGTGACAAGCCTTATGAAATATATCAAACACAGGAGTACTAAAGAGACAACTATAGCACTCACAGCTCCTCACAGCTCCCTTGTGTATATCTGACAATGAGCAGGGTGCAAGCCCTAAAGCATTTAGAAGTTTCAAATCTTTTTTTGCCAATACTTCTCAAAGGTCAACCTCTGTGATAACGAAAAAGTGTAGGATAAACTAAAACTGGCTAAGCCTGTTTGAGATGTTAAAGATCCTCTTTAATACCTGCATGGACAATGCACTACAACACTGATACTAGTTGAGCTTTTCCATGCAGCTTGTTCTAGCAGTAGGTAAAACGCTGACTACACTCATGGTCTGTTCTGAGTGATGGCAAGTATTGCTGCCTCCCTTTTATGTAGTCAGAGATCTGACAAGGTGTTGGAAATAATGTGATGGGTTTGTGACAAAGCCAGGTTTAGAAGGCCCATTCTTTAGTTTCTCAGCCCTCAAAGCCATGGCCGTCATTCCTATAAAGCCACAGTTTGCTAATTGTGTTATTTTTGCCAAATAATATTTATAGAAGCTAAAATATATTCAAACTGCTGCTATCAGAAGATATATATATAATCTTAAACACAAGGGAGTCAGTTCTACTGTCTATTTTCATTTAAATGAAATAAAGATATTAATAAATGAATTTCAGGGCTATATCAGAAGTTCCTTTCATAGGAAGAAAAGGAAAAAACACCATAGTAACGCATGGAATTATAATCCTTTATTTTTAGAATAATGATAATATTTCTCTGCAAGTAACACCTGATTAAGCGAACTTATTGAATAAGGTCCATTATGTTTGCTTGAAAAAGCTATAAGTTGAGACATTTTAAGATAATCAGGTTGTAAAATTGCACTAAATTCTCACCATCAAGTTACCGTGCCTTCATTGAATCCTGAATTCTCATTACAACTAATCATATTTCCATGCAAAGTAAAAATAATTGAGGTACTTGAAATTGGGGTACATTCTGCTCTCAATACCCAAGTACATCTCCTACTAGCAGTAATGACAGACACAAAGTGGTAAAAAATATAGATATCTCCCAAGGTATTTGCAGGGCGACAGGTACAGACCTTGTTTTGGAAAGCAGAAAAAAAAAAGGAAAGAGTACAGCTTTGCCGAGGGTGGAATTCATATCACTTAAACCACCAAAAGTTAGATGCCTAAACCTAAACTAGCTATTTAGAAATGCCTCCTTCTTTTCACTGTTGGAGGAGCTGAGGCAGTGATTTTAGGAGGGGGTGAGTGTGTGCCTCTGTTCAAAATAGCTAACAATTTGAAATAAAAATTAGATGAGGCAGTTGCTAACATAGATGGCCTTTGAAGAAAATAAAACAGTTTTTGTGTGTATGCATTTTCATGTGAAGCAATGGAAGTAAGAATGGAGGTAGTCTTTAGTTTCCAAGTGTAGAAAAGAATTTGGTGTTCTGGTTTGTTTTGTTTTTTCCATTTCTGAAGTCTGATACAGGAGAAAAGGTTATATTTCTTGGCAAAATTGAGAGATGTTTAACAATGATGCATGTGGTTGCAATTGTGGAACCTCTTTGCCAAGGTCTACCCTCACTTGGAGTTGGTCAGAAAGTTACGTGAAAATAGGATTTATTATTAACCTCCTTTTTTATTTCATTCACAGATCACCAGATTCTTAGGTGATATCTAAAGAAAGTGAGATATAACATTCTCAGTTGTTTACAGCTCTTGATTCTTTTATTTGTCTCATGTGATTGATCAGTGAAACTTTACCTAAAGAAGAGATACTTGAAGGATAACCCCCAAATTTGCTGAACTTCAGACATAATCTTAGATTAAAAATGAATTTACTGTTCTACTTCATCTAAGATATTTCTGATATTTTTCTTCCAGTTTCTCCACTAAAATCTGAAGCTTAGTGCTTACATGTGATGCATTTCTCTGTTGAATTAATCTCATCATCTGCTTAAGGTTTCCTAATGTGGTTTGTGGGGTTTTTTTTAACATTTTGAGCAAGAATTCCTGTTATAGAGTGACATTTAGTTGAGCAATTAATTTCATATGTCTCTGAAGATTTGGTATCCATGTGATGCCCATTGGTCACTCATGCTTGTTGTTTCTGGGAAACAGTCTTTGCAAATGGATTTTTATAACTTTCAGATTAACACAATAAAAATCACCTTGGTCTTCCAGGGTGCTTTCAGGGGTGGAACTCAAAAGTGAAGTTGTGAAGACCAGTTCTCTCAGTGTTTTTATAGTCCATCCTACTGTAAATAGAGCTGCACTCTGTAGCCTTACAACCTCCATAGTGGAACTGACACATTTATATTTTTGGCAAAAAAGAAACATTTTTACCACTGAAATGGAGGCTTCCTGTCCTGCAGCATGGCTGAAAAGAAAGCCAAGCTGGTTAAAACCAAAACAACACAATGAAACGAAACAGTGTGCAGCTGCCTCCTCAGGAATATCCCTGCAAGGCAGACAAATGGATACATTTATTTTCACAGATTTATTTGCTAAAGTAAATATCCCAGTGCAAGCATTAGCACTTCAAATCATTGTATAGTTCTGGGGCAATCTTGGGAGGAGCTGAATTTCATTAAAACAAATTAGTAATTTGAGATTGCAATAACTGTAGATATAATCTTGTTCCCATATATTTCCTGCAAATATACCATTCGTCAGACAAATTCTCCACAGCATCACCTTGCTACGTGAGTAAACTGAGCAAAATAGACAAAAATTTACTTTGGCTTAATTTTCAATTTTGCATCTCTATTGACAATTTTTCAAATGCTTTTGAAGTAGTAGATGAAATCATTGCATGCTATTTATCAGGAGAAAGCACCATATTTATTAATTTTAAAAGAGGAAACATGATGTTTTTTCCTACTATTAAAGATCTAGCTTGCATTTCCAGCTGGCAACAAGTGATTGTACCCTTACTGTGAGGTGTTGCCTCCCTGCTGGAGCCAGAGGAAGGGACTGCATTGCTCAGAGTGCAGGCCAGAGCACCACCAAGAGCACAGCACCCTTCCCACTTTCCCAAAGCCATGCTGGGCTGCCTATTGCAGCTATTTGGTCCTTATTATGTGTGGCATTGTCTCTTGCAAAAAACTTGGCCTGACTTTCCTCCTGTATCTGGCAAGGTGCAATCACTGTAACACATTGTGTCTTACAGGCTGGTGACTGGGACAACTGCATAAAGCCACTTCATGCTGGGGACAGGAGGGACATGACTTCTCTGTAAAGAGAAAGGTTGGATCATGCTTTCTGTCCACAAGCACTGGAGCTCACTGAATGTCTGTGCCACAGCCTGGGCTTGAAGTACATTGTAACATAGCTATGGAAAAAGAAACCCAAGTTCCTCCAGAAAACATGTTAGAGAGACTCAGAAATCTCCATATAAAACAACAGCAGATTTTTTGTTGTACCTTTTTAATATACTATCCTTTAGCGATAGAACTCTGACAGGCAGGATGGTTTTGTCACTGCTGTGTGAGTGGAAAGGACAGTTGAGAGGGACCTCCAGTGAAATGTTAACTGTTCATATTGTCCACCCCGGCAGAGCAAAGGACTTTGGCCAATGTCTGTAATTAAGTTCTGGTGCTTTAGTCTGTATGGGTAGATAAAATGCACTCTGGGATATCCTTAGCTCTGCACTATATGATTTACATAGGTTTGACATTGCCTAAGCAATACCATTTTTTTCATGTTGCATGACCTGTGACAGTGCAGTCTCTGAGGTGTTGCATGGGACAACCTAAACCTCTGCCTTCTGTCCTCTATGGAGAGATTTGCAAGCCACCTCTTAAGAGAGACAGCATTATGCCTATCACCTAGAATATATAATAGGAATTAAGTTCTTATTCACATTTTCACAACCATAATACACAGCAACAGACAAACTTTGTCCACATGTTCAGGCAACCTGAATGTGTGTGGAACGTACTGCTCATTTTACTAAACCTGAAGAAGTAAAATTAGATTTCCTTGAGTGGGGAAATCTCAATATCTAAAAAAGTACCCTTCAAAACTAACCTGAACTTTGTTTTGCATGAACTGGTCTGTGCATCATTAGAAAAAACCCTATGAATACTGCAGCTAGGCACCAATGACAGGAATAAGAATTTTGGGGGTTTTGGTAGTTTGAGGAAAGTATTGTAAACAGATAGAAGGAAAATACATCTATCCACAGCTGCTGAATAATCTGCATTACAGTGAGGATTTACGCATTCAGAGAGACAGGGCAGAGTTTCTCTGACATGGAAACAAAAAATCATAAAATACACAGTTCAGGAAAAATACAGTTTCTTTTAGGACTCCTTTTCACAAATTGGGCTGTTGTGTATTTGTGAAATTGTACAGGGATTTAATAACTTCTGTCAATATGGATAAACCCTTTGACTTACACCTGGAATGTCAGACCTTAGTCCTTGTTCAAGTGTGCTTTGAAAAATATATCAATAAATTTTTGTCTTTCATTTCCAAATCTTGCAGAATGTCTTACTCCAGAAAGATTAATAACATATAAACAAAGTTTAAATAGAAGGGCAAAAAAGAGGGCCAGTGACTAAACACCAGCCTTCAGCAGAAGGGTGAGGAGGGTGTCAGAATTTTGGCCAGCTGTTTCCATGAAATCCAGGAAGAAGGCAAAATGCCCCTTGACAATTTTTACTTATTCTGGAAGAAACAGTTGAATAGCATGCACTCTTTAGCAGTTAGAATACCAAAATAAATACTTATTTTAACAGCAGCAGTAGCAAAACACTTTTTTTGCCCCTTATGTACTTTGTATCAGGTTTCCTCAATCATGTACTGATACAACAGCTGTGTTCAAACTGTGAGATTTGAAAAGTACATTGAGCTAAAACTGATGGTTTTGCTCTCTCATGGGATACAATTTCCTTGTATAATTTGAAAAGAAAGAGAAAAAGAAAAGGCACGTCGTTTTGTGCATCTGATATACTTTGTAGAAAACAGTTCCTCAGAAGTGCTTTTATGAGTGCTGAGCATTAGTCATGTCTGGCAAGGACGAGGAAGCCAAATGTGGTGTTTTCTTCGGTAAAAGGGAAATAGTCCAACTCAGGCTCTTGGAAGTTCCCAAGCATTCCCCAGTGAATAACTGAGCTGGAGAACCACAGACATCCTGAATGTGTGCTACCAGACCTGGAAAGCTGGAAACTTCATCACAGCTTCCTTAGTTATATGTTAGGCACACAAGACAAAACACACTGCAGCAGAGATGTGATATTTCTCAGTTGCCTCTCACCTGTGACTGTAACAGAAAACCTAGCTCTGGAGAAGTCTTTCCCAATTTGTTTTTAGAGAACGAGGAGGTAAGAAAGCTGAGGATTGAGACAGAAGCACTGTCTTGATTCTTTGGAGGTGCGTGGAAAATCCAGATACTTTTTCACTACTGACTCCCAGATCTGTGTTATTACAGTAAATGGTGGCTTACTGTATGAAAACTTTCTGAAATTCCTTTGCTTTTTTTCAGACCTGCCTCATTCTGTTTCAGTGGAGACAGTAATTACAGACTATCTAAAGGAAGAAGAAGTGAAATCGTGCGCTCTCTGTCTATGGGAACTAAAAAATAAGAGCATTACTCAAGAGTTTTTGACATCTCTTTTTGTTCATTCAAGGCCTGACTTAGTCCTCTGATTCATGCCTTGATTGCTGCTGGTAATTATTGAAGTTCACTTAGCACGCTACTTGTTAACTAAGGCAGAGCCCCAGTGTAAGCATAGTGAGTGTTGTTTTAGTGGTCAAGCTGATCCTTTCTAGAAGACTACGAGGGGGTCTGGCAAATCATCTAGCATAAAGAGGACTTGCCTAGTCTAAACATTGGTCTCAAAAAATAGACGTTTTCAAAGTCAGCATATAGCACAAAATGAGCAGGGTGGAAGGGGAGTTCTACAAAGCTGTCTGCTAACAAGCACCACTTCCCACCACTCCCACTGAGGCTGGCAATGAAGAGTATTTTATTTCAAAAGATGCCTGCCATCAGGTAATGTTTTCTTGAAGCTTCCAACCATTTTCTGCTTCTTGACATTCCTTTTGAGAAGCTATTTCAGGACTAACAACAAAGAAAAGCTTACAACTTAAAACATCTGTGGAAATGGACACAGTCTGCAAATACTGCATGCTACAGATGGCCAACTTGTACCACAAAGCTTAAATAAAAGTCATAGGAAGTCACTTGTTACAGTGCTTTGATCCAGATTATGTGTTTTCCTGGTTCACTGTCCAACTGTAGATCACTAAATGATGCTGCTAGTATTAGGAAGAACCCTTCAGCAAATATGGTCTATTTAGTCTTACAGCACATAACTACAAATATGGATCAAAAGTGAGAATTTCTTGTCTTGCAATCTGTACTCTTTTTATTGCATTGCCAAACTGAACAATTAAAGAAATAGATCTCCTGTAATGCAGTAATCCCTTCGTCTCACACATCTCTTCCACTCTGCCCCCACCTTTTCCTCATTTTAATGCTACCATCCTAGGCCAACTAGCTCAAATGGCCATGTTATTTCCTTGAATAAGTCTCTCTTTATTAAGGTTTTTTTTTTTTTTCCTGAAGCTTTTGACAGAATGAAATAAAGCAATCTGAGGAATGTCAGAGTAACAATGTAAATTTTATGCCTACATTTTTTATTAATAAGGCAAAGCTCTCCAAGGGACTAAGTTACATTGTTTTATGAGATTAAATTATTAGACCTGGAACTGAGAAGGGCCTTGTCCTATTGTTGAAGAGGCTGCTGGGGAGCATGGAACTGCAGGGAGCATTGGTGAGTCATGGTGATATCTTATTTCTCTATAGAGAACTAATATCCCAGCTGCTCCAAATGCACCTGAATGAGTACTAGAGAGATGAGGAAGCTAACTTGTGGCAGATGGGACCAGACCAAATGGTCAGTGAAATGAACACATTCAATGAATGCACTAACCATCTCTAAACTGTTCTCCATCAATAATTTAAGGCCTTATGTCATAGTTTGTTAAAAATTATCTTTGATTAGTTATGTTATTAATACAATATGCATATTACAATAATGTCACATTTTCTATCCATCAAAGTCAGAATAAGTCAATATGAATGCATCAATAATTTATATTGGGTGTACTAGTCAATTTTCTGCATGCAATAACATTGACTGCTGGCAATTACTGAATGCAACTGGTGCTTTTACCTCCTCATTCATGTTTTAGTTTGAATCATACTTATTTGTCAAAATACATATAATACTAGATTTTTTGAGTTTTGTTGTTGATTTTTAATGTGGAAAGATTTATTTTTTTTTTTTTTTACTTAAGACTCTAAGCAGAATGAAGCAGTGAGTTTCCACGGTATTTCAGAAAAAAAACCCCCTGAATATACACGGTCTAGTGTGTGCTGTTCCTATAAGATCTGGCTATAAGCAAACCCCTCAGTTTTTTATGTTTTTTTTTCTGATACAAGTATAAGAAGACAGCTTAAGCCTTAAGTTAAATGCATTTACAGTATCACAGAACAAAACCTAAACCACTGATTTACAACCCTCATTCGTTTAGTTTCGCAGAAAAGAGTATCCCACTGAAAATGTTATTTGCATGACAGCTTCAGGGGAAAAAAAAAAACACATTAGTTAGAATTTGTGGAGGTTTTCTAAGTGTCCCTCAGTAAGGAAGTATCTTCCAGAACTCCATGGAAATCTGCCTTTAAGGAATCAGGCCCCTCATGTGTCAAGCTACTCCATAGCTTATTTTGGCATGTACTGAGCAAAGCTATTCTTTGCCAGTGAGAACTGAGTGCACTAATGTGTCAATTCTAAGAGAATCTAAGATGAGTTTACACCAAAAATTCTTCATCTGTGTTTCAACAAGCCATAGGAAATTGTTTCTGAAAGCAAGTTGTGTATGTTGATAATCTCAAATATTTTGTCTTCATGACACATTTTTCCTTACTTTTGCTTTCTCTTGTAAGGTTTCTCCCTTTCATTCAGTCAGACTTTGACTTTTGGAAACTTCAAACTGTTGTTATGGATTATGAGGCAAGACGCTTGTGTGGTTCCATGTATTATAGGATAATTGTGCTTCAGTAAAAGAAAAATCTGTCAGGACAAAATTCTCTCCACTGTTTTTCCCTTTACAGAAAAAGACAGATTTGAGAGGCAAAAGATATGGGGTCCAGCAGAACATGGAGCAGGTTGCTGCAAATCAACAGATTTTTCTGGCAGCATTACTCATGGAGGATTGAGAATTGTCTCTTGCTAGGCAATTAAAGAGTCTTCAGAAACAAGCCTAGTGGGCATACACAGCAGATACCATTACTATTAACCTTAACAGATCTGCTATTTTTATTTTTTTAAACAGAAATATAGATCTAGATACTGGTTTTCATTTCTCTAAGAAAGCCAGGTACAGATGAGGAAAAAAAAATTAACGAATTAACACTATTCTCCTAAATAGAATAAGAAAAATTTACAGAAGAACTCTGGAAGGTTACGTACTGAAACTAGTTTCTAGTAATTTCTGTTTCAATATGCCTCTACAGCAGGTAGCTCAGCAGAATTTCTGGTGTTGTAGTAGCCCACTCCTTACCTATTTAGATATCATAGGAACAACAGAGGAACTACCAAAGAAGAAGAAGAATAATTTTTAACTGTAACAGAAATGCTTTATTAGTTTCAGCCTTTACTCCAGTGACAAGGGCTCCACATGTCACCGCAGTAGCTTTGAGCTGCCTTGGGATCCACTTTGGTCACAGCTACCTTCTGCTGCTGGAGCGGTGCACATCCTTGAAGTGGGGTTAAGGTGCTTGGCTCCCATTGCTTCCCACCTGCTCCCTGAACAGTTTGTTTTCATATAGTCAACCCTACGCTTGATATTCTTGTTACACTCTTTTCACTCTGAATGATCTTCATACTCACAGCCATAAAACATGACAGAGTTCAAGATACCAGCTGACATTTGTATGCCATGGAGCTTCAAGAACTCAGCTTAAGGAGCTTGTTCTTGCTCTCTCTTTTACTGTTGGGATATGCATCTTCCCAGAAGTCATCTCCTTTGCCTGTCTTGTGTCAGGTGTGACCTGAATTTCATATGAGCCTCAATAACCTGGCTTACATGCTAGAATTCCCCAACTTAGGAGGATTACATCAATAGCATACACTATCATCATCAAGTTCATCAAGAGCAACATGTATTTCCCTATAAAGGTAGACAGGTGCTGTGCAGTAGACATGCAACACAAAATCTCAGAGCTAGAGCTCTTCAGTCCCATGCTGATTGCTCTGACTGCTTCATTTCACTTATACCAGAATCATCTGTAAGCCAGTTGGAGGCCTTTTGACATTAAAATCAAGAAAAGAAAATGAACTGTTACTATCTATACCAGACTAGTATTGCACACCATACCAAACTTCCATTTTTTTCAGATGTTTACACTGCTCAAAAATATTGAAGTAGTTTTCTAAAGCTTTTTGACAGTCAATTTTCATTTCTGTGATTATGAAGGTAAAAGTGCAAGCAAACAGAAATAATCTCCAGAGTAAATGCTGAAGTTTTCACGATTTTTAAAACTCTTAATTATCGTCATGGAATCATAGAATGATTTTGGTTGTAAAAGACCTTTAAGATCATAAAGTCCAACCACTAACCTCAAACTGCCAAGCCCATCACTAAATCATGTCCCTCAGCACTTCATCTGTGTGACTTTTAAATATCTCCAGGGATGGTGACTCCACCACCTCCCTGAGCAGCCTGTTCCTCTATCTAACAACCCTGTTAGTGAAAAAGCTCTTCCCAATCTCCAATCTAAACCTCTCCTGGCACAACTTGGAGCCGCTTCCTCTTGTTCTATAATTCATTACTGGAGAGAAGAGATCAGCTCCTACCTCATTACAACTCCCTTTGAGTTAGTTATAGAGAGTGATTGCGTCTCCTCTCAGCCTTCTCTTCTCCAGGCTAAATAATCCCAGGTCTCTCAGCTGCTCCTTATAAGACTTGCTCTCCAGACCTTTCATCCATTTCATTGCTTGTCTCTGGACACACTCCAGCACGGAATCACAGAATGGTATGGATTGGAATGGACCTCTAGAGATCATCTAGTACAACCACCTGCTAAAGCAGGTCCACCTAGATCAGGTCACACAGGAACATGTCTACGTGGGTTTTGAAAACCTCCAGAGGAGACTCCAGAACCTCCCAGGGCAGCCCGTTCTAGTTCTCTGTCACGGTAAAGTAGTTTTTTTCTTCAGTCAAACTTCTTGTGTTCCAGCTTTTGTCCATTACCCCTTGTCCTACCACTGGACATTACAGAAAAAAATTGCCACCCATCTTCTTGACATGCATCTTTTAAATACTTGTAAGTATTAATGAGATCCTCCCAGTCTCCTCTTTCCTAAGCTGAACTTTGAGATACTGAGTCCCAGTATCTCAAAGTTCTTCTTGTAGTGAGAGGCCAAAAACTTAACACAATTAAAAGTGTGACCTCACCAGTGCTGAGTACAGAGGGACAATCTCTTTGCTGGTCCTGCTAGACACATTATTTCTGATACAAGCCAGGATGCCATTGACCTTCTTGGTCACCTGGGCACACTGCTGGCTCATATTCAGCCAGCTATTGGTCAGTATCTCCAGGCCCTTTTCCACCAGACTGCTTTCCAACCACTCTGCCCCAAGCCTATAGCATTACATGGGGTTGCTGTGGCCCAAGTGCAGGACCCAGCACTTGGACTTGTTGAACCTCATGTGATGAGCCTCAGCCCATCGCTCCAGCCTGTACAAGGCCCTCTGAAGAGTATTCCTGTCCTCAAGCAGATCTATGCACCTGCCCACCTAGGTGTCATCTGCAAATTTACTAAGGCTGCACTCAATCCCTGCATTGTGATCATTCAAAAAAAAATGTTAAAAGAACAGGCTCCAGCAGTGAGCCCTGGGGAACACCACTGGTGATCAGCTGCCAAGTGGATTTAACTGCATTCACCACCACTCTCTGGGCCTGGCCATCCAGGCAGTTTACCACCCTAATAAAGTTATCTCTAGGAAATAATGAAAATTGAACCTGATAAAGAGTTCCAGACCTAACTTCTATAATAAATTGAGCTCAGCAGCCTGTTCTAATCATCATCATGAATAAACACTTGATTTACAGAAAAGTATGAACTGAGGTGCAAATTTTGGTGAAAAAGTAGAATGTTCCCATTTTTCTGATAGTTTGTATGGATCACCAGTCAATCTTTCCAAAGACAATCTTTCCAAAACACAGTGTGAGTATTTTTTGAACCCAGTGTGATAACTACCTCAGTCACAAACTCAAGATATTTGCACCTTTTTTGATGCCCACTCTGAAACTTGCAGCATAGGAAAATGACCTATGAAGGTGAATGATCTAGAGCTGAAGTCTGCACCTCCCCAGTGCCCTTATGAAAACAGATGGCTTTGTTGTTTGAAGTATGTGGCACTTGTACTAATAATCTCAAAATTAACCTAATTAATTCATGATTACAGAATTAAGAGTTCCCATAATAAGGGGAAATTAGGTCTTCAGTCAGAAACAGATATTTCTGTTCTTCCTGTTTGCTCATCTGAAGAACATGCAACTCCAGTTCTCGATCTTAGTCAGCAACTATTAAACACTCTCATTTCACTGGCATTGTACATTTAAGTGGACTTTGAAAGGCTGGACATTAACAGAGATAACTGTAATGGAAATGCATTCTTAAAACAACTCCTCTGCCTACAGATAGTATAAAAGATTTTAGAGAGTATCTGAATATTTTAAAATATTTGGTTATCTTATCTCAATTCATTGGCATTTTCTTAAAATTATCTTCCAGAAAGATGTTTCCACTAAATGTCAGCTGGTATGAACCATACTGTAAAGAGGAGCTATCAACAGAAGGGAATTTTAACAAACAGCATTCTTTATTCTTTGTATTTTAATTACTGATATAAATAGAATGAAGGTTAAGGGAATATTTGTTTTCCTTCTCTTCAGGGCTACTTTGAAACAATTTGACTTGGAAACAGTATTTCAAACTCTTGCTGCTATAATGCTTAAGCATTCTTATTTGTACTAGGAAAATATAATTTAAAGAAAATAGTTAAGCAGCAAGAGCACCACCCAAACTCTTTTGACAAGTGATTATAGCAAAGGACTAAATGGGACACAGCAGTCCCAAACTCTGTTGCTACATTATCACTAACTGATCCATCTTTGCCACCCTCCCCGCTGCCCTGCCTTCCAGAACCCATGCAATGATATCTTCCAGAAATATCATGATGCTTGGTAGCTCAGTTTTTTCAGGAATTTCCTAGCATCTAGTTATAGACTAGCTGTATTGATGTTCACTTACACTGGAAATTATAATCTGTTAGTTCAGCTAACAGCTTAAATGAGACATCATCTTCCACTAACTCAGGTAAACTGACATCAGAAAAAGTGAGTTTTAGTTTTCTGTACTTCTTCATAAACAAGTCACGCTGTGTTACACTGTCCTTCATACTGGCTATGTCCATGATAGAATGAATGGCTAATACAAGCTTGGTCCAGGTGAAGTGTGTGTTGTCTGTGTAGGTTATTGCTGAGCAGTCCTTGCACAGAGTCAGGGCCTTTTCTGCTTTTTACACTCTCACCCTGCCCAGGAGCTGGGAGGCAGTACAGCCAGGAGAATTGATCTAAACTAGCCAAAGCACTATTCCGTATCATAGACATTTATGCCCAGGATATAAACTGGTGAGGAGTTTGACTGGGAGGGACGAATTGCTGCTCAGCCATCAGTCAGTAGGTGGTGAGCAACTGCGTTGACCATCACTTGTCTTTTGTGTTTCATTTCTCTCTCTCGTTTTGTTATGCCCCTTTTCATTACAATCATTTTTACATATTATTCTTTTTATTATAGTTTAGTTTATTTCAGCTATTACATTGTTTCTATTTCAACCTACAGGTCAGCCAACCACCAGTACAAGGATGCAAAGAAGTCCATATTCAATTATCAAATCACTCAAAATTCCTAGTATGTGAAGAAGACTGTTGCCAACATCCTTTGTGGCATTGACTGTTAGTAACTTTGTGACATCACCTGCTGTCCTGTTTAGTCCATTTATATGCTTTAAATGTCCTTTAAATATAACAAACTTATATTTGAAGTTTGGATGAAGAAGCAATATTCATTACTGAGCAATTTAAACCAGCATAAACAAGCTGCTTCATGAAAGTGCTCTGAGAGCTGGCTTAAACCAGGACCATCACTAGTAACAGCTCAAATATGATGAGGTTTTCCTATTTGTTTTTAAGGGGTGTATGTCAGCTCCCACCTCACTACCCACTTTCATTCATTTTTTTTCTTTCATATTTAAGCAATCAATGACTTTATGGTTTTAATCTGGTATAATTTATTAGCTCCTTGATGTCAAAACTGAAGTGATTGAAGTCTGAAGTAAACAAAAACATGAGGGAAGTGGCAACTGTAGTGAAACTTTCACTGCAGCCAAACCTACTGGAGCACTGACCCACTGAAATTAAAGCCTGTGACCACCTCACACCCCACCTCTGGTCACAAACCCTGGATGAAGCCTCTCTGGTATGCAGCACACAGCATTGCTTACTTGGGGAATCTGGATCCCAAATGATAAATAAATAGCAGCAGTGTCAGGAGGAGCTCTGAAAAAAACAGCATCTTGATCCTCAGCTGCTGCCTGCACAAGGCTCGTGCCATGTGCTTGAGCCTTGATGGCGAGAGGTCTTTCCCTCCCAGCAGATGGCTGTTGACTGCGTCAAACCCTGTCATGGTGCCTGTGTTACAAAGTCCCTTCAAATTTACAGTGAATTAACAAAACCAGACAGAAACATAAGAGCACTAAATGACTGAGTTTAACTTCTTGGGGTTAGAAAACACTTGCCCTCCTGGCAGCAAATACTACTGCCTTTCTTCTGTAGGGGCAAAGGCTGTATTTTGCAGGTTCCATTCCTTTCTGATCTGCTTGAACTCTTTGCAGAGAAAATACTCCAGAAAGATGATTTCTCCAGCTTCACCCTCATACTTCAGGTGATCATGTTTTTCTTGGTCCTACAAAAATCCGGCTAAAATGATACAGCAGGAGCAAACTCAAACATTAATAATTCCTAATTTTTAGGGATTACGCTGCATCACTGAATCCCCACTGAAATATTTTCTGTAGTGGTAATTTTTAAGTAAATGTTAATAAAAGCACACGAGGACTGGAAATACCTTCCAGCAAGATCCAATCAGTAATATCAACTGATGATTACTATCCAGTGCTTGTACAATCTCTTGGATTTACTGATATATAACACTATCATTCAGATTTACATCAATATTTCTACACTTTCATTTCATGGGACACTAAATTTGGTGAAGAGCAGATGCTGTTACAGTTAAAAGAGCTTAAAGCATAGCAGAGGTAAGGACATTGCCAGACAAGGTCTTTAAAAAGGAATTTCAGCAATGTACCTGGACATCTGAATTTTGTAACACAAGAATACAACTCTGTCCTGGGACAGTTATAGTTTGACCTGTGGTAAACAATACCTTGAAACTCTTATCAAAGAGCTGTAATAAGAAAACATTATTTTGCAAGAACATGATGGTCCAGCCAGCTTATCTTCCAAAGGGTGTTTGGCACAGCCTCCTACTTCAGATAATTTATTCTCCTCCTATAGTGACTTGGAAGGGAAATTCCAAAAGTTACCCAAGAAAAATAATCATTGCATTGCCATTGTGTAGCAATGTGACTTTAAAAAAATGCAGTCACATTTTTAATAGGTTATTTTTTTGTGGTTTTTTTTTACATGCAAGGCTGTAGCTGGACTAATCAGGTCATTTTAGTTATTGTTTGGGACAGTCTGCTAGCCCGGATCTCATCTGATGTAAACTTAAATCACTCTCCTAAGACTGATTCAGCTTTCCTATCTCATAGGGGCTGGAAATCTGTTTTTTTCTCAATGATCCTCTTCTGATTCTCCAAAGTGATGTGCAGGGCTGGTCTCTCTGAGGAATCCTACACTTCCATGGGTCTGTGTCCACTGGTGGCACACAGCTGGCTGAGTGAGCAGCGTGTCCCTGGGGCTCTCCCGAGCCCTCCAGGTTCAGCTTGGCTTGGAAGCACAGCTTGGGTGGTGTCCAACACAAAGGTTTCCCTCACACTTTGCTGTAAAGCAGCTCAGCTTCTGTGATTATTTACACTGTAGTTTCTTCCCTCATATACCTCAGGCTACTGGCATGAAGAAGCATCACTTAAAAAGTAATTTAGCAAATAAGTATACTTTCCCTAGGGTGCAAATAAGAGGAAAAGTTGTAGTAAATAGCTAATGTAAGCAAAAGGTGCCTTGGGGGAACCCTAAGAATCACTTCTTTGAAACCAGCAATAACTTCTGGTGCTATTGGTCCTGAGGCAGCAGCAGTCAACATTGTTTAAAAAAGCTCCCTTATGGTGTACTCATTAATTAACTGCGCTGTTTGTTTATTCTAGATTGATTCAGTTTGTTCTCAAGAGACAATTTTGGAAACTCAGTAATGCCTTGATGCAGAATTTCATCTTCAGGCCCTAAATTCCCAGGATGCTGCTTTATTGGGACATATAGAAGATGAAGTAAAAAGGAGAATTTGTTACACAAAAATGATAATCAAAATATTTTAAATTCAGATGTAATTTTTGAAGATTTTCCCCACAGAGCTAAAAAATTACCTGCAGCAAAGTTTGACTGACAGGCAGGCTCTATCAAACAGAGAACAAGACAAATGGCATGCAAAACAGAGAGGAAAGTATTTACTCCTAATTATTCGAGAAAGCATTTTAATTAAGTTGTTTACCAATTAATGCCTCATTTTTAACATTCCATAAATATTTAAATATGTTTCATAAACTTTTCTTTACAGGGAAACACTCACAAATGTTGTTAAAAAGATTCTTTGGGATCTCTTAATGCAATATACTTTACAATGTTAGTTTTGCTCTACTTATGAATAAATAAGCAAAGTTTAGATTAGATATTAGGAATTATTTTTTTCACCAAAAGAATTATGAAGCCTTGGAACAGTCTGATCAGGGAGGTGGTGGAGCACTATCCCTGGAGGTGTCTAAAAGACGTGTAGATGTGGCACTTAGGGATATTGTTTAGTGCTGTGCTTGGCCGTGTTAGGTTAATGGTTGGACTCAATGACCTTCAAAGTCCTCTCCAACCTAATTGATTCTGTGATTCTGTGAAATATGTCTATATCAAATCTTTATCAACAATATATTTGAAATAAAATCATGCAAGGACTCTCCTTCCATAATAAGAACGAGAAACCAGAAAATTATGTTGAACTTGGACTAAAAGGAGATTGATGAAAGGCAAAGCAGATAAATGCAGATACCTCTCTCTTCCCATAATTCTTCAGACTGATCACTTAGAGCTGTTTATAACCAACCCTGCTACTAGAAAGTATTTCAGTTAAATTAATTAAGAAAAAATAAGCAAATGGCAAGAAGGGAAAGTGGAATGATCTCTAGTACTGAGGCTTCATTCAAGCTGCATCTATATATGGCTATACCCTTCCTCCATAGGGACTTGCTCAACCTACAAGCTGAAACCCTCTTGTCTGTAGTCTTGTTAGAGCAGAAACGTGCTCTCACACTCACATCCACTGTGGGTGGAAATAAAAGTACTCAGACTCAAACCACCACTCTTTCCATCTCAGTAAGGCTCTGGTTTTCTGCATATAGAAAAAAAAATGCCTCTTTCTCGTGATTTTAAAGACTTCCTGTTTTTATGGAAGAGCTGAGTTTTTATTTAAAACTTTATCTGTTTATTAATTGATTTTTTTCCTCCCCAGTACTTTCTTTACTTGTCTAACATTTGTTTGCTGAAATGACCACAACTTCCCTTATCTCAGAGATTTACTTTAGATTTTGAAACCCAGATCCTGCCCCACCCCCGCCTTTTACCGTCATTAGTCATTTATGCCTGGAAGCAGGCTCTGCTTGACAGTGTGGGAGAGAAGCAGGCTGGGCCTAAAACACCAGTAGTCTGGATTGAAGGGGTACAGGTAGTGAGGTTTATGTGCAGATGAGTAGGGGGACAGGATGAGATGTGGGGGAGGGGGAAGAGCATGATGTAGCTGGGAAGCTGAACGACAGGTGAAGCAATATGGCCTTGGCACATCTCAAAGCACTTACTGCGTCATCTCTTGCAGAGCCTGGGTCCTCCCAGGCCCTGACTGAGACTTGGGGCAATTTATACCTGCTGTGAAGAAAGCCTCATCTGTTTAGGGAGATAGCTGAGTTACAAGGTCAGAGTGAAGATGCATTTGCAAAACAGAATAAATATGTTATTAATTAGTTTAGAGGGAAACTTTTGCAACCAGCAATCTCAAAGTTACAAGGGAGTCAAGAAAATAATTCCACTTAAAATTGTTTATTTAGAAAAGGCCTTAAAAAGAAGCAAGAAAATACTGCCTGTTCAAACTGTTTCTATTATGAGAGAGGCAGACCTCAAAGGAAATTTTCCCTGTCAGGGGATTTCTTTGTAACTTAGTCACCAAGTAAAATCAGAGGTGGCCCTTACATGGAATACCTTCTCTGCTTTCTCTACTGGTTTTTAGAAATAAGACAAAGAAAGAGGTTATAAACCTCAGAAAGAAAAAAAAAAAAGGCAAAGTTGTAAGAAGCAAAAAAAAACAGATTTGCTTTTGCTCTGTCTTGCAATGCACAGTTCCTCTCAGAGCTTTTGTCCATGGAGATGCTGAAACAAGACTCCTGATCATACCTAGAGTTCAGAGAAGGCACACACCAAAATAAGAAGCACTCTTTTCTTTCCTCCATTATTTGTAGTGGGGTGTTGCCACACCAGAAATAAGTAACCTCTGTTCAGATTGCCTTCAGAAAGTGCCACAGATAGTCTCCACAAAGGTCCTTCAGCCATGCCAAATAGGTAACCTCTTTCCACAGCAGCAAGACCTCCCTGACCAGGGAACATTTCACCTCTGCTCTGTAGAGCACGGAGATCAAAAGCTGCAAGACTTCACTTACACTTTCTAACAATGCCTCACCACTGAACTTAGCTATAAAATCATTTTCAGGTGTAGCTGCTCACAGAGAATATATACTGTCTGACTAGTAGTAGTGACTAAGTAAGGAGCTCACAATATCTGATAACTTTGATTTTTCACAGGTGATGTGATTCCTTCAGCTATCAAGTCTATAGGAACTTCATGGGGCTGGGGAGACTGGAACAAATAACATGTACTTTAGCTCAAAAACATGTCTCCCCTTTCAGGACAAAACAAAACAGCAGAAATAGCAGATATATGTAATAGTACAATATTCAAATATTTTTCTTTTAGTAGTACCATGTAGAGCAGCCTACTTTCAAGAGAAAGACAAGCATTGGTACATCCGTATCTGTGTATCAAACACAAATTTGCTACTACACAGACAAATAGGTTTTAATGTCAGGTAATGTATGCCTGAAGTCTTTCCTTCTCTTGCAGGAGATGTATGAAAAAGATATGTCATAGAGTCATAGAATTTCCTTTCCTTAAGGACTTGTTTTTCAGAGTTTGGATTTTTCTGTTGGTAATAAGCCAAGACATCAGGTTTTGAAGGACTGGGTTTTTTGTGGTCCTTTGAGCAGAATGAAGAAAAGTCATACACAACATAACGTGTTTTCAGGCTTTTGATAAGATATATAAGTAGAATATTTCCTTTCTGTCACATGCTGTGCTCATAGATGTTGTTTTTTGAAACTTTATCGTACCACTTGCTGAAATGCAACAAAATTCAAGGTATTTAAGAAAAGAAAATCTCAGCATGACCTTGAAAGCAAAGATTACCCAGCATTTCTGTTTGATGGGTAAATTACAGGATGGGAGTAAACCAAAGAACTTGTTCCCTGTTACTCATTTGTTACCTTTGTCTGCATTAAGAAAGACAGCTATGAGAATCTGGAGTAACTCCAAACATTTGCCAGCTGGTTTTGCATGTTCTCAGCTGTGTGTTGTTGGATAATCTTAAACTTATTTTGTTCTGTTTGTTGCTGCCAGATAGTGTTACTGTTTAATGACAATGTTAGAGGAGGCAAAAGTAGGTCCAGCTTCTGAGCTAGAAATAAGCCTACATAGCTCTGGCTGAAAGTTAATGCAGTTTGAAAAGAGAAAAAAATAATCCTCCAGTGTATTCATCTGGCTGTTTCTCATAACACTTGTGGGAAAATAAACAATTTTCAAAGCTTTGGCTTTGGTTTTCTTCTGTTATTAAGACCAAGTCTTTTCTTGATGAGAAAAAACAAAATTACAGACTGAAAGCCCTTGCAGAATTTCTGTCACATTGGTCTGATCACCAGAAGAACTTCTCTCAGTTACTTCTCTTAATCTTGCAACAAGATTTGGTGACTTTCCATCCATCCTGATCTACTTCTAGAGTCAAATGCAATCTTTGTAGATGGTCAAATAGGCTACTTTCTGAACATTAACCCAGTGGTTTAATGACACACTATTAGTCTCTCTTAAAAACAAGATACTCCATCTTGACCTCTAAAGTCACAGTCAGCTTCTTCCCAGCACAAGGTTTAATTAAAGATACAAATAATCTGATGGAAATTTTGCCAAGCTCTGTGAAAACAGTTTGTCACAATCTGCTTAGAGAATAAAGGGATTTTATTCAGTGAATTAATTCAAAACACCCTAAACTCTTAATTAAGGATACTGTGGGTCTGTTTAATAGCATATACTTTGGATTTTTTTATATATTTTCATCTTTAAAATTCTCCCTTTTGGTCTGTTTGTTTGTTGTTTTTTTTTTTTTTTTTTTTTTTAAATTTCTCCTTCCAATTCTCCTCACACTTTCAGCTATCTTATAGAAATGTTCCACTCTCTTATTTTAAATATTCGAAGTAATCAATAATCTGGATCCTATTCACCTGTTCACAAGTCTTCAGTCAGTCTATTCTGATATATGCCACCAAAATCTGTAGTTAGTTGGAAATAATTATCTCACATTTCTAGAAATGTCTAACAAATCAACTTCATTTTTTCCTCAGCATCCAGAATTGAAAGAGAGAACCCTGTACTTGAAGAATCAGTCCTTCTAAACTTAGAGCCTGTGAACTTTTCTTGATGGCTAGATTCCATTACAAAATAAAAATGTGTCATGAGCAAGAGCTCTTTCCAGCAAAGAACCATTTTGCTGAAATCTCAGCTGGTTTGGGATTGTTGAATTCTTTATTTTGTTCCTTGGAAACAAAAAAAAAACAACCAAACAAACATACAAACATATGTACTTATCCAATTCAGAAGACTTTGATTACAAACTTTGGATAAATAAAGTCCTCCAAAAAAGTTCCAACGTGGAGTTCCTCCAGATATTAACAGAGGTAGCTTTTGAAGCTACAGATGTTATAACTCTGAGTCAAGATCCCGAGAATCTGTTGGATTTGGACTGGGCCTGCTATTCAGTAGAGTCATGTAGGTAGACCCTCAGAGTTGGTCCAAGCTCTGTCTAGCCTGTGGTGTGCAGGCAATTTCCAGGAGGGAGCTGGCTCAGTCTAGGTGAGATTCAGTTTTATCTTTACCTTGCCACCCCAGAGGCTGCTTTTTTTTTCCCATAGAGAGACTACATGTGTGCAGAGAAAAATATACACTATGCTTTCAAGCACCTCCCTTGTTCAGAGGACCAGGACTCTGGTGTGAACATACACCCACTTACCAGTTTACGTGCAACTTAAGAAGGTTTCTATGGGCTGGAATAACTCATGGCCGTGTAATTGAGACAGTTTTAAGAAGGTCTAGAAGCACCTCTACAACTGAAATTTCAAATTTCACTCTTACCTCTAGGACACTTTTCATGCAACAGCAGAGCACCAACATGAAGGAGCATAGTGGTTTGCAAGAGGGAGATTCTCTCAGAAAGACAGAACTTTTAATTGTGAGCTGTCTTCATCTACCCGATGCAGGCTTATGAAATCAATTATAGTCTTGTTCAAACAGCACAGGAAAATGGTTCAGGACTGTGCTGTTTTAGCCCACTGCATAGACACCATGAAAGCTCCTGTGTGTGTCTGGTGCACTGGAGATGTACAGCTGGTGCAGGGTGTAGGATAAGCAGCAAACAGCTGCTCTCTGAGGTATGTTCCCTCTTGAGACTGTGCATATCTCTGTCAGAAATATGTCGGGGAGTTAGGGCCAGCTGAACCAGAAGTCTCAGCTGAAACAGCCAGTGGGGAATGCCTGGCAGTGCTACCAGGGGAATCACACTGTGGAGGGACAGACAATGAGCAGTGCAGAATGCCTCTACGTGAGTGCAATCTTGTGCTTCAAATCTTGAGAGCGCAGTCAGACAATGAGAGGCAGGCAGGGGCCAACTCCCGTCTCCCACCTAGTCTTTCCTCATTGCCTTCCTACCAGTCCCTGGCACCAGTGAGATTTCTGCCCGGTAGCTCAGACCATTCAGCACAGCCTCTTCCTTTAAAATGGTGTTGTCGCCTACTAAGAGAAAATCTCGTACATCAACAGGGAGACTTGGAGTCAATGTCAAAAATCCTGACCCACCAACAGGCCTGGGGAAAATTTAGGGACTCATCAAGTGAAGGAAATGCAATGGACCTGAGCTCTCCACGTGCCAGCTTCTACTCTGCTCTGGAAGCAGGGAAGAAGGGAAGAGCCAGCCTCTCCAGGTTCTTCCCTTCTACTCTGCTCTGGAAGCAGGGAAGAAGGGAAGAGCCAGCCTCTCCAGGTTCTGTCATTTAATAAACCTGTGCCTCGCTTGACTGGTTATAAGTAGACTAAATCTCTGTTCTCATGACAGATTTCTGTAACCTCAGACATGTTTATTCCCATCAGTGGTATTCTCTTATTTGTCTGGGTTTAAATTGTTGCGCCATACCTTTACTGACTCCTGGAAGCTCTTTATTTTGACCATGTCCCTTTTAAACCCCACTCTAAGACATTTGACTCATCCCACTTGCTGCATTTGGAGCCTAATGACTTCCCCCTCTGACGGCTTCTATCATTTTGGTCTATGATACTAGACTTGGCCTGTAGGCTGAAAATAAAAACTTGACCTAAATCGAAAGTTTATCCTTCACCTTAAGTAGGTACTTCTTTTACCTCCTGAATGAAGCTGTATCTCCCATGAAATAAATACACCTTTTGGAAATTTTAATTTCCCTTTTAGATGTACTTAGTTAATGTAACAAAAGGAGCTTTCTAAATGTGTCATGGCTTAGTAGTAAAAAGTGCCTCTGTGAAAATGAAAAATGAAAACCCATGCCTAGCTTTGCTGTAGCATGCACTTTTCAGTCACTAGCTCACAGAATTACAATAAGGCTCACACTTCCCAGCTCTCATTAGAAGCAAACTATAGTATTCCCAAACATAGCATGGATTTACTTCCCTCTCCGTTCGTGCAGGATTCTGGTAGATAAGATTAGTGAGTATAATAGTGAATATTCTCTAGGTACTTCAGCATGTCTCCCAGGTCTGCCTTGTTTTTAAATTGCTTCATCTGCATCTATTGATATATAGGCAACCACATGTCAAGGTAAGTGTTTCACCTTGTTCTTCACTGACACATTACAAAAATAACAGCTGCCACTAGATTTTTATTAACTTTTTCAGAAGATCTTTTACTAAACTATCCCTAATCCAAATCTCTTACTGATGAGTGTAATTTGTTCCACATCCAGACAGTAAAAATATCTGTTGTGATATAATGTGTCTTATATAAATTGCAAAGTAAGAATTTTCAAGTCATGGTTTGACATGAAGCTGTTTCTGATAAGGAGGAAGGGACTGTAAAGATGGCTCCTGTAAGAAGTTGCTTGAAAGTCTCCCTAGCTCAGATCCAGACCAACTTCTGGGGCTGAGCCAATTAGATGCCTACATGATCACTTTTTAAGAAGAAGAAGATGGAAGAGGAGGGTTCTTCCAGTTTCTTCCTCATTCTGTGCCTTCTTCTATTACTCTGGCTGATAGTGATGCAAGGATTGGGAAGAGAGAAGCAACCATATGGACTCCAAGGTCAGTGAGGGAAGCAAGAAGGAGATGTGATGGAGCAGAGACTCCCCTGCATTCTACAAAGAGGACTGGTGAAGCAGAAATTTGTTTGCATTTTGCTAAAGACCCTGCATCAGAGGCAGTGATTCTCTCATTAAAGATCCCATGCCAGAGGCTGTGACTAGGGCCAGAGGAGGCTGTGTCGCATGTGAGGGATCTCATATTCACAGAAACTATGTGGAAGAACCCACACCAGAGATGTTCATTAAGACTGTGTCCTGTGTGAGGGACCCTGTATTGGCAGAAGCTGTAGCTGCTGAGAATAACCCACGCGAGAAAATTTCATTAAGGACTGTGTCCTGTGGGAGAGACCCTGCATCGGAGCAGGGGAAGAATGCAAGGAGTAGTCCTCCTCTGAGAAGAGAGAAGTGGCAGAGTTCATCTGTGAGAGGGTTCCATCCCCCATTCCCTGTCCCCCAGAGCCGTTGAGGAGGAGAGAAGGTAGAGATATCGGGAGCAGTGAGCTGGGTCCGGGAAGAAAGGAGGGATGGGGGAGGGAGATCTTGAAGTGCTAGTTGTAATTTTCTCATCATCCTACTCTCTTTTTGCTTTTTGGTCTCTTATATTTCTTGTCGGTAGTAGAAGAAAATTTCCTCACTTTCCTTTCTAAGTTGAGTACTGGAATCTGTTTTGCCTGGAACCGTAATTGGCAGCGAGCCCTCCCTGCCCTTATCTCAATCCACAACAACCTTGGTTATCTTCTTTTCCTGCCATTTTACTGCGGCCTCCACCATTTTAACGAGGGTGGGGGTGAATGGGGGGCATCGAGCAAGAGACGGTTGTGCTTCATTGCTGGCTGGGCAAAATCACGACAACTAGGTATTTAGAAAAAAAAAAAAAAAAGATGCTGAAGCATCTACAAGTATGAAGAGATTCCCCTATCTGCCTTGTTGTCCTTTAAAACCCATCCCCTGAGTCTTTTAGGTAAATCTAGAAAGAAAATATTTTATCCTGTATCTGAGTATACTTGATTGCTGTCTGGATTTTGCTAGTAAATACAGTTTTCACAAAGCAAAAGGCGTTTAAGCTGAGTTGCAAAGACAGACACACAAATCCACGTTTATATATGTCATCCACTTCTGCAAGGATAAAGATAAAAATCCTTAATATCCTTCTTCTAGCTCTCTTTAAACAGAGATTTACACACAGATTTATTTCAATTCCAGTTGATAATGACTTGTAAGAGTCTTGATGTCTTTGGAAAAATCAGCCTTGGCAGTTCTCCATTGACCCCCATAGTCAAGAGCACCACATCAGCTTAAAAATGGCTTGTTTGTGTGGCTGAAAAGAAAATCCTATCTACTCACATATTAGGTCAATTATTTAAATTAAATATTATCATAAGTCTTCCTTTTAAGTGTGCTTGGCATGATTTGTGTTTGTTACTTTCACAAAATATCAGCTAAATATTTATGGTATTGTTATTTCTATTTAGCATAACCTGCTATCAGCACCAGGGGTTAATGGATTTACCTTTTGTGTTAGGTGAAACCAGCATGTGGATTTTATTTCAGCTACAATAAGTGGTACTATATTCATGAAATAGCACAAACTTTTGTGTAGCACAAGTTATTTAGAGGAGAAAAAAAAATCAAAATGATGTAGAAAATGACAAGAGTAAACATGGAAATTAACTCCTGGCACATCTTTTGTTCTGGGCTATAGTACTCATATTAGGATCGCCCCTTTTTAATAGCTTTCGAAAGAATTTCTTGCATAATGGCATTTTAGTCATCATGTTAATGTCAACAAACAAGGCAGATTAATGCTTATAATCCTGAGCTGTCTCACACTCTGCTTATTAGCACTGTAGGCAGGTCTTCATTAGGATGAATGACATCTGAATCTATAAGCTCGTCACAACAGAGGCACCTTCTTGCTGTGGTGTCACCCTGCAGATGACAATGTCGGCCATTACGAATGACATTCCACAATTCGTTACTTCCTGCCTCAAATTGCAGTTAATCTTTCATCCAAACTGTACACATGTGCAGCTTTAAGTGGGCTATCACAGCAAGTACCCAGTAATGCTGCAAGCACATGGAGAATGACAGAAGGTAAATTGCTTGTCAGGAGGTCTGTATTTCAATTCACAGCATATTCCAAACACGTTGTGGTGAAAGCTCTCCACAACAGCTGCTTTCATTGCTAACTATTTTTGATGTAAATGTCAATAAAGCTCCAGGCTCTTTCATATTTTTGGCCAAGACTGTCCATCTTTCCCTATGCAGGCTGGCAGGTTGAGCTCCATTTATCTACTCTTAGGAACATGTCCTATAATAATGATTGTCTCTGGAGACCGTTTAGAGTGATTGAAAGCAGTGATTGGGACAATAGGCTGCTGAATTTCATTGCTGGATTGGGCTGACAGGTGACTGCTTTTATATCCTCTAGTCTGGAAGAGATGGAAATAAAAACACAGTTATATCTAATCAACAGACAAGCATCTACCGATTGCAAACCTATACCTTCAGCTCAGCCTTCTCACTGGAACAACTTAAACATGAATGATTATTCTCAAATTAGGACTCTCAAATTTCTCCAGTGGTTGGTGGGTTTTCAGAAGGGAAGATGGAACAGATATGTTTTGCCTAAATAGAAGTGAGAAGTAGTGAAAGAACAAGTCACCGACCGTATAGCTCTACCAATAGAAATGCCAACTGCTGCTTTTAGTATCTGCAATTAGGACTTTTATTTTGCTTAATGAAAATCCCTGGGCATTACAGTAAGAAAGAATTTCATTTTTAATCTAAGAGGTCATGAATGTTATATATTGGCCATGAATTTTAACACACTGATTGTGGGAATACATGTCTATTTTTTGTCTTACATTTCAGCAAAAGTTCTGTAGACTTACTAAGCTTACCATGGACTTTTTTTTTTCTTTCATGAAGTTGGTAATTAACACACCACTGAGTTTTCCAAAGGAGATGGGAAGATGATCAGGTAGAATACTGAAAACAGTATGGCAAACAGTCTAAAATATTCACTCCTCACCAGCATCTGGCTCTTTGGCAGACCCCAAAGACAGTTGTGCTGGCACCTTTAAAATTCCCTGTGAGTCCGTGTAGTTGCCCATGGTTACACAGCAGCTGGGCTCTGGCTTCCTCATCTTCCCTGCTACCACTTCCCCCCCCACCTCCATTCACCTCTGCTTCTGTAAATCATAAGCACTCCTGCCCATTAGCCATGCCCATATTGCAGGCATTTCTCCCTCTTTTTTCAGATTAGTGGGGAGACAGTAAGCAAGAGTTTACCCTTGCCCATCTCCTTTTTTCTTCATCCACATCAGTATAGTTTCATTCACATTTAAGACTGTTTTTTTTTTACTAGAAGCTCAGTCTCTACAAAACTGATCACCTTTCTGTAGCTCTAGGCAATGCTGACACAAGCCTTCAATTAAAAAATCCAGACAACTGTATTCTTTTTTACTCCAGAACACCTTGAATAACTGCAGATTTATTTTGGAATTTTGAGCGTTTATTGGGTTGCTGTGGCACAGTTTCAGTAGTAGGAGGTTACAGGGGTGGCTTCTCTGAGAAACCACTGGAAGCTTCCCCTATGTCCAATAGAGCCAATGCCAGAGAGCTACAAAATAAACCCTCCACTGGCCAAGGTCGAATCCAAAAACAAAGGTGGTAGTACCTCTAGGAAAACAGATTTAAAAAGGGGAAAAAGTTACCATGGAGCTGTAACCAGAGAAAAGTGTAAGAATATAGGAGAGAAACAATTCTGCAGATACCAAGGTGAGTGAAGGAGGGAAGGAGATGCTACAGGTGCCAGAGCAGAGATTGTCTTACAGCTCATGGTGCATCCCATGGTGAGGCCCTATGCCTGCAGCCATGGAGGCCACGATGGAGCAGAAATACACCTGCAGACTGGTGAAGCCCCTACACCAGAGCAGGTGGATCTCTGGAGGAGGTGGTGACCCTGTGGGAAACCCACCATGGAGCAAGTTCCTGGCAGGACCCGTGAGAGAGGAGCAGATCAGGATTTGTGACCCCATGGGGTCTCACACTGTCTGTTCCTGAAGGACTGTGCCTTGTGGAAGAGATAAATACTGGAGCAACTCATGAAGAACTGTATCTCAAAGACAAGACTCACATTGGATAATTCATGGAGCACTGTCTCGCATGGGAGAGATCCCAAACTGGAGCAGGGAAAGAGTGTGAGCCTGAGCATTGAGAAGGAAGCAGCAACTGAAATAATGTGTGATGAGCTGAACATGGCCCCCCTTCCCTGTCCCCCTGTGCTGGTCAAAGGAAAGAGGTAGAGAATTCAGGAATAAAGCTAATTCCAGGAAGAAGGAGGCAGGTTAGGGGATGTGTTTGTATTTCAAGATCTAGTTTTTATTTTCTCATTATCCTACTCTGATTTGACTGGTAATACATTAAATTATTTCTTTTTCCTAAGCTGAGTTTGTTTAGCCTGTGATGGTAATTGGTGAATGATCTTTCCTTGTCCTTATCTTGACCCACAAGCCTTTCATCTTATTTGTCCCTGCCCTGTCTGGCTGACGAGTGGAGTGACAGAGCAGCTTTGGTAGGCACCTGGCATCCAACCAAAGTCAACCCACCACAGAGGGTAAAATATTGAGTGACAAGTACTCATAGAAAATTTTGTTTCTCCAAGGAAATAAAAATTAGCTCTCTTGAATAAGATCCAGATCTGAGAAATAATGCAAATTTTCCTTGGAAAGAGAAAAGAAGCAACTATTTCCAATTCCTGAATAACAATTTTTTATATACTTGTACTTAAGGAAGTGTAACTGCTAGATTGTCAAATAAATTGTTTCTGGTTTGAGACTCTAAAATTACTGTGAAATGTTTAAAACTTGGTTAAAACTGTAAATGCTGGATGCCTCACTTCAGATCCTGAGTGCCGATTTCAAAGTTTGTACAGATCTCCACAAAGTGAGGATAGAAATACTTGATGTCTTACAGGTCACATGAGAAGGCTCAAATGCCAAAAAGCATTATGGTTTTCCTTTTTAATGAGATAGTTTTTAATAAAGGAAAAAAACACCTAAAGTTTTGATAAGTGTGTGCAAAGAGGATATTACAAATGTATTTAAACATGTTGATTAAACTGTCAGACTATAAAGAACAAAAGGAAATGAAAAAGCAGAGACAGACTGTCCATGAAACAAATAACCCACTCTTTGTTCACACTCACGTGTTCAATTTCCATGCAGTGGGAGGTAAACAGTTGGATTGGGAGAATCTAGCAAGAGTAGCCCATTTCACACAAGAACACCGCTATCACTCAGGCTCTATGTCTTTCCTCATTCTTAGCCCAAAGAAAATTGTGTATAAATTCAGATCTCAACTCAGGTCGTGGGATTTTTTTTCTTTTCCTTTAAAAAGGTGCCATTTCTTGCTGAAAAAGAAAACTGGATGAAAGATTGATTGCGTTGTCAAGAAACGTAGTAAAAGCCAGGAAATACATAATATTCAGAAGTTAGGAAATTTTCTGCATGTAGTAACATCCACAAAGACATAAAAAATAAGGAGTTTGAGTTTCACTACTTAACTACAGAGCCAAAAGCACTACAGTGAAAATAGAAAATCCTGTACTAATTTATTATTATTAAAAAAGATAGATTATTTTTTTTCACAGAGGTACCGAAATGCGTGAGCTTCCTGTCAGCAGTGAGAAGATTGCAATGGAAGGAACTCAGAATGAAAAGCATTTGCAGAAGCACGATTATTTTCTCAAGTAATAGTTTTTAGAAAAATATTTCAGTAATTGTTTTTGGATAGTTTTTTGTGGGCAAGTCACCAAAGAAATGCGCCTCTGATCAGCCAAGACCATTGTCTATTAATTTGGAAACATCTTAAAAGTGAAAAAAAAAAGTCTTTACTGACTTGCTTTTTGGTTTTTTTGAAGCTTCCTAGAACATGAGTTCTTGTCTAATGTCTTTTGTAACCAGCTTTCACATCAATTCTGACTGCTTATCCAGAGTGATACATAAAAATATTTGACATAGGGTCTCACATACATTGAAGAACTTAAGTTTGCCAAGAACTTTTGTAAACACATAAGATTAAGTCTCATGTTATGTTCTACAAAGAAGCACTGGAAAAGGATGGTAAAGGTGTATGCCTGGATCTTTATGAAGGTGGAATACATGTTTTTTACAACTCCAAAGCCTTGTGGACTGAATCAGTTGAAAATTGTGCACAGTCCCTTGAAATGGACATCCACATCCTAGATTTCACTTTGACTCACATGAGCAAGTACTTTGACTTGCATGGGTCTGCCACAATATCAGATAAGGGCTGAATTCAGATAGTAGGCATAAAACAGCACCAGAGTCTTCTTCAGGCCCTTCGACTTAAGGTACAATTCATTGACCTAGAAGGAATCCTGCAGATGTGAGCACAAAATATCTTTTCTTACTAACAGTGTCATTCCTAGAAGACTTATCTCTTGCCTTTGTCAAACTCTGAAGGTCCTTGCTAGAAGGTCTAGGTCCAAAGAGGCCTGAGATGTGCAGATGTAAAACTGATATTAAACCCTGCTGTGCAAATGCTCTAAACTGGAGAGATCTGTGTTGGCTAGACACTTCCCTCTTGGTTCAGATATCTTCTTATTTTATACATTTTCTGTTTCTGAGGCACTCAGAACTGTCTCATCAGGTAGTGTCTTCTGAAACCTGGTTGGGCAGAGTGAAGCAGATTCCCTTGTGAGGGCAGGTCCAGTAGCTGTGTTCAGAGCAATTTGGACATGCCAGTCCACCAAGACATGGCAGAATGTCCTAACAGAAGAGACAGCAACCTTGAACATGCTCTGTGCAACAGATATCTTGAGTTCCCAAAACTACATCCCTTTGACAATGCTGTAACAACCAAGCTATAGGAAAGGCTGGTAAGAAAAGGTTTAGTGTGCAGGTTGTTTTAACTGTGAAGTATAAAAGGAAGCAGCCATAACTGAAGTGAGATGCAGTTTGGCTGTCTGGTCTCCTGAGTACGAGCTGAACCGTCGATAGATGTGTTTCCAGAACCTCAGCCATATCCCACATATCTTTCAGGGTTAATGTCCACAGCAGACACAGTCAGGTTTTCTGAATGTCCAGTGTGTCCCAGGGAGAGTTGTTACCCCAGCCAGGCTGCTAACAACTGGAATTTCTAGGCAGATTTTCAAGATCCCTAAACTCTAGCTGGACAAAATTCTTGGCAGGAAAAGAGGATGTATCAAGGGAAAAGTTCAATATATGGTGGCCTTTCATACAGTTCCAGTTAAGAACAGCATGACTTTCTGTATGAAGGCTTAGATCACATAAGGTGCAGATAAACTGCATGTTGACTGCATACGAAGTGTAAGTGTAGAGAAATATATTGCATAGTTTGAAATTTTGCAGTAGAAGGGGAAATGCACTCCAGTAGATTTCAAATGCTAAATACAGTTCATAACTTTATGTTTTAAGTAAAATTTTAAACCTTTTCTGACTTTCATTAATCTGTAAAAGGGAGAAGAACCCACATATGACTTGTTTCCAAAATTATGTTTTCTTTCTTAACTGCATGCTATGTAATGTGGGTAAATTTTCCATTCTTCAGCATTACTCTGTCTCAGATAAACCCTCTCTTGAACAAACTCCATGTAGAATCCATTCAGGAAAGGTTTACATTAAAATCAGTATCACAGAATAAGTGTCTCCCAGGACCAGATGATCTTTCCTGGAGGAGTCAGGGGAGTGGAATATGTCAGGTAATGTGTATTAGTACCTCTCTCCTCTGGTTAAAAGAATATGGTATTTGTTGAAGGTTTTGAATTAACAATGTTTGTAAAAGCCTAAAAAACTGTTGTCCTCACCAGAAGAGCTAAGATCTGATATTTTTGTTAACACAGATTCTCCTTGAATAGTGGCAGATCTTATTTTTTTTTCTCAGAATTTCATTCATTTTTAATTTGCTTTGATTTATCCTATGTAGCTTTTGATACCTCACTAAGGTAAACTGGGCTTAGTAGAAGAAGAGTGAGAGGTGGGTCAGGGGTGCAAGTCTTAATCCACTGTCACAAAACCCTAAGTTTTAGGGCATCTAGACTGCCAACTTAGTCACTTCAGTTGTATGTCTAAACTTAATTGGGATGAATCAGGCTCAGTCAGGTTAAAGTCAATATAGGTATAAAGCAATTTCACCACTCTCTGGCATACTGGGGTGTCATGCAGTGAGCTGATGTGAAATGTTAGCAGCCCTGAAGACTAGGTGGCTTTTAGATATTCCATACTATGTAAAGAACTGTGCAAAACAGTAGCCTGATGTGCCATGTCAGATCAACATTTTTCTGCTGAAAACATTTTTCTGATGAAAGCCAATGGTCCTGGCCTTTTCAAGTTTGGGACCTACTTGAATGAGAACAATTTAATATGAAAATACTGGTTTTAAATTACTTCTATTGAATTTTGGTTTCCACAATGAAAAACTTCAGTGAGATATTCACTGTGTTAAAATGAATTCTGACTTCTTAAAATACTAAATAATACAAAGAATTCTCTAGAAGACTGATACAAATGGCTGATAATAATCTGGATCACATCAACAATGCTCTGTCTATACTGTGGTATAGGAAGCGTGTGAGGGCTTTAGTGCAAGCATATTAGATGAGTAATTAATCTAAACTCCTCTAAAAGAGAGATGCAAGGCACAACCTGAAAAATGTCACATGCTGTAAAGCAAGTCTTTGGTATATGAGGTTATGAAAAAGTCTGTTAGGTAAAGTGTGTAATAGGGCCCTTTTATTTACAGTAAAGTAACTTTTTATTGTCTATAATTTTGCCCTTTAATTGTTCATAATGGAGGAGTTAATGTTCAGGAGAGAAGTTCCAATTAGCTCACATCGAAAAGTCAAGAGAATTTGTCTCCAGAAAGGTGCATTGCTATCCTACAGTTCCTGCAATTCAGCATAGCATCAGATATGTGTCTCCTGAAATCTCAGATCAGCCTACTGAAAACACATCTTCCATGGTCTTACAATAAATCATTGAGGAAGCAAATTTATGCGATAGTGATTGACTGTTACACAATTAAATGTGATGGCATGAGGTATCAGAGTAACATGGAAAATTTGTCCATTGCTATATGTTATGTAAGGGATGATTCATCCCTGAAAATATCTCAGAGAAAAGGTGCAACTCAATCATCTTCATGCCAACTGCACCTCTGACATGATTATTGCTCCTTTGAAAGCAGCTGAGTTCTTTTCTAGTGGCATCATTAATTTGTGCTATTATAAGACCAGTATGAAATTTATGAAGATGAGTTGGCATATAAATACATGTCCAGAAGGAATGTGAAAAGGAAATACGTTGAAGTATGCATGATTTCAGGCATCTATTTCATTGAGTCGGGCATGTCTTGAAAAGAACATTTGTGAAAACGTTGCAAATGGTGATTGCTGGGGCAATGGTGAGAGGTTTTTTAAATATTTTATTTTCTGCTGTTATTGGCATGATGGTAAGGAAGAAAATTAAGAAATGTATAAGAAGAAGCACAAATCTGACAGCCCATCTTTTCTAACATTGATAAATGTATTTACCATTTGAATATGAGAATTTTAGCTGGTGCATCTTTTCACACACTTGGAAGATAGGGAATTTGAATAGTATTTGTTGGAACAAAGCATTACAAGTAACAAACATGTGGTCTATTTTCATGACTAGGCAGAGATTTGATCTTTTAAAGTCCAACTGGACTACATTCCCAGCATAAATCTGTGCTGGCAATCCCAAACACCTATTTCAATAGTTTGTTTGATTGCAACATCCTGATGTTTTCCTGCTCTACTGGTTAATCACTGTAATGTTATCCAGAAAAGAAGCAGCATTATCAGATAGAAAGCTTAAAGTTGGGAATGCTGACAAAGTTTTACAAATGTGTTGGAGAATCCTATGACTCACCCACAGAAAACCTTCAAGAGAGAGAAAAGCCACCTTGTGTGGAACGTCAGGAAAAAAATTAAAACCAGAGACATTCTAGTTAGGTGTTGAAGTTCACCATGTCATGCCTGGGTCCCAGGCAGACCCTCTACATGAGGCTGAACTGTAGCCTAACTAAACAAAGCTGTACTGCATGAATAACACAATAATTGACATTATCTGTCATTGCTCGCAAGGGTGTTTGTTTTCAAGAGGTATACTGTAGAAATAGGGGAGAATAGGTGTCAATAATGTTTTGGGCACATTTGCTTTTCTTGAAGGCATAAACCAGTTTAAGTAAAGCTTCCATACACTTTTTACATCCTGCTAAAGTACTGCTGAACTTTTAAAATCTTGAGTGCTGTGCGCATCACCTATAAACTATTTCAGTCATTTTAGACCAACAACCTTCCGCATGGGTCAGAAAGACTAGGCAACAGATGCTGCACAGATACCTTGGAATGTGTTTCTCAAAACACATTCGAAAAAATTTAAGAGTCACAAAGAAGAAATGGTGAGAAGACCTTGCTTGGTGTATGGGTGTGGATGAGCCAAACAAACACACAGCAGGAAGCTTGCTCCTATTTTCCCAGCACACAGACTAGCATTTATTAGCAATCCCTCCTTACTTTTGTGCAGGCAACAGGTCTGTGCTGTTTAGCCAACTGCAGGCAAGGTGGTTGGTTGGGATGGGGAGGGCAGAGTTGAGAAGGGGACTGCAGGAGCCTGTGCTATGAGACAGTGGTGTGGGCCTGTCAGAAGTGAGCAGCCAGTGCCACAGACAATTGCAAGCAGGCAGGAGAGCACACACTTCTCTTGTGGCTCCCTTTGATGCCTGGATCAGATCCTCTCTTGGACCAGCAAACTCTAACACCTCTTCTGAAATCAGCTCCAACTGGTGATGAGCTACATCTGGCCTGTGAAATCAAAATAGCAAAACCTTTGATTGAGTCCAAGTTAAGTGGATCTTCATCATCTGCTCAGTCAACTTTTGCCAAGATGAATGATACTATGACAGTATTCTAATAATTTCTGAGGTGTATTCCCTCCTTTTTTCATCCATCTGAAAAGAATAAACTGCAAAGACTTGGAAAATTTACTATTCTGTTAGGGAGGAATTTTGCTTTTCATTTTGAACACATCCGTGGCATTTCACTGAGTGAAATGGAGCGCTACATGGAAGCCTGACTCAATATAAAACCACGGACTTTGGCATTAAAAGGGTATCAGATTTTTTTAATATGTCACAATGCCTGTTTTTGCATTATTTTTATGTCAGTGTTTTTTCAGGACTTGGATATTTTCTATTCTACAAGCTTTATCTGTAGATGAACTAGCCTGACTGAAAGAACAGTCTTTCTTTGCCACGTCTACCACAAGGCAAACAAAATCATATCTTTACTAATATGTTAATATGTGAGATTATCAAACGAATAGAAACTTTGGCACTTAGAGGGTAGCTGTCAAATGATTGTTTGTGCTGTTCTGCAAATTTGTTGGAAAGTGTTGGAATTCTGTACTTATCTTACAGCGCATTGACTCCACAAATGCCTCTGTCAAATGTCTCTGACATAGTTCTCCATGTATCAGTCTTTCAGTACATTAAAAGATATTCAGCAGCCACGCAAAGCAGACACTTGAGATTTTCTTGCCATTGTGCCTGTCTGCGGCAGGCATAGGACACACCAGGACTCTGCCTCCCTCCTGGCCTTTGGGTTTCAGTGTAGGTCCCAGTATTTTTTCAAGTAGAGTACCTAGATATTTACATAGTGATAGGAAAATTTTGCCACTTCCTAGATATGAGAAGGTGAAACACCCCAAAAACCCAAACTTATATCTCCCCCTCTGCTCAGGCATTGGTGGACGTATAATCTTGCCCAGGTCTGCAAAGCACAGAGAGAACATTTGCTTCACAACACACTGTCCACTAAGTTAGAGCACAATAAATGTCACAAGAATTTGAGCAAAAGCAAAGCTGGCTTTTTGCCATGGAGCCATGGTAAGACATAGTTCATCTCAGCTCTCCACTTTAATGAAAATGAAGAGTTTTACCATTGTGCAAACCAGCAACTGAGGTGGCATTTCTCTTTCTCTGTCTTCCTTGCAGTCTGGGTGATTAAGTACTAGCAGCTCTTTGCTGATGTAGGAGAGTTGAATAATACTGTACCCTGTCACAGATTTCAGTAATGGGAGGTTTCTTTTTCCTGCAGCAAGCAAAATCACTTTGAGCTTTGTTTTTCTCCAGTTGATATGTAAGAGGTTAGAGTAGATACCAGATTTTGAACTGTCTTTCACCTTATCTGCCCTCTCACCAGCCATGAGCTGAGATGCTTCCTCACCAGAGTCTGTACAGTTCTTTAGTGTTGCTGGATTTGACGCAAACAGGTTTTACAATTTTACAATCAGATTTTTGTCACATCGTGACATTTTATAATGCAGTCTGCAGCAATAGCCACAGAAAGTAGTCTTTTCCCAAGTCTGATCATCAAGAAGTCTGAAACAATGGTGTAGATAGATGGATAAATAGGTAGTTACACATCACATTTTATCATGCATGGAGAGGAAAAATACAGAGTATCTTATTATTGGGATTGTTCAGAGCCAGATTTTAGAGGGAAAGACTAGTGATTAGTCTCAGTTTAATCACTAGTGGGAGATAGTTCACATTACCAAATGATTTGATATTTCATGACAAACTGCATTCAGAGAGGTCCAAGACTCTGTCAACATGGCTGGAGACTAAATCACCTTACCTCTTTATATGAGTTGTCCTTCCAAATCAAGGTTAAGGTCATTGGCAGGGCAGTCTGAGAATGAGAGCATCTGTCTGAAATATACCTGGACTGCGGATGTATTCAGAAATTCAATTTCTGATGTTGCCAGTCCCTTGACCTTCACAAGCACACATGCTTACCAAAACATATGAAAAGGAAAAAAGAACAGTAAAAGGATACTTTTATCTGACTTCAGCTTCAAACTCCCCTGAATGGACCAGCAAACACTACTGGATAGTATATACTAGACAGTCAAAAATAGTCATGGCCCATGGACAAAAACTAAATGCATTTAATCTTAATTCTAGTATAGAGGTTCTTTTTCCTTTCTTCCTACACACACCACTCTGCCTGCAAATTATTTGAGGTCCTCTCATGTTCTGTTGATGACAGCTAGACATTTTCTAAAGTCCTTGAGCAATCACCCCTTGGAGCAGATATACTGAAATCGCCAAACCAAAAAGACAAGTGCAGGAGCCCTAAATACATGTTTGAGCATTTTTTCCCCACAAGCTGATGCTGGGAGGAATGTTTCACATATGTTGATAAAGTATGGGCTTCCAATTGCCTTGGGAGCCGATGTCCCTCGCAGCCGAACAGCACTGGCCGGTCTCAGAGAGCCGTGGGACTCTGGAGGGCTGTGCTCACAGGGGCTACCTGCCTCAGCTCCACGCAGCAACAGGGAGAAGCCATATGTGGAGCTGCAGGAAAACAGATGCTGTTTTTCCATTTGTGAAATCAAGTTGTTGGAAAGTAGTCAGCTTTCCAATGTATGAGACAGAGTTCATCTGATCAACCTGCAGAGACAGTGTGAGCTGGTGTCTGGAACACTGTAAAAAATAATGGTATGGAAATAATCAGCTGATAAAGGACTTTGACAATAAGCAAATTTTTCATGACCTGTGATTTTCATAAACAATGAGGGTCTGCAAACTGGATTTTGACTGCCAGTTCTGCTTCCAGAACTGGAACACCTCTAGATGTGCAGTCAGTTTACTGTAATGTCTTGATTTATTATATAACAGTTAGATTTCTTCTTTTCCTCAAAACAACAACATAATTCCCCTACAATAAAATGAAGACAGTGTCCCCTTGCCAGATAAGCCTCAAACATCTTTGTGTTAAACCCAGAAAAAGCTTTTAGTTGCTTATTACCAACTGAAAATGTGTGCTACAATAGTAACATGCCTAATTCTTTTAAAATAAAACCATTTATAATCAAAATGGATTTTCTAAATTACTGTGACATAGTTAAATATAATGTGGTGTAATTTGTTGCCCTTTAAATATACAATTTATTTTATCAGAAATGCAAAGATTTAAGGTATTGGCTGGTTCCAATGGTTTCAGACTGATAAAAGACATCTTTTCTATTACTCTGATTAACAGGATGGTTTAAGATACTAGAAAAAAAACCAAAGAAGACTTACTGGAAAATAACAAAAAAAGACTAGTGTTATTTTAACAGGATTAGACTGTTTAAGAGTTTGTGCCAAGATTCCCTAGGATATTTTGTCAGCATGTTAAGATCTTTCACATTTCTCTGCAGCATATCTGTTTTCCACAGTTTCAGGGCTATAGGAATCTATATAGGAATCTAAACTTTAGCATCAAACCTACTTCTTTCCAGCAATATACTTCTTCTGTTGATTATATAAAGAATTTAAGATATTAGTCGCTCTGAATTACATCTTGGATGTCTAAAATAGATGGGTTAGGAAGCGTGTAATCAGAAGTCAGACTCCAGCCTGAATTTGTGTCAGAAGGCAAAAATTATGCTGATGCTAATTCCAGAAGATCTAGATGAATGCAGACTTTTTCCATGTCTTCTGGATTTCTTTAAAGAAACTATATCTCACTGTCCATGTTAAAAGGAGGATCACAGATGCACCAGTGCAGACATCTGTTTTTAAACACTGGCTCTTGTATAAATCATAAAAGATTCATCAGTTCAGCTTACTTTGCTTTTACTTCTGACCAACAATATTACTCAAATTACATAAATTAGATACATTCCATGGTAGAGGCTAGCACAAATACTATTCTAGCACAATAACAATTTCTGTAGAAGGGATAAAGATCATCTTTGCAGGGAAGCAGAACCTTCTCTGGAGCTGGTCTGAGACCAGCAAGCATCAAATGGAACTCCTTGTCAGAAAGGCCATTCTCACAGACTTTGCTTCCTCTGACCAACAATGTTACTCTGTGGAGGTCTCTATGGCATTGTACTTCTCTGTCTTGAATACACACATGTGCAAATATGTCTAGAACTGAACAAGACACCTTATGAAAGCACAGAGATGGGACATATATATATTACATATTTCAAATTACAAGTTACATGTATTACATATTATGTATTACATATTGTCATTCTTCTTACTTTAAAAATAAAAAATATCCCGTAGCTTCACCCTCTGGGGAAAGAAGAAGAGATGAGATAGAGCACATCAGACGTATCTTCATGTGCTGTTGGATGTTGGTCAGTTGTTAAGAATAACAAAGCAGTAGAAAAAAATATAGACCAACAAGAACCCAGATTTCTTCAGCTTCACATTCCTACAGCTCCAAAAGCAAATGACTTCTGTTTTTCTGAGTTTCAATGGCTTTGTCAAGTTAGAAGAAAATGAAAACTGAATATTCAGAAATGCTTTCTTGTAAGTGATAAATCTTGATCCAAGCTTTCAACTTTTACACTTCAGCCATTTAAGTGATGACATTAAGAAACGTGATTAGAAATGGGAGAAATTTAACACATATACTTACCTTAAAATATAATTTCAGACATGGGCTATATGCCTTATTTCACAAATATAGGACACTCATCCCATCCTTAAAAAAAAAAAAAAAAAAAAAAGAAAAAAAAAGAAACAAGTAAAAGTGCTAGCATAGACAAATAAAATCTGATGGGAGGAAAGCTTCTGAAATTCTCTTTAACTCCATGTTTTTTCATTCTTTACCAAATGGCAACAACACTACTGCATCAGTCAATGCACATAAATAGCTAAACTTCAGACCTCAAAGATCTTATAAACTTCTGCTTAATTTTTCCTTTCATCCAGAGTTCCTAGTCCTCTGAAAGTGAAGGCAGAAGTGTAAAAAATTTCATAACAAAATTTACTCTCCTGAATTTCATAACCTTATTTACATAGCTAAAGGATGAACGATGTAGAGAAGCAATAGAGAATCAAGAGTCTGTGGATTTGAAAAGCAATAACAGTTCTGCATAAGTTTTCCAGTCAGCTGCACTTATTTCTGGAAGAGTAGCTTTTCTACAGCTGTTTAACTCACCTTGAAAATTGTGTACTACAGTTCCATATATGCATAAGTCCCTGCTTATTTGTTCAACTACAGTTCATGAAAGCATCCAGACTTTAGTTATGTATTCAAACTCATGGAAATGTTAAGTCAATGGAGGTTCACCCATCAGGTTTTTTCCACATATGTGATGCATACTTGGTGAAATGTGAAAATCTCAGCCTCAGCCAATATGGCTGCAAATCTGGTCATCAGTTCGGTTGCAAAGAGATCAAATGAAATGTGAGTTGGTCACATGCAGTGTAAGATGCATTTTTTCCTTGACAGCATGTTCACAAGGACACCCCATCTGTCACAGTGCAGTGCAGTGCTGGATCCATCCTTGCAAGTCTCTTTCTATACTCCCAGCCATTTGAAAGGGTCAATGTCAGTTGGGTCAGTATCAGTTTTACCTACTCCAATATACAGCTCCACACAGGACTGACTGGACGTGCAAAACCATTTGGTCTGGTGTGTGTTTTACCTGAGACTGCATGAAATTCACTGCCCTAATTTTGCCCACAACACTTTAAAAAGGCTTCCTCTTCTTGGTGACAATTTTTTACATAATAAAATAACTAGAAATTTTGGAGATGTGGAGAAAGTGGCTGATGGCTAAGGTTGTAAATCTTTTTTTCTATAGGTTATTAACTTTTCTCAAAATATACCCTTGTCTCAAACCAAATCCTCCTTCTTTTCTGACAGTTGCAGTTTTTGTCACCAAACACGAGTTGCTTGTAAATATTTTTGTCCATCCCAAAAATATGTGAGGAATTTAAACTATCCTTTAAATGAGTGTTGGATCCCAAATCACAAATCAGACTGGGCTATGCAAGGTAGGTAGAACTGTTAACCTTTCTGTCAGAACACAACTCTGTGAGCAGTCAATGCCAAGTTACTCCCAATGATTAATTCTGACTTATAGAAATATTCTTGACCTTCACTTCAACTCTTAGATATTTTTCTTATTGTTGCACATGCATAGGGTTGGGATTTTTTTTTCATTTTACTGTTTCAACTTTACATCATGTTGGCTTGGTATTTTGTTTTTAATCTAATAAAGAATAAAGGAAAACTAGTTTGAATCATGTGTCCTGTTGTGGAGACCAAGTTAATTAAAATCCTGATGTATATATACAGCTGATACTCCTCACCCTAATGAAGAACATTAATTCTAGAACATGTGTGGCTGTAGTCACATTGCTACAAATTACTGGACTCTTTCCTTTATCTGTTTCCAAGAAAGTCTCCCCCGGTTAGTTAGGAAAAAAGAAAAATATGACGCCTTAGTTCTAAGCAGCATAAATTACATGCATCAATCAGAGGAAGCTTAAATTAAAATACACATTTGGCAAACAAATATGAATATGTTGATCTCATCTGTGAATCAAAATGATTTAATGCCAGTACTGACCCCCTACTGATCAACATGAAGGTCACTGCAAACTGCTCGATTCTCATTGAGATACGTTGTCGTGTCTGTTAAAGATGCAGTTTCATACATTCCCTAATGCTCAATCTAATCGGTAATTCCAATATAGCAGAATTGATTTATTTTAGAAAGAAAATACAGAATTCATTTTTTAATTTGTGTAATCCAAAACAGATAGCTAAATTAAAATATTTTTAAAATATGTGTGGTTTATGAACCCAGGCTGAAGGTTTTCCAATGCATTTATGATGTTTTCCAATCTAGAGGAATACTGATTGTTAAATAGAACACTATACCTTGCAGATACCAAGTGATCATAAATCAGTCTTCTCTTATCATCCTGCTCATGCTTTCTGGCTATAGGGAAGACTAGTTGTTTAACTCAATTATGAGGCAAAATGTTGCTATGAATGGAAAATCCAAGGCCAGGTTGATTGTCATTGCTCTCAAAGGTCTCAAGCAAACAGATGAGTAGGACAGTGTTCTTATTGAATCTTGAGCCAATATTTGCCTTTTATAATGCCTTTGCCTGGAGTTAAAACATCCTTAAAGTAAGGGTGGATAAAGTCAGCATGGCCCCAAGGTAGATGGCACTGGGTCATTTCATGGTGTACTGGTACACAAGCTCAGCAGTTCCTGTCACTGGGTTCCAGTGCAGTTCTTGATGGGAGTGGAAGAAATGGAGCAATATCAGACTCCATTTATGAGGGTGAAATCTTCAGTGAGACACAAGGTAAGAGGTCAGTCCAGGAAATATTTCTTCCTACATCAAACTCCATGGTTATAATGCAGGAGATATAGACCTATTTATGCACGTATAGAAATGGGGTTTTCCCATAGGTATGGGTGTTTTTGCATTGTTATTTGTGAAATTGCACATCCTAAGTAAACATTTCACACTTCTGTAACTGGGGACTACAGCAGTGGTGAAAGCCAGCTTCTCATTTCTTCTGAAAAACAGAGTCCTTTGTGGATACAGTGTGAAATTATTACTTTCAATATCCATGACTAAACATCTTTCTTTCTTAGATAATCCTTGCAATCTCTATACTTCAGGAAATCTTTTCCATCAGAGGATTTTTGCTGTTTATTTTTCTCCTCCACGTGGAGCTGATATGTTCTTCATAGATATCCAATAATCAAGTCTACCTTCTAAAGCCCCCAATAGTTCACTTGCAGAGTGAAAATCTTCTAGAACTACTTCAATTTAAACTAGCTACTTAGAAAAAGCAGGAAGAAACAGCTTAAAAATGCATTTTGACAGGAACAGATCAGATGTTCACTAAGAAAAACAACCTTTCAAAATTATTGTACACCTTGAAAAAAGCTTAATTTGTACATCTTTGGATTTTGCATGAGAAGAAACAAGAAATCACTCATCTTTTTGCTTAATAAAATAAAAACTTCAAAAACTTATGCTACATTAATATTCCAGTGAAAGCCCCAGATGAGCTCTTGGCACCATGGAATTTCTTTAGATCTCACTTGCCTGAGTGAACTTCTCAAATAAAGCATTGCAGAGCAGCGCTTTACTGAGGCATGATAGTCACTTTTGTGCTCTCTCTACCATGTAAATGCACAATACATAATCTAATAAACCACAAAATTATAAGAACTGCAATTTATCACACATCTTTGATTACCTTCCCGTTTGCCATCTTATGTAGTTTCCTTCCTAATTCCAGCAGTAAAAAATCCCTGAGAAGCCACTGTACCTTGTCTTACCAATTTTAAGAAATTGGGTATGGATATAATTTGCATTTCTTCATACAGAGACAACTTAGTCATTGACCAGCCCTGAACACCTGTACACAGAAGTTAAGCTAGATAGCCTTTGTTCAAGTGAGGCATCTCTCTCTGTTTTTAAAGTTGAAAAGCCCATAACTATGGTACTCAGGGCAGTCTCAGGAACTTGCTTTTAGACCAAGGCATGTTGGAATAGCAAGTAACCTGAATTGCTAGAAAGGTCACTGTAGATATATCTGGGCAAGAAGGAGAGCAGATAGATATACATGATATATAAATAAGTCTGTTCTGCATTTTGGAGCAAAAAGACTTTTTCAATGAAAAAATCAATCAAGACAATCGACCTGCTATGACAGAAAGAAGTGTGGCTTTGCTAGACCATTCCCCAACATCTCAGGTTGCTTCATATCAAAGCCTGCTGCCTTCATATCAAACCTCTACTGCGACAGAGCAAATATCACCTTGATTAAAATCAGATATCATAAATGTACACAAAGCTGTTTCCATCTCCATATCTTCAAAGCCAAGGTTTTCTCCTCATCAAAGTGTTGGAAAAGTTTGATCATTGGTTATTTGCTTAAAGTTGTACAATGTTGCCTGTATGGAGTCTCTTTGATTCAGAACAAACTTACTTCTAATATTGGAGAGAGAGTAAGTCTCACTGTTCATGAGCATTCATGAGTGATTTACTTCGTTTGAAGGGTTGAGATAAAAATCCAGTTTTAACAGGCCAGGGCTTAGGGAATGGCATGAACACAGCCAACTTCTCTGCTTCAGCATCTGCAGAGCCAAGCAGAGAAGCAGAACTGACAAACTTAAACAAATTTTCTTTCTTTGAAAACTTTATTTCCCTGATCTGAGAAACTACTCTTGATACATGATGTTAGAGCAGACGCTGATCTTTTTGTCATCTGTGGAGGAGTTCAGTGCAGTCACACACACAATTAGACAATCCACAAATTAATTAATCTTTTGAATGGTACTGAAGAAAACTGCACCTCTAGAAAATTATGGCCTTTGCCACTGTTTTCCATTTAATCAGTATTAGTACAAATGTTCACACAGGAATTTTATTCCTTTTCAAGCTTAAGAAGAAAGTGCCAAGAGTCAAAGACTCAGTGTATAGGTGAAAACAGAAGAAAGAAAAGACAATGGCAAGTCAGTACTAGCTTGCAAATGGGGAATAATGTTGCAAGTGATTTTACTTCATGAAATTCCATATCCTTGTAAAAAATAAAATGATTGTAATGTCAATGTCTCTACTTTTTATCTGCTCCAGTATGAAGGAAAGGAGATTCTCTCACATATTGTTTTAGTCTCTCTCAAAAGGTTCTGGTTTAGCTATTATTTTCTTTTTAATCAAATTTCACACTCCTCTTAGAAAGCAAATTTTAACATTATTTGAGAAAGAAGAAATATAGATTTAATCTGCTATGACACCCTGGTTAATTCTTCCTGAACAAGTGCATCAGATCATAGTAAGATCCTTTTTCTCAACAAGGTAAGTTCGCTTTTGGATGAGTTTTGAACTACCTTCTCTTTGCTATATTTTGTACATTTAGTCAGAACTGAATAATGTCTCACAAAATAAACATTATCACTTGCAACACTGATGGATATTAGTTTATCAGTAGAGAGGAATATTTCTCTTTTAATATATGCAGATTAGCTGCTAACTGATGAACAATTTCCCAGCTATGCAGCTAAAACTGGTTGATCAGAACTAGATATATGTGTTTGAGTGAATTGACCTTCATCTATTGATCAAGGGTAGCTGGCAAATTCTAAAGTAATAATGTTCTTGGCTTCACACATCACTTTCATATTGATAGTGTGGAATTGTTTCCGAGTCCAATACATATCTACTGGTGAAATACGGGAACATATGAGTCTAGTCAGTCACACCCAAAATATTGTGGAAACTAGAAGCAACATATGTACTTCCTTGAAATTCTCCTACTGATATGGAGCATTTGGAAATGCAGCAACTCTTTGGATAGGCACTTGCTCAGTATCGAGCTAGCGTGTGGCATCCCCTGTTGCAATCTGGAAATTGCTTAAACCGTTGGGGGAAATCAGCTGGTTCAGTGACAACACAAAACAAAATGAATCTCCCAGTTAAAGTTTCATTCCCAAGCCTTTTAAAATGTCTGTGTGAAAACTACAAAGGCAAAATGAACTTGTCTTCCTAAATGCACTGAAAAGGAGATGGGACCACCCTTCTCTTGATGTGCAATGTATCCTGTTAACAAGGGCTAGTCACCTTCTTCACCTTCATCTTCAAACAGATTGTTCTGCAGAGTGTTTTCTGTGTATTGCTAGGGAATAAATAAGCCTCCAGCATCCCACCTGGCACTCACACCGTGTGGTGGAAGAGGAAGAATCACTCACTGTAGAATGAACTTCTTACCTCTTCCTGTCTTTTAGCAGAAGAGCTTCACCCTCTTTCTTTAAAAAAATATAGAAAATATTTTTTTTTGTTTCAGTCTCTCACTGCATACAAATCAATGTAAATAAACTGCAGTGGCTCTACAGCTAAGAACTATTATCTCTGTGTTTTGAGCAGTTTTAGTAGCAATGGTCTATAGACCTAAATTTCTTGTTCTGCAGTGCTAAATTATTTAAGAAAATAAACCTCAAAGTTTAGTAAGCAACCTTTAATTGAATAAATTTTTCAGTGTGAATCTACTTATGCTAGCATAGACTTATAAAAATAATGTTTCATGGTGGCTTTTGGCACTGTGGTATCTAAAACTTCAGTACACTTCAAATTCTGCAGAATAAATTTGCTACATCAGTGATATTTTGTGTTTATTTTTTTCTTTACTTATATGATTTTTCCCCTTTTTAGTATATTTTACACTGTTTCCTCATCCTTCTCTGTGTAATGCTCACCATTTTAATTATCTGTTGTTTTATAAAATCATGTCTAATTAGAAGATTTTAAATTCCCCATTATAGCATATTCTCATGCAGAACTTGAAATGGGAGTGATTATGAACTGTTCTAATAAGCACCACATTTGTGCTCTTTAAAATATTGGAATTGTTGTTTATATCTGTATGCACATTAGTTTACCTCAAGATGTGATAGATTACATTAATTATCTTTGCATCTGCAACAGAGAACATTATCAGTGGATGACTCTGAATTTTTGAAAAGTTATTTCTTTTTTTCTTGACAACATGTATCTGCTGTTTAGGGAAATGTAAAAAGGATGAGTAGAACTTACTGATGGAACTTGCAAGACCACTATTTTCAATTTTGCTACAGACTAATTGTGACAATTTCTCTCAAGAAGCTTTGAGAGACCATATTGTCAACCCATACATCTTACTTGGACAGTGGAAATGATAGTGCAAAACAGAAGGGATAAATCCTCTAAAGCTTAGTTGATACCTTGAGACAAGAAGGTTGACTTACAATTGCTAGTCGGAATAATGATAAATTTTTTTTTTACATACTTGTAAACATAAATATGTTTGGACAGCCAGCACTGAGTGCTGTGTACAAAATTAGATACTGTGTGCGAATAATTGTCTGCAAATTATCTAGCCCTCTTATTTGTAGGTAAATCTTTAGGGCTCACAACTCTCATACAAAACAATTGTAGGAATGTATTGAAGAGTTAAGATCTGGAGTATCTTGGAAGTATGAGACTTCTTTGTAAAGAGTATATGGTTCTCTTCCACTTATGTTTAGATCCAAGTGTAGAGAGGAATGACAAGAGAGGCCTCCAATATTCAGTGATCAAACTTCAACTCCTTAACACTTTGTGTAAGTTCATAAACAGATTCAGAGACTAAAAAAAAAAATTTGCTTTCTGGCTCATGAGAATAAATACATCTTTTCAGGTTCTTCTAACTTATGGCCAGCTACGGTCTAGCTATCAAATTATTTTTCTTTTCTGTTGCTCAGGCAATACCATGGCAAAGTCTTCAAATTGCAAATGATATCAGTACAGATCATCAATGGGATAAAAAGTAACTTGCTGCTCAGATGATCCAAGAGTATAACTGTCTAAACACTAATTAGCACCAAAGAATTTATCTAATTCCTTTATTGTATTCCCTTTGTGGGAAGTACGGTTTCCTACTGTACTTCCCTTTGTGAAGCATCTGCATTAGACTGTAAGTCAGCAGTATTTCTTTCTTATTCAAAGGCGAGGCAAGGCGAGCCAAGGCAAAGGCAAAGGCAAAGGCAAAGGCAAAGGCAAAGGCAAAGGCAAAGGCAAAGGCAAAGGCAAAGGCAAAGGCCAGGCTAGGCCAGGCAAAGGAACAGCAAAGGAAAGGCAAGGCAAGGCAAAGATAAGGCAGGGCAAGGCAAAGGTAAGGCAGGGCAAGGCACAGGTAGGGCAAAGACAAGGCACAGGCAAGGGCGAAGGCAAAAAGCAAGGCAAAGGCAAAGGCAAAGGCAAGGGCAAGGCAAGGCAAAAAGGCAAAGGCAAGGCAAGGCAAGGCAAGGCAAGGCAAGGCAAGGCAAGGCAAGGCAAGGCAAGGCAAAGGAAGGCAAGNGGAAAATTAACCTGGAATATTCCTCAAAATTTTCATAAGATTAACTCTCATTGTGGACACTCCTGCCATGACAAAAGCAAGCTCATTTATGAGAAGCAAACATAAATGGCAAGCAAATTGATAAAACATATTTGCTCAGAAATAGTGCACACAAGCTGAAATTATACTTTACATTTACTAGATGTGCTATAGCACAAGTAACAGATTTGAGGAGGCATTAAGAAGGCATTTCTTGAAACAAAATTTTCTGTACATTTTAAGTTTTCCTCTCAGGCTCTGGAAAACAGACATTGAAACATTGCATTCTGGAATGTCAGTATTCGGAATGAATGCAGTCACATATATGTTCTAAATGCAGTTACTTCAGAGTTTTGTGTTTGTAGGCTGATCCTTACTTCCCATTTGTTGTTAAATATCCTAACCCTAAATGCTTTTCTAGTAAGCCCTCTGCTTTTTTTTGGAATTGCTAAAAAACACATCTTGGCTTGGCTCTTTGAGTTTGGCCTGTAAATGATGGTGACGTGGAGATCATGCTTGAGGGTATAGCTGACACTGCTGCAGCTCCAGAGGCAGAGGTGTTTCTGCAGGATGGGCATGAGGCTGGGCAATGAGCCTCTTACCACACTGCCTTCCCTGGGGCAGAAGGAAACTTGTCATGACATATGGCAACTACTTGCCCTTGAACATTTACTCTGAGAGGAACTCCTGTGTTGTTGCTTCAGTTCAGATCTGTAAACCTGCAGCAGGTGTGGGGAGCTCCTTGGGAAAAAAAACCCAAAACAAAACAGGGGAAATCTGGACAACTGACAGAATTACAGGAAATTGAATGGACCAGGAAGACAAAATTAAATGAACAAGGAAGATTTTACAAATATGTCATTTGTGAACTCTGGCAGATATGACCGTACAGTACATGTGTCTCTCCTGTGCATCTATGTGACTCCACCAACTGGGGTGTGAGGATCCTGTAGCCTATTCATCCTCACAGCAGCCTCGTGAACTGTTATGTGCAGGCAGAGTGTAATGCTCACTACATTATGGATAGCAAGAAAAAAACAACAAAACCTTAACTAGTGTTTCAGAAAGTCTGCAGCTAGCAGAATTTTCTCCAAAAGAAATCCATTAATCACATCTGATGGGAATTGTGGAGCCTGCTTGGGCAGAAGAAGACACTGTGTCTGAACATCTGCGAATTTGGTGTCAAGCAAAAATGAAAATTGGCCAGATCAGACTTATTTGTGGTTCTTAAACTCACGATTAAAGCCAGGGCTGTATGAAAAACCCTACCATTTGTATTTCTGTTAGAAATACCAGTTCAAATCTTGATTTTTGAACCTTCAACACTCCTTTTGAAATATCTGTCATTTCCTGGAGATATGATCTCTTCTGTATTCACTGGGGCTGTGTTCCCTCACACTGAGACCAGAGGACCAGATGGAACAAGAGGGACATAGCTTTGGCAGGACATGAGGAAGGCAGGAGACCAGGCACTGAAATTCTAGGTATCCGTGATAAACACTCCCAAGGGCATCACCTCCAAAAATATGTCACTCAATGCTGCTAAATGACAGATGTTTTCCCTTTAACCAGGAAGACTGGTGTTAATTGGGCAGGTGTATGGTAAAGGCTTTTGTGACTTCCATACTGCTTCTTAAGAATCAAAGTTCTTAAACACATAAACAGTGTTTAACTGTGGCCAAAGAGCTTGGTCTGAGATACCATTCAAAGATAAGTAGTATTCAAATGTCTTAACAGTAGCTAAGGCAGAAGTACTCGATATAAATGCAACATAATAACTGTCTCAATATAAACTCAGTGCCCGTGACAGGCTTAAAATATAGACTGCTTCAATACATTCTTGTAGCAAACATACCAACAGACGTATTCAAGTAACTGGTGCAATTACATGGTAAAAAGTGCTTGAGAAATTAGGAATCAGCTTAAATTCCAGACTTATTCTGTAAAATTCTATCCTGTTACAGGATTTGCCTACCATATCCAAAAATTTAGTCCTGGAATCCAAAATTCTAATTCCAAGTATCTAAAGTTTGCTTACTCAAATCTCACTCAAAACAAACAAACAAGCAAACAAAAAAGCAAAACTTCAGAAAGAAGAGTGCTATAACTATTCATCATTATCTCTTTTGACAGGGTCCAGTAAGAGCAATGCATCAGTGCTAGGATGCTCTTTCCAGGTTGCTTGTCAGTGTTGCTCCTTACAGAGCCTCTCGTTTTGTTTCAGACAAGCGTATTAATTTCAATGTGATAGTTGTGTTTGGCAGTGCCATGGCATGAGGGGGTTTATCATTCATGTGAATAAAATGTTGTGGATTTGCATTAGGGTTTACTTTGTGCTTGCCAACATGGAGGCAAACACCAATGCAAAGGCAGGGGAAAGGGCTGCTCGTTCTGAGCTGTAAGACCAACTTGTTACGTGCAGCTCCCATGGCGATTTTATCTTCATTTCTAGAAGTGATACTTCACATTGAGAAATGATGTTTTCTTTCAAAGTCTTTGCCCTAGTTGTTACTAGTTAGTAACAACTAACTAGTTAGTGCCCTAGTGCTGTTACTTCCACTTCCAAACCAATTGTTTGCCCAAAATCATGGAGCAGACAGCTTTCAGACTGGGAGTGGCTTCTGGTTGCTTGCATCACACTATCTGCAGGCAGCACTTGGGGACACCCACGGGCACCAGCACATCACAGCATTACACGTTCTTTTCCTGCTTGCTTTCAGAAGAGCAAAAGGAAAATCAGACCAGAAACTTTGGCTGTAATGCACTAAGAATTCCACAACTAGAAGCTTAAGTGTAGGGTCTTAAATACATATGGGGACATTTAGAGGAGATCACAGGTATCAGGACTTTCCTTGGAAGATCATGGGACCAGAGCTCTGCAAAATCTACTGCCGACTGGATGTGGCCCAGGACTGTTTGCACACAAAGCTTCCTATGCTTTCAGAGCACATTAAGGAAAACAGCCTTCTCACAGTTTAGATGTGATTTACGGTCAAAATGATGTGAGTTACAGAAAAGGTATGACCAGGTACCAAATCCCTGCAGCAAGTCAGTGACTCTGGGACTGCTGAGGACACAGACTGAAGAAACATCTCTGACAGCCCTTTAAAATGTGTTACATGATGGTGCTTGTGACCCTGCCTTTGCCCTAGGCTATGCTATAGCTGCTAGAATTTCAAATCCCTTTCAGTGAGGGCTGAGTGGTATCTGGGCAAAGAAATTAAATAAATAGGTTTGGACATTCCCCATTTTTTGTTTGGGAAGAAGTTAAGTTTTCTCAACTTTTGTTCCCCTTGGTTTAGTGTTTCCTTTTTTTCCATTTTAATATTTGAAGGCTTTCATTTTCTCGTTTAAAATTTTGTGTGATTTCTGGTAACCCTGGTTACAGAATCCCAATGGTTGAAGATGGTTTCATCTGTAAAGGGTGGAGACCACCACTTCTTCATCGAGGTCTGATAAGCAGATGTTTCAAGTTTTCACTTGAAAAAATAGGAGCATCCACATTTTCTAAGCATAATTTATTGAAGACCAAACATTGACTTTGAAGTCAAAGGTCAAAGTTATTATATTAAGAGCCAGAAAAGCTGTGACACAATCAATGTGCCTTGTTCTGATTTAATCCTGTTCCTTTTGTCCACACCTCTGTTTTTTGTTACATTACATGTTTTTGGTTGAATTTGTGTGGAAAGGGGGTGGGAGGCTGGAGGAGGTGTTTTTTACTTTTAACAATAATATCTGACTTCCATGAAGATATGAAGCGGAAGACTGAACAGAAAACATAGCAGAAAATCTGGCTATATTGTTGCCCCGAGGCATTATCCATTTTCCTGACACATTATGTTTTTAATTAAAATTGCACGAGCTAATTAAAATGTTCATTCAGCCTTTTTTTAGCCTTTTTTTTTTTTTTTTTGCATGGATGCCTTGTAACTCTCCCAGCATTTTAGTATAAGGCTGTTACATTTCAACAAACTGCTGGCTTTATCAGCTCAGACTTCTACTAACAGACTGCCATGTTCTCTACACCTTTTTATCTCGGATGTTCTAATTTCTTTAAATATCTCCCCTGGTGTAGCGGTCAGTTGGTTGTTGGGTTTTTTTTAATAAAATATCATTACTATTCTGCTACCAGCACCTTGCACTAGTTGTTTGAGCTCAGGTTTATCAAGGGGACATTGTCAGGATCAGTCAGGAAGGTTTCACAAATAGGGGGTCACACAAGAACCAGTGAATATTGTCAAGAGTCACAGGAAATGCTCAGATTAATCTGCAATACAAATACACAGTAACTTGGGAAGCAATGCTAAAGAAAAGGAGCTTTCAAAGAAAGTAATCATCAAAACCCTGCAGACACCTTGTTTATACTGAAATACAGGGAATCCTTGGATTTATAGATTATAAATATTGAATATTTGATCACTAGTTTGGAAAAGTATGCTGTAAGACAGACACAGACTTTTGTCCGTCTTAATCTATCTCTAATTTGAAAGATAGAGTGGGATTTGAACAGCTTGAGAAAGCATTTCTTTTTAGCTGAAACAGTGATCTTGGTGGTATATTATGAAGCGAAGCAGAGATTTCTTAGGCTGCTGACTAGTAAAAGCTGCTTTACTCAATTTTCATGGAACTTACTTCAACTCTTAAAATTTCCAAGGTGTGAGAGGAAGCCTGTCTGCTTCCTTGAAGCTGGCTACATAAATTGTTGAAATACATTTTTTTCCCTTAGCAGTACACAGAGCTGGTTTTGGAAGATTTTTGTTTTGTTTTGTTTTGTTTTTGTAGGAAGTGTCCTCTGTCTCAGTTTCTAGAGAGGAACAGATTTCACCTGTAGGTCATTCCTGAGTTTCCCAGAGGTTTTAAATATATATGTGGTGTCCTTAGCTCGTTCAGTGCTATCTTTTTTCAGTGTTACAAGTTAGAAACATGTACAAGGGCAAGAAGCTATAGCAGGGGTAAAAGACAGAGAACAGGTGAAGCAAACATTTTCTGAATAGGTGTACGGCAAGCTGTTGTGTGTTTGCTGAAGCCTTTGAAGCCTGAGGAAAGGCATTGATGTTTGTAACCAACATCTTGCGTCCCGGCTGCTGCACCAGCACGTGCCTGGACAAAACAGAGCTTTTGGAGAAAAGATTTATTTTGTGTGTAAGCACCTCACACAGTTTCTAACAGTAACACCAAAGCCAAGTTTGAAAATCAGACCTCAAAACAACAGCTCCCGTAACTCAAATAGACAAAGAAGGATGGGCCGAGGGGTTCAAATTTCAGGCTCAGCTAACATGCGTTAGTGCAATTTGCTTTTTTCACACAGCATGAGTTAAGGACAGACTGTCAGCCATAACTTCGAGCTTCCTGGATGCTGTCATCTCGTTTCACAACCTTCATATTATTGAAGTGGAGCTTTTTACATTTTATTCTTTGATTTCTTGTTGTATCTTCATAAGAATAATGTGATTTCAGGAGAAGTGTTGAAAGGTTTGAATGTGGTAACTAAACATTTACAAAAGATCTTTAGCCTGAAATATGTAAATATATTTTTGTCAGTGCCTCAGATAGTGGTGTTTAACTTTGCAGAAAATTTGCAAAGTTTTCTTGTAATTTTTGTACTGATTTTATTAAAAATATTTCATTTCAGGAACTGGAAGAAATTATTTATTTTAAAAGCTCTCTTAATACAGCATTTTAGATATCTTGCAAAAGGTGTGAAAGATAAGGTTACCAGTCAGAAATAATGTTTTACAACATCATTACCCTGATAATACTGAAGCAGCTTAATTTGCAAGGTACAATGGTGTACAATATATCTATATTTTGAATCAAATAATACTCTCCTTGGTTATGCCAATACTGCCATGTGATTTTTATTTAGGCATCAAGTACTTCTCTGAAACCCAGTTAAGAAATCCTATTGCTCTACAAAAGATCAGGTTTTAACTCCTTTAGTTTAGAATATACCTTGATATTTCATTCATCATAAAGAGATGTATAGTTACCAAGTTATTAAAAACTCAGTCCTTTGTTACTATATATTGTCTACACATTGAGCAGAAAAAAACCCAAAATATTTCTTTGCAACTTCTATTGAAATTTTACATTTGTTGAAATTTTCTTGCAGAACACAGAAATATAAGAAGAATACACCTTATGCCTATTGTACAGCCATACATAAGTGCAACAAAAATGGCCACTGGCTGGTGCATTTATCACCATTTCTAGGCACAGACATGAGAAACCCTGAGTATTGTGTGCAGTTCCAGGCCCCACAATTTATGAAGGATCTTTGAATGTGTCGAGAGGAGGGAAACAAAGTTGGTGTAAGGGCTGAAAGGCATGTCCTACGAGAAGCAGTTGGTCTAGTTTGGAGTGAAGGAGGCCAAAGGGCAATCTCATTGCTCTCTCCAGTTTCCTGAGGAGGGGAAGAAGAGAGGGAGGTGCTGATCTCTCTTTGCTGGTATCCAGTGATAGAACATGTGGGAATGGTTCAAAGCTGCACCAGGGAAGCTTAGATTTGACATTAGGAAGCATTTATTTATGAGAGTGTGGTCAAACACTAGATCAGCCTTCCCAGAGAGGTGATCGATAACCTAAGTCTGTCAGTGTTAAAGAAGTGTTTGCACAATGACTTTAATAACATACTTTAACTTTTGGTCAGTCCAGAACTGGTCAAGCAATTGGACTAAATGATCATTGTAGGTGTCTTCCAACTGAAATCAGTCTATTCTATTCTAATTAAAGAAGCTACCCACCAGCTGGTTTCTGAGAAAGGTGGTTTTGTACCCCTGGTCCAACCTTCCAAGTAATGGCATTGTTGATTTGCAAACTTCATTTTCTTCTTGATTTTTAAACATCTTTCTGCACTTAAAATGAGACAGACACTGTGGAACTAAACCAAAATCAGAAAATGCTGGCCCTAGTGAAGGCAATGGCAAAACTACCATTATGTGCAACTGAGCTAGGATCTCACCTAGAGTGAATAAATGGCTACGTGTTACTGTGGAACATATAGGGGCAGTTGGCTTGCACAGACATTTCCAGCTGACATTCCACATCCTTTTTGCTACCTGTATATCACACTTCTTTCACAGCCCCACTGTCTTGCAAGTCTAATTTCTGATTTGTCACCAGTGCCCCACTGTGGTCTTTTCATCTGCTTCTTTTGCTCCTTAACACTTTTCTCCTAAAGCCTTTTAACGCTTCTCTCACAATGCTAATGCAATTCATTGGCTTTCCAGCTACAGTTCATATTCTCAATAGCTCCTTCTTCTCAACTGTGCAGTCATAGAATCATAGAATCATAGAATCACAGAATCATTACAGTTGAAAAACACCTTTAAGATTGAGTCCAACCACTAACCTAACACTGCCAGGCCTGTCATTAAAACAAAGCATATCCCTCTGTACTTCATTTCTGCATCTTTGGAATATCTCTAGGGATGATGTCTCTACCACCTCCCCGGGCAGTCTGTTCCGATGTTTAGCAACACTCAGTAAAAAAGTTCTTCCTAATGTCCAATCTAAATCTCCCCTGGTCCAACTTGAACCATTTCCTTGTGTCCTATCATAGAATCATAGAATTATAGAAAGGTAGGGTTGGAAAGGACTTATCGTTCATTAATATATAGAAGAGTTTGACTCCTCCACCTCATTACAACTCCCTTACAAGGAGTTGTAGAGAGCGATCATATCACCTCTCAGTCTTCTCTAGACTAAACATCCCCAGCTCCCTCAGCTGCTCCTCATAAGACTTTTTCTCCGGACCTTCCACCAGCTTCATTGCCCATCTCTGGACACACTCCAGCACCTCAATGTCCCTCTTGTGGTGAAGGGCCCAGAGTTGAACACAGTACTTGAAGTGTGACCTCATCAGAGCCAAGTACAAGGGCACAATCACTCCTTGGTCCTGCTGGCCACACTACTTCTGATAAAACCCAGGATGCCACTAGCCTTCTTCGCCACCTGAGCACACTGCTGGCTCACGTTTAGCCAGCTGTTGATCAACATTCCCAGGTCCCTTCCCACCAGACAGCTTTCCAGCCACTTTGCCCCATGCCTGTAGTGTTGCATGGGGTTGTTGTGGCTTGAACCTCATATTGGCCTTGGCTCACTGTTCCAGCCTATCCCGATCCCTCTGAAGAGCCTTCCTGTCCTCAAGCAGGTTTACACACCCACCGAGTTTGGTGTCATCTGCAAGCTACTAAGGGTGCACTTGATCCCCTTGTCCAGATCTTTGATAAAGATGTTAAACAAAACAGGCCCCAACACTGGAATGGAGTCCTTTTATGTTCTTGACTTTCTTCTTAGTATCTCCATCTAGCACTACTTTCTGACTCATGCAATAGCTTCTTGACTTTTCTGTCTCTAATCTCTACTTTTACTGCAGTCTTTTGTCCCTTCACAGACCAGTTGTCTGTCCCTAACACAAACACCTGGATGAAAAGTTGTAAAAATCATGTCAGCAAAAATGAAACATTTTGTAAACTTGCATTATTTTTACCAAATTGTTTGCTTAGGAAAATGAAAAGGCTCTAAAGATACTGTGAAATAGACAAGTAAAACATAAAAAGCCTAGTTTTTTTCTTCAGCATTTTTAAAGCAATATTTGAATTTTTGTGTTTGTAATAATAATATCTTCTTGGTTTACACTTTTCTCTAACACCACCATAGCCATTTTAAAACCAGAACTTTTGTTCCATAAATTTCGAAAATAGTATATCATGCTACTAATATTTTAAAAACACTGGCTTTGAAATGGTCTGAAACATTTTTTCAATATTTTAAAAAGACTCTGAAATATATAAAAAAAATCCTTTTTCTCCTTAATTTTACACTCTGTAATCTGGGTGCCTTGAACTTCCCACACAGCATCAACCTTTTGTGCTTTCATGTAAGAAAAGTCAATTTCTAATCATAAAAGGGTTTTAGAATCTATATTAAGAGTACAATCTTGTTAGCTGCTCTTTGAGAAGCTGCATGTTATGAATTTCATACAGTAGAAATTAAAATCTGGTATCGTTTTGTAACCCATATCACCTTCTTTCTCACAGATTCCAATTGTGTGAAGTTATTTCCATAAAGAAATGAGAGGATATTGTAGGAAGCAAACTGGATTTACCAACAGTTCAAAGCTATGGTGAATATTACATTTAAAGCCAACTCCTCTTACTATAGATATTTTTAACACTTCCTGAAAATTCCCTTCAAAAAAATAACAGTAATTTTCATCAGCTCTGGGAAAAGAGTCATCAAGTATCTCCAGGTGTAATGTATTTTTAGTAGAAGCACCCAAACTGTTAGCCGCAGTTGTGAACTCTGCTGAAGAAGTCTCTCGGCGTGGCAGTGGCAAGCTATCTGCCCACTGGCAGTTTGAGAGCTCCAGAGAGAGGTGCAAGACCTTAAAAAAAAAAAAAAAATCTAAAGCCATGCCATAAACAGAGAGCACTTAAAAAAATAATTTTCCCTAGCTTGGAAATCAGTGAAGTAGCAGAAAGACAAACAAACCATCCTAGGAAAGGAGCAGGCAGAGGAGCCCGGCTTTGCTGCAGGGTCATTGATCGTCACCTGCTCTCTCTCTCATTTGCTCATGTAGGTGATTACCTCCTTCTGGCCCTGCTGAAGTCCCTTGGCTTTTCTCTGCTCATACTCTGCCTTCCTCACTCCTTTTATGCTTTCTTTAAAGGAGTTCTCATCTTTTTTTATCCTGTGTTGAGGATCCTAGCAATTCCCAGGAAGTCGATTTCCAATAATCACTTAATTTCCTGCATGAAGCGGCACAGGATGTCCCAAGACTCTCGTAATCTTGCATGACCACTTTTAGCGCACTCAGACTTGTAAAGTCCTGCTGCTTTCTGCCCTTGTAGGCACAAAGGTTCACAGAGATTAGGCAACTTTTCTTGGTTGTTAAACTCTAGCCATTCAATCTCTACGTCTGGTAAAGGAGAATTTCTAGGAAGAAAAACATTAACAGGCCTCTCACTTGTCTTCCCATTAAGAGCCAGAGCTATGATGAGAGTCCGGACTGGCTCCAAAGGTTGCGCTGTGTCAGAACAGAATGGTTTTAGAGACAGTTTCTTCTTCTAGAAATAAACCAGTAAGCAAACAACCAACCATGTTGGACACATCTCCTGCACGCTCACAAATCATCCTGCCTGGGCACATCCTGCCTGACAGCCCCTGACCAGGACACTAAGAATATTTTGTTTTTTCTATTTGTTCACTTAGTTTGAGTGAAGCCATTTGGGGACCTTCTTACAGAATCACAGAGTCTTAAGGTTTGGAAGGGACCTTGAAAGATCATCTCGCCCTTTTGTTTGCTTTGATTTGTTTGTTTGCTTTTTTTGTATTACTTTAATTCTTCTATCTCATTCAAGAATAAAACATTACTACAGAGGAAAAAATGGATTTGAAAGCCTTTTATTTCTATGCAAAGAGTGAGAGATCCACTGCACAGCCTTGCAGCTATCTCCACCCGTATGAAGAAGAAGCAGGAGCAAAAGACTACTGTCATCCCTTAGACTATCAAGCCAGCATTACAAAATAGGATTATTTTTGCATTCAGAGCACTTGGAGTATCTTTGTGTGTATTTTTAGTTTATTACTGCTCAATAAACTTAAATTATCTCAGACAAACAGAGAAAAAACATAATAGATTTTCTGTTTTGCTGTCCTAAATTTCGTCTAGCTATGTTGTTAAGACTTTTGCTGCATTTCTTACTCCCATTTATTCGCCCACACTCATCAGCAGGTGTGGATAGCAGGTTTACTTACCGACTTGTATTTGTACAACAGCTCTAAGTCATTGACATCATTTATTAGGGAGATAAATGGGAGCAATTAAACATCATGGCCATAACTGGTGAAGTTTTCTGCAATGAGAGCATTTTTAGAATGATAGAGTGCTTGTCTGTGCCTGCCCAAGATGTGTGATTCAGCCTCTATCCTTTGCCTGGTGGAGTGGCCCCCGGTGGCACACCTCACATGTGCATTGTTTTCAGAGGGCTATATATAACCTCTCATGTAAAATGGCAACACATATTGATAGATGGCCATTTCATTTTTAAGAGCCATATTCCGCTATGTTATTTAGAGTTAAACAGGACAGCTGATAAACATTACACTTTAGTTCATGTTTTTTAATCTATTCACTTGAATAATCTCTTCGGATGTTGATAAATGGCACCTTCACAAAGAATAGCAGTTACTTTTTCACATAATATACTGGTGTTTAAGGGTTTTTATAGCATATCAAATGTACAGCCTCTCTATGTCATTCAAAACCTGAATGACATTTTATCAAGACCGGGTTTCTTTTTAGGCTTGTCTGAATTATAGTTTTAAAATAGTTTTTAAAAGTGGATTGGGGGAAAGTAGGGAAATAGCCACGGGGAGAGGAAAGTCCGTTCTGTCATACCAAAAGTCTAGGTTTCAGTCTAGGGTTTGTTTCCCTTAAAAAGTTCTCTAGTTTAGGCAGGAAAAGAGCTGTAAAAGGACAGAAACAAGGATCTGGGAAAAAAAAAAAAAAGACTAATACATGGACAAAGAGGTAAAGACAGACAAATATAGTCTGAAGAAGTAAAAAAAAAACCAAACCAAACCCAAACAGAAAGAGAAGGAAAAATCCCAAAACAAAGACAATGCGATGAGAAAACATGAAGTACATATGGTGTTCCAGGCTTCCCCCAGCAGCACCAGGAGGCATGTCTGAGGTGTAGGACAACAGCCTTACTTGTCTGGGCCATCCCTGCCTGCTCTTGCTGTCCTGCATTGTCTCTCATGGGAGGTGTTGACATCATGAGAGCCCTGTAAGGCTTCTGGCAAGTTTCAGACTGAGCACTGACATGCTATATATGCATGGATAGAATGCACACACAAAATGCATGCAGCTGTGATATCAAATCTTTGCCCTTTTTGGATATTGTAAAGTAAATGTATTGCACAGGTGGCAACATGGCTGGCAAGAAAATGGAAATTATGTCCCTCTACTCATGGATCCAAATGCTTCATTTTGTAGAGTGCTTGATTTACCTGTGGTTTGTATACTAGCAAACACTGCCTGGAGCATGATGCCCAGAAGCGACTCCATCACCAGGAACCTCAGGGAAGGTGAAATGCGAGCCAGGGCTAGCAGGATAATGTAAGTTGAGGCCAGCTGCACCTTGGCCCTCATGGGCTGCCTGGAAGAGGAAACCTGCAGCAAACCTTTGCTTCTGAGGGTGCTCTTCTAGGTGTGTGTGGAGGGAGGCAACCCTGGGGTCTCAAAAGCAAAGAAGGAAAAGGGGTAAATTGAGGCTGGACTTGGAAAACAGGAACCTTAGAAAGATTTTGCAAATACATTTAACAGAATTTAGAGCAACTAACTTCTTCCTCTGAAATGCTCCTCTTTTTACTAGATGTCAGGAAACCTTGAATGTGTTTATTGCCATCCTTTCCATAGCTGCCAACTATGCTACAGTGGCAAGCCTGTGGAAAGAAGATGTGGAGAAAGGTGGAAATACATTACTAGTTTAGTTTTACAAAGGGATCTTTAAGGGTTGTTCCCACAGAGTTGAAAGGTGTCAAGGGTTGTGCATACATAGCATACATACAGAAACATACCTACAGACTCTGGGACAGATGATGTGTTCAGACTGCCAGAAATGGAACAGAGGGCAATGGGAATAGGTGCAGCCAAGGTATGTGAAGTAAATAACACATTTTTAAGTGCCCAGATTTGTGCATAAGTGATTTGTGAAGTGTTATGCTAAAACAGACACAAAGATGAGCAACATCAGGAAAGATATAATAACCATGCCAGGTAAGACAAATAGTCCATCTAATTGACCTCTGACATGTCTCAGCAAGGTTTAGAAACCCATATTAAGTCATCTGCCTTAGCCAGGATGAGCAGACAATCTAGACATTTCAGATTTTAAGAGAGAAGTACTCATACTATTAGGAAATAATTTGTTCTTAATTTAATGTGACTGAATTCTCACAATATCCACAGAAAGGTTTTATACATTTGCTGATTCCTGCTGATTTTTGGCTCAGTAATACATGTGAAAGGAGTTACACTAATATAACAGTGAGTTACATAAAGACAACTAACTTTGATCACTGTTAAACCATCTGCAATTCAGGTTCATTTATTGTTTAGATTTTGTGCTTTTAAGAAAAAGTATAAAAGTAATTATTTTTAAATAACAGAACGACGTGCTTCTGGGGAAACTGCTTCTCTAACCTCCACTTTTTGCTTACCAATCCAATAGCCATCTTTCTCTTCAAGAAGCCAGAATCTCTCTGCTGTCTATGTTCAACAATTTTCTTTGCTATTGACTTCAGCCAAATAACAGAGCGCTCAGTCTTTATATTTCACAACAGGTGGAAACCAAGATGGTAGTGGCTGTGATTATTTCGCCATGTATACCATACAAGGCTATAAAAATGCATAATCCCACAACATCTATCCTTTTCTCTCCTAAATGAGATGATATGCAGGGAAAAAAATGGATCTTTCAATGAAAGAAAATATCTATGGTCTGAGTTTCCTCAAACATCTATGTCTTCTAAATCAGGCAGCCTCTGGCATCCAATGAATCAGGTTACCTGATGAATAGATTAATAAAGAAACGGTCTTCCTTCTAGGAAGGAGTAGAACATAGATATTAATTTTAAGTTTCTAAAAAAATTCTCCCCAGGTTACTTCTATTAACCCTTTCACCTTTGATGGTGCCTTTCACATCTCACACAACATGTATTACAGATGAGCTGCTAATCCCCAAGGACTGGGGAATTTCCAATTCTCACTTGTGAAAGAGTTGAAGGAAGATAGATAGATAGATAGATAGATAGATAGATAGATATGCTGAAGGATAGATCATGCACATTGCATAACTAAGTGCCCAGTTTTAAAATGGGACAACGTAAATTGTTTTTTTTCATACAGAGATCCTTTATCCAAAGTTTTTCTTCGTATTGCTATGAAGGAAAAAAAAAAGATTGAATTATTCTTTTTCAGAAACAAGTTGATAATGTGGGCCTAGAATAGGGTGGATTTTCTCACAACAAATTATAGCACAAGTTATTTGATACAGAGTTTATTCAATAACAGAATTTGGTATGTTAATACCAAGACATCACTTTATTGCATACATTTCTCTATACAGTTAGCATTTATCTTGCACAGTTAATATATTTTCTTTAGAAGATTTTAAATAAATCTTATGTTTTCTCAGTAGCAAAGAGGAGGATGTCACATTTAGCATTTCACCTCCATGTCACCTTTGTGCATTTTGATGTAATGCAGCAGAATGTCTGCTACTATTTAATTAAACAAGAATCTGGATTAACTCCAGCTGTGGGCCATGTAATCAGGGTTTATGAGTGTGTTCAAAAAGGGGTGTTTTCCCTGGCTCATATTTCATTCCTGCATGGAAATCTGCTCTCACTCAAACCTGTCCACATGCTGCAGTAAATGATTTTCCTTCCCTTCTGAATCATGCACTTAAGCATCCCCTCAGTACACTTCTCTGGAAAGAAACAAAAAGGCACAAACAGCTTGACTGGTCCATTTATACTAAGTACTATTTAATGAGGGATAGCTTTGCTTGTTCATGTATGATTCTACCATTTAGTCAAGTTTATACTGTAATGATTGTAAGATCTATTATATTGTTTTATGCAGATTTATGTGATTCTCTTCAGATGACTACAAATTGATTATTTGGTGCCCCTGGCTTAAGATGGGCTCAATGTTCAGAATTGATTTTATCTTTTCTTAAAAAGAGATATCACAATCATGAAATACAGACACACCTTCAACTCTTACTACTTCTCAAAGTACATTAGCTACCATTCAAAATGAAATAGATTTAATAAAGTCTGGCTGTAGTTGTCAACCTTTTTTTTTATTTTTTTGCTTTTCACCTAATAAGACAGGAATCATAGGCCCATATATATATATATTAGAGAGAGTCTAGCCCACCCATAAACATCAATGTGTTCTCAAGTCTGAACATGCATGTGCAAGAATGCAGATGTGTGTGTAAAGTCAGGAATTAGCACATTCATGGGGTTTTGGGATCATATTGATTTTCAGTGGTCTTTCTCAGTACATACTTTGTCCTTTTAGATGTCACTACTGATTCATAGTGGTGCTTTTGACAGAGTGTGTCTCAACCAACAGAAAAAAACAATTGTCTAATAGGTGTTACTCATTGTTCATTTCCAGAGATTGGACACCTTTTTGTAGTAATTTGATATGGCAAGTTTTCTCAAGCTATCAGCAGAGATTCAGACTACAAATTCATAATGAAAGCTAAATCAGAGTTCATCATGTATGATTCTGAAATTTGAATTTTATAAATTTCATACCTTTTCTGGAGGTTACAGATGGATAAACTCAAAAAAACGTTTGGCCTTACCACGTTATTAGATTTCCTGGCCAAACATCAGCTGCCAAAACAAACCAGAAATAAATAGCTCTCCATTTTCAGTAGAACAGAGCCATTTTCCCTCCCTTTTTTTATTTCTATTTTTCTTTTTCTTCCAATCCACCAGTGTGAAAAGACTGTTGAATGAAATTCTGGAAAACTCATCCAATATTTTAGGCTTTCTGATCAATTCTCTCAAGGACATCATAAATGGCAATTTTGACCACCACAGATTGCCTATTTGAGTTATATAGAGATATACAGTGGGATGTGGCAGTATGTGTCTTTGTATCCTGTAGTGTCCCACACTCTCTTCTCTGTGGAAAGTGAAATGTTAGATCTCGCCTACTTTCCGTTCCTATTTGTTTGGTTTTTTGTTTTTTTTTTTTTTTAAATAAGGAGCAAAATTGCGCCATTTTTTTGGGTTTTGTGTGTTCAGGACATTATCTAATTAATTTCCTGTTAGTGTTCTTTACTGCTCTTCCTTCTGCCCTTCATGCTAGTCCTTATAAAAGAACTAGTCATTATAGTACCATCAGATATACATAACATTTCTGAAAGACAATACAAATGCAGTTGCAGATGCTAAGGTGAAGCAATTCATGTTCATTACAACGTCTTTCCACACTGTTAGGTTGAACAAGTCAAAGTGCATGTTTAAATACTTGAGGATCAATTATATAATCTTATTCTTGAAGGAAATTAGGGTGACAGAGGTAGTTTAAATGAAATTGTATGGTCAGAAGTACTCTCTTATACTTTTTATTTCTATCTGCAATCCAGATCATAGCCAGGCTGTACCCACATAATTTCATTATTATTAGCTCCCACTGAGCCATAAACATCCAAACAAGTGTGTATGATGTTTGATTTTTTGAAGCTAACTCAGATTTATGATTATGTTGCTTTCCCATTTCAGATTTTTATATCATGTTCAGTATTTTGATACTTAACTACTTATATATTAATTCTAGCAACCATATATATGCTTACGTTCCATTCATTTGAAGATCAGATCATCTAAAGCCAACCTGAGGTGAACACCTGCCCATGAACTTTTTTTTTTTTTTTTTTTTCTTTATTATCCTTTTATCCCTCTCCTGAGTGAATAAACACTAAGACAATAGTCTGGTCAGCGTGGATATATTTTAACATTGACTTTCAGCTTTAACAACAATCCAGGTTGTTTTTCTCCACTTCTGTCTTTAATATTGCTGTGATTTTCAACCACAAAGACAGTGCAAGTCAGTCAGGCAATCCATTACAAACTCCACTAAGGACTTCACAGTTAACAAAACAATGAATGAAACATCATTCTAGCACATACAGAACAGCTTTCTGCTGTCTTCTGCTGCCTTTGCTTTTTTTTTTTTTTCCCCTCAAGTGGAAAATCAACTTCAAAAACAAGGTGCTGTCATTTTAGGAAAGGAGAATTAGGACTGTGAAAGGATGAAGTGTCCTTGAACAGAAAGACTGCAGCTAAAATTGTATCAATATTCCTGTTATAAACTGATAAACACAGAGCTCAGTGAGGTCAAGTTGTACATGCTTGAGCTGACATGCCAATCTGCCAGCAGTCATATGGTTCTCATATGGCGACACGCCACAGATGCCAGGAAAATGTGAGAAGTTTCTGGCTCATTTCATTTCACTCTCCTGAATGCCATGTTTGCCTGCACACACACACGCACACACACACGATTTTCTATTTTAAATGGAGCTGTTATAGCCTGTACATTCTCATTTTCTTAAAGGATTTGCAATAACTCACACAAACTGATTCCTGAGACTTCATAGCAAGACTTGTCTTGGAAATTAGAGCAGCACTTTTTTTTCTTACAAACCTTCAAAACACTCCCCTAGCCATTTTTAAATGACATCAAAAGACGGAATTAGAAAAAGGGACAGACAAGAGATAACAACACATCATATGTGGATGCATTTTGCACGCTTATACATTTAGTGAAGGGAATCTTAATAGTTTTATTTTTCTCAAAATGACATTTCTTCCAACCTCTAACAACATTAAAACAGCTCTTTTATTAATGCTTGAACAGTGGCAAGTATTTATTTCTTTGGTACTGTTTCTTCAGTGTGCATTTTTGTATCAATATGATGGCTCTGTCACATGGACTGACACGATAGTACATTAACAATTGTCTACACTCATATTTCGTAAACAGACCACAATTATTTGTTGAGTATATAATGTGCAATTTACAAATTGTTAAAATATATATTTCCACATTAGACCATCTTCCAAGCTTTTACAGTCTTTTCTGTCAGGTTCGATTGTCTTCAAGATGAGTTGTTTTCCTTCTTTTAAACCATTACTAAAGGGAAAAGGCTAAGACAAATATAACTACAATCACACAACATTTTAAATTATATTACTTTCTTCTACAACTAGGAGAGAATACTTCACCCTTGCCTCACCATTGTCAGCTACTGTGGCTTTAAATTAATTTACTTCAAATTATAGTTGCAAAAACGTAAACTGGTTTTAGGCTTAATGTCTGAAAATAAAAGATGCATAATTTGTATTTATGTGTCTGTGTTTATGTGCTTGTGTGTATGTATATACAGCTATACAAGTAGTAGTGCTTTCTCTATGAATGGATATGCTTGAATTAAGTTGCCTATGAGACCTCACCTACCTTTGTTCAGAAATCTCACTCTTCAAAAACATTAAAAATGCCTCATTTCTGGGCAGCTTCAAACATTGTATGTTAGTCTACGGAGAAATTATTTCCTCTTTTCCACTGGATGGTTGAGATCCACCATCCAGAGATCATAATTACCCAAGGTTCAAGATAAGGAAAGTGAATCAGGAGCAAGCAGTACCTTTCTCATGAGTAAAAAACCTTAATATATGTGAGTCTTAGCCCCTAAATTGACAAGACTAGGAACAAGAAGTAGTAGAGAGAGTTCTCTGTGCTATGAAGATACTAAGATATGAACTTTTTGATAATCACCCTTTCGATTTTTTAAATTTTCATTTACACATCAGTTGTAACTTAGGGGAGTGTAGGGTCAGCTCGGGTATCAAGACAATAGCTTAAAGCTGAGGGAAACCATATTTGACTTCTTCCTTGGCCTAAAGTTTCCTGTATGATCCTCTTCCTTAGGCACTAATCAAGATTCTTCCCCTGCCCCCTTCTTCAAACCTAGTGAGAGTTCATGCTTGACTTCTAAATGTGGGCAAACTAGAGTGCTTCTGATCATATGGTTTCAAATGCATGTCCTGTCTGCATCCTAAGACTGGAGAAATGCCCATGTTGATGATCACAGTTGTTCTCTCCAGCACTCAAAGTTTCATGGAAAAGTGAGTGCAGATGCCAGAGAGCAGAGATGGGCTTTGATGTGGTCCGTCATCTTGTCAACAGAGAGACCATGTCCTGAGGGCATGTGAAATACCAGAGGTAAGGGTCTACACATCAATGTCTCAGCTGGTGGTATACCTCACAGTGATGCTCAGACAAAAGACTAAGAAAATGTGATATTAAGAGCACTATGAGTCCTGACATGACTTTTATTACACACGTGAAACACAAATACTAGTCAAATTAAAACTAAACAAAATAATTTCTCCACTTAGAAAAAACAAACCACTTGAACACATGTCAGTGACAAATCCTTGTTTTCCATACCTCAAACCTAGGGATCTCATAACATTTGCAGAAGTCTTGCCTAACTGCTCAAGCTTCAGTCAAGGTAACTGGCCCATACAGACTACTTAAAAAAAAAAATTCCAAACAGAATACCGAACTATTGCTGAAATATTTTGTCTTGCAAATGTCATTAAAATCACTATTAAATGAAACAGTCCTCAATATCAGTTTGGAGTTTCTTGTTTGTTTTTAATGAGGTCAATAACTGTGAAAAGTGTTATAGACACAAACTCCGACCTACAGTGTCTTTTATGAAGTCTTTTTTTTTTTTTTTCCTAACAATGTCTTTTTTTTCTCTAGTTGTATTTACCCAAAGACCCCTTATTATTACAGTAGGAATAATAAAGAAACTGAGGAACTGAATCAAAGAACTTCAGTTTGTTTCTAAATACACACATTTGTACAGATGTTTTGGAACAAACATTTGTATTTGTGCTTCCACAGCAATTAATAGATTGCAAAATTTGGTACATGATTTTGGTACATGACACAGGTCCTGATTAGATTCTACTTTCTTTTTATTGTTAGCCATTCGGTAAAGATAAAGGACTTCTTAAATTGAGTCAGTCAGTGCACTTCCTCGTGAGATTATATTACTGGGAGCAGGATACTGAAACATTGATTTCAGCCCTATATACATTGTATATTGTATACATGTGATTGGTACTACGACCTCTTTGCAGTGATCAGAACAATTTCCCTGTCCTCAAACAATTTAAAGCATCGGAACATAATCCACATGACAACAAATATTATACATGTATCTCTATCTTAATGCTCTTTATCATAATTTTTTTTAACTTAATTTGTCAAGTTCATAACTATCACTTAAAACTTGCTGACAAGGAACCTGATAACACATCATATCAAATTCCATTTTACAACTGTTTCCTTGGAAACACAGGCATAAAAATGGGCCATGCACAATGGAATGAAATCAAACAAATTAAAATAAACCTTAAAGAATTCCCACTAACCACAAACCCTTTGCTTTGTTAAAATTCATGCAAAACCAGGGATGATTAGTTTTACAATAGCAGCATCATTAGCCCCACAGTGCTATAGGCCCTACTTGTTTTGGCTGTGATCCATCAAATCATTTTAGCACATATGTAACTTTAAATGCATGAGATACTTCAGTCAACAGAATGAGTCATGTGCTTAAGGTTATTCATGTACTCAAGAACTGCACAGGAGGTGGCTTTGTCTCCAAAGACTCACTAGTTTTTAGAAAGAGGATATATACATAGATATACGTACAATGCAGGCTGTACCTACGTCTGTGGAAACCAACACTCAAGTCTTCATTTACAATAAGTTATGACTTCTGATTTAAAATTTAAAATCGTGAGAAGATAACTGAATAAAGATAGGAAGACATTAATTTTGAGCAATCTGATTATAAAGGGGTATAAATTTTATTTAACATAAAAATTGCATGCCAGTTCAAAGAAGAAAAATTACTTTTTTGTTGACCTTTGGGATTTTCTTCCATAGATTTGAAGTGACTTTAAAGTAAGATTATAGATCATCTGATAAGAGATTGTGATGAGATTTACAGCCACATTCCTAAAATCTTCCTGCCCATTAAGGGTGAGTTTTTTTAAATACCAAGCAAACCAAGATATTTCCTCGTATTCTTTGTAGTAATGATGATAAAGACAGGTATGTAGATTCTTATGCTTGCATTTGAGATCTAGTGCATCAGATTTATATGGCAGAACTATCAAAGTGCAGATATTATGCTGGCAAATGTATTCTTTCTCCCAATAAAGCAGTTATCACGTACCAGACAGCATGTTAATGCTACCATTCCTTGGGAAAAAAAAAAAACACAACAAAAACCTAATTTCATTAGAGTCTTTTCAGAATACCTTTTTTTTTTCTTCCCTCTAAATTTAGGTAAAAAAATATAATGGATAAAGAAAGAATTTCTCTTGAGGAATTTATTCCATATCATACATCACACAATCTCTTCTGTCTTTCTGTAATACATCTGGTACCAACAATGCACTACTAAATGTTAACATAATCTAGTTATTGTATGGTGTGTTCAAAGACTTCAGATCTCTGGTTATTTTGCAAAGGAATTACATGTCACTGTCTCACTTCTACAGACAAGAGCACTGATGTACAAAGAAACTCCTCATCACAATTGGGTATTCCCCATAGATCTTAGATTTGCACTGAGGTATTTTAATTTCACATATTTTTCAAGGATCTCACAGCATTCAGACTGTAATGGATGTTTTCCTTGACGTAAGTACAGTAAAGAACAGATAAAACTTAAGGTTGTAAGGTGAAAGATATCTAACGTAAAGCTGAAAATAGGTATCATATGCAGTTGAAAATCAAGCCCTTTAGTGTGAGTGCTTAAATTGTAGAATACAAGTTTTGATATAAGGACAGAAAATTCATAAACTACTTGAATGTTGGCTGATTCTATCTTTTGTCTTTCTCCACCTAGAAATTTAATTTTAAAAGTAACCAGCTAGACTTCATGCAACTTTCTTTTCAAAATTTTTGCCTCCTTAGCAGAAAATGTAGAACATTTTAGTCACAATTATATACTCATGAGATTTTATGTGCAGATATTGCATGGTTGATATTTCTACAGTAATATATCTGTCATTATAGAGTTCTATCCCAATTCCAGCAGAGATTTTTCACATTATGTCTGGATGAAACCAAACCTCCATTCCTGTAAAATAGCGGTTATTAATGTTTTCTTCTATCTTATTCATTCTTTGCACTGCCAGTCTGACTCTTAAATTTTTTAAGCAAAAGTCCTTGTCCAATAAAATATAGTAAAATATCTTCTGGCCCTCACAAAATTTTATTAACATAAGAATTGCAAATAATAATTTCAAAACTCCAGAATATCTCTCTATTTTCCCTGTTGTTATGCTCACTTTACTACAACAGCAGCTAGCCACAGGAAATGCAATTTCTAGAGCCTTAGGATAAATGACTTAAAGGTGTAAAACACCCCAAATTTTCCTGAAATTTAGTTACTTATAACCTAGTCTCTTATTCCTATGGTACTCACAAATAAACTATATGTTCACAAATGATTTTTAATGCTGTTTTATTCTCATACTTTCTGGCAAAAATTTGTACATAGAAATGAAATACTTGTGGTTTTTGTTCAAGCATATATAACTTGAAGGAAATCATGAAATACAACTGCTTGTTATAGCAGTTAGCATAAACTCAAAGTGGCCAAGAAGGAATGTATGGGAAAGTATCCTTCTGCACTACCTTCCCCGTCAAGTGACATTTGAATGCCGTTTTGGTGTTTGCTAACTAAACTTTTTGAACAGGACTGGAAACTCTGCTTTCATAGAACTCATTCTTGAAAACTGTAGGAAGAATCTTGAGTGTGCCTATTTTTATTATTTAATAGAACCTAATTTATACAAAGTTCCATGATCATTCTTGAAGATCTTTGAGCCAAGACAATGTTATCTGACTCTCACATTAGAGAAATATCTTCATTTCTTGGTACCTTGGTTACTGGTAGGCAGAAACAGCAGACAAACTGAGGATTCAATCTACAGATTTAGTTTTAGCAGCTACTAAAGTATAGGTACATGCTCAGTAAAGAATATATCTTTTCACAACTGCACATGTCTATTGCTGTATTACAGCAAAAGTTACTGGTAGACACAGATAATTTTGTGTTTAGAGATGTTTCAAAATCAGTATGTATATGCTTGGAAATTTCTGCTATAGTATCTGGAAAAGTGAAAAAATAACCCCCGTCAGGATTTAATAAAGGATTTAATGGAGCTGTCATCTCTTACCAGGGGCTGGAGGACCTTTTTTTTTTTTTTTTTCTAGTATAGTGGCTTTGGGTCTCTTTCTAGCTATTGTCACATTTTATCCCATACAGTTATTCCAAGTAAGGCAAAAGAACAGTGTCAGGAGGCTCTAAATGATGTCAATAACTAAAGATGATATACAGTATTCTGTATATACTGTATACTGTAAACCTTATAAGACCTTTTCACCCTGGAAGTCCAGCAGCCAAGGTCTTAGGGCTCCTGTTGCAGAATTTTTGAGGTTTAGTTTTGCTGTGATTTCTGTTGGCCCTCTTCCCTCACCTTGTTTCTTCCTCTACAGCTGAAACTATAAAATTGAGATGTCAAGAGCTTGTTACGTTTCCCACCTGTGTGGGAGCCGCCTACAGTGTGGTAGCTGCCTTTCACCTCCTGGACCCAAAACAAATTGGTTTTCCAAATTCTCTTCAAATTCTGCAGGGTAATGATGTGACTGCTCAAAATTCACAGATGGATCTCCAGAATAAGGGTAATACGGTGTAGACTATCAGCAAAGAACTTCATGTGTTTAATTCTACAACAAAAACTCGGAGTTCTTGATTTGACATGAAAGAGAACTGCAGTCACTGCCTATATAACACTATCAGGAACCTCATAATGCACAATGTAGTTTGTATCAAATCAAAGCACCAAAATTATCCATCTTTTATTTTAAAAAATATTATTTTAACAACCACTGCCTCTCATACTTGTTTTATTACTTATTTTCTTACTCTCTTTTTTACTGTCTCACAGTCCTTAAGCACTTAAGTCCCACCTTAATGAGAATCATGCACAGTAACTGACTGAGCAAGTCAAAAGTGCCTATATTACCAAAGGAATGAAGTATTAAAATTATATCTCCCTAAAGGTTGGTGATTTCTAATTTTATGTACAGAGAGGAGGGGTGGAGGAGAAGGTTTTGCTTTTCCCTTAATTCTGCCATATTGTCTGATTCACAGCCGGAGACAAACTGAAATGACCATCTGGTTGATGTGCATACAAAAGGAGTGGTTTGCCAGACAAAGAAAGTACCTTTTATCATACAAGGCAATGCATCTCATCAGATTTTCATTCTGCAGCTCTGGTGAAGCTGCAGGTAGATAAGAGCAGACCCAACACACCATCCAGATGTAGTAGCTGGTGTTAAAATAGTAATGTACAGTCATGTATATCGGTCTGAGAGCTCTGTGATACATTCATAACATGAAATATAGCACAAACATATTGAATATTTTCAGCTTCTGGTTTCCGATTTTTGATAGCCCACTCTGAGTTCACTAATTTGCTGCCACTGCAGGAAAAATTACAAGATTTTATGTTCAAACAATGGTACACAATTAGAAATCAGTCTGAGATCACTGTGTCAATGGACCTTTCTAAATAAGGGTATGGTTTTAGTAGCTTTTTAATATCATCCACAAATCTATCTGTGTGCCTTTTGTGATGGTAATTCTGTTGCCACATGCACAAAATAAAAATTGCATGCAAAAATATCCCCTTTTTGTCCACATCAACTCCTGCAATCTTAATCCACACACCCAAATACTTCCAAAAGGCCAGTCCATACTAGTTTGATTTCATCAGTATTTCAGTTCATACTGCTGATTCCAGCACAGTCACCACTCAGACTACGTAAAATGTCCCAGAATTTTTTAAAGACTAATTCACAGTAGGACATTATGATAGCCATTCCCCTTTCCTGGTGATAGCAAATCAGAGTAATGCAAGAAATTCACATTAGTTCACACACACAAGATACCTGCTGTATTTATGAATCACAATTTTTCCCCTCTACGAGGTACTTTCATTAGATGAAAGACAGTCATATGTATGAAGCACTGACATTGTTTTGAAATTGATCCTTTATTTCAATTTTCTCATCCTCTCTTCTGCATTGAAACTTTCTGCTCTTGATACTGGACTCTGTTGACCTCCTCTTAAGGGGGTATTTCATTGCCTTTGCTGTGATGATAACCATGGAAGTAGAACATTCCATTTCCACATAAAGCCATCCAGGGAACTGGAATGGAAATTGCCCTGAACTGCCAATGGAAGAGACTCCACTCCTGAGAGTGGGTTGGTCTATTCTGATACTCCTCTCTCCTGATTTCCTTCTACTTCAAATTATTTGTAAAAAAGATCGAAGCAATATGTTTTTCTAACTAGAATAAAGGTTAAAAAGATAAAGTGAGCAAACAAACAAAAGAAGGGTAAGGAGCTGTCTCAGGTTTCTAGGCATAGCTAGGAAGTTCATTTCCCTCGTATGTGGCAGGCATGGCAATATTATTAAACGTTCCCCAGGCAACGTTGCTAGGCTCCAAATTCTGTCATTTTCTTCCAGAAAACAAAACGTTTTCCTTTTTCAATCAGCTATCCCTCCATCAATATGTAGCAAAATACAGTACATGGTATGAAATCTGTTTAGATTCAGACGGTGACTGTCATTGTATTTATGCTGTCATGGTATAAGGTCATATTAAAACAAGGGACAATCAACTTAAATGTTGATCACAGAATATGGGAGTGTAATGGTAGCAAAAGTATTCCAATAATATTTTACAGATTTAATACATTATTTTGAAATAAATGTGCACAAAGGATGTCTTGAAAGATGTTACTGAATTGTAAGTGTCAGTCATGCAAGAAGTAGAGATTTAAAAGCAGTCTTTGTATTCACAGGTCCATGACACAGAGTCCTTATTTGGAATACAATAAAAGAACGTTCAAGGACAAAAGCATTTTTGCCCCTAAATTTCCATTCACTTCATTCAATTATCTAGAAACCTACCTTTTTTCCTCCTCATAATATATGACATCAAATCTCTATGCATTACGTGACATTTCCCTCTGTTGGGGAAAGATCTCCAGATTTCTCAGCCATGTAGTGCCAAATTTAAATTGGGCCTGGGTTTTTCTCTGTTGCTCTAACACACATGTTGATGGAAATTTGCTGTGCATTGTGTGATGTGTATTATGCCACCTACTAAACAAAAAGTAAAACCATTCATTATAATCAGTTTCTGAAGGTGTTTTCATGTTCATCTTCCCTCATAGGGGTCCATTCAGGCCTGTCCTCCAACAGGAGACAACGAGTCCTTGCAGGGACCCTCTGAAGATCATGGGAGACGAAAATAAACTCAATAATGAAGGCTCTCCACAGTGTAGCTGTAGACTGAGACTTGTCAACCAAATTGCCTGATATGCCCTTTTTACCAGAGAAGCAAAGCAAATTTCCCTGCTACTCCCTTTGTGATCAGTGTGAGAAACAAAGAGCAAATAAAATAAGAGTGAAGAAGCAGTTCAAGACCGAAAACAACTCGGGTTTAGCAACACCTTTGGCTCCAATTTGGTGTTTCTTGTGGCAAGTACATTATTTTTTCAGAAAACTTTAGTTTCAAAATTTTCATGTCCAAATGCCTTAATGCCCCACCTCACAGGCTGTTTGCTGTGATGAACATTTCAGATATTCAGATCTTTTGACAATATCCACACAAGAACCTCAAGCTTACAGTATTGAATTTATTATTTTACACTGCCATATCAGCTCTGTCTTGGAAACTGCATCATGGGAAATATACATGCAATACTCAACAGTTTCCCTGAGTATAAAATGGACAATGGCATCAAAATCAACTGTAACAAGGTTCATGTCTGGCAGAAATTATGGATATACCTGATCTGTCCATTAGCAGACTTGAACCAAGACAGAGGACTTTCTAAAATGTTTCATGAGCAATGAAGCTAAAAATGAGTAGCTGGAAAGGCTGAGGGCGACAGGGACGTTTTAAAATGTGGTGATAGAAAACCAAACATGCAAGCAAGCAAACTGAGAAAGGCAGTGACCATCTGCCACATGGAGTAGGGACACAGACGTTGGTTGATCCACTCCTCATACCAAAGCAGACCCAGAGTGGGCCACAAAAAGGTCTCGGGGCAGGATCTTCTGGGCAGGAGGAAGCTACCCTTCTCTTCCTCTGTCACTTCTCAGCATGTCCTTCTTGCTTCAGCCTGGCAAGAAGGCTTCAGTCTGGAAGCCCTCACGTACAAGCTTGAAAACTGCAACATGTACATCACTCATTTCCCTTAAAATGAGAAGCTGATCAAGCCAAGGACACAGTGAAAAATAAGTATAAAAAGTAGAAAGAGAGGGGGAAAAAAAAAGGAAACAATGTGTTTCGTCACTGCTGCATTTAGAGAAGCTCACCTAGTCCCTTGGCTGCTCATGCGGTTGCACAAATAACAGAAAATGCCTGGTAGGTATTTCCCCATGGTGGGCAGTGGAAATTCGGCATTTGGGACTGCTAGTGGTGTGGGTGGAGGCAGAGGAGTCAGGTTGCCAGGAAGCAGCTGAGTGCTTCAGAGGGTCTGGCTCTGATCCAGTAAGGGATGTTTGGAACCTTGCAGGATCGGGCCCTCGCCTATACTTGATAAGCAGCCACAGTAAAAAGTCTATACTAAGATATTTATCAAAAAATGGAGAGACAAAGATCACCATAATTAGCAGTAGATGTGGGGGTTTTAGCATAAATGGGAAAACCCAGCATTTAATACATAGCACAAGGTTCATTTGCAGCCATATAATTGCCGTCAGCTAATGCCTGATAAACCCTGTCTGAATTGGAATTTTATTATATCTATTTCATTATATATCTATATTTATTCTGACAAAAGTTGGACAAACTTGTCCAAAAGACTAGGGGTCCATTTTATGTGCTTGGGTGTCCAAGCACCTGCCAGCTGTTTGTCCCTTGAATTGAGGACATCATGTTTTCAATTTCCTTCAATAAAGCTATGAATCTGGCAATTTGCTGGCCTGCTTCAGCTAAACAGAAAGGACAATTTGAGAAAGATCATAGTTCAGGCTCAGTCAGACGGAAACGATTGAAAACAGAGAGCTGGCCGCTATGTTTCCCCAATGCAGCTTGCTGTCGCAGTTTGACTGACAAACTGACTTTTTTGAGGTGCTCATGCCCATTTCAGTCAGAGTTTATTGAAGGTGATTTTGATCTTCTCCATGAGGCCACAGCAGCGGCCATGCCATCTGTCACCTTGATTGCATCGTGGATTCTCTGGAGAGAGTGCGATGGCTCCTGATCATTTACAGATTGTGCTGCTTTCGCCTCCATAAGGACCACATGCACAGAGCCAGATGGTGAACATACACGCTTATTATAAGTCTTTATCTCTGTGCAGGAAGGAGAGGCACCATTAGATCTCCCTCAGGAGCTCCGCTCCTCTCTACCATCATGCTGCTCTTCAGCAAATACAGTCTTCTTCAGCTGTCATCAACCTACCTCTGAAAATTAAAAAAATAAACAATAACTCCATCAGCGCAGGCACGAGACGTACAGACACTGCCACAAAGCAGCTCCCCCCCGCCCCAACACACACACATACACATACACACACACACTCACACTCACACGCTCTCTCTCTCTCTCTCATTCTCTCAGGCTCCCGCGACTGTCAGCGTTAGGTGGAAACAAGTTTGTTCGTGAAAAGACAGTTAATGTGCAATTAGGAGAGACTTCTTTGTGAAAATAAAGCAGTGCCATCCTGGTTGTTCTTGGCACATTTTTAATTCAGCACGTTCTTTCTTTAAAGCAAAGCCTGAGTGCGAGATTGCTGTTTTTCCAAAGGCAGCTTTGTGTTTGTGTCTGTGTTTCTCCTGTCAGAGAGCCGTGATGGGATGCTCGTTGCCACGGGTTGTGTGGCTGAAATCTGTCTGCTGGGACTGGGGAAAGAAGAACTGGCCGTGCTGGGGCTGGGGCCGGCTGGGTGAGGGAGTGGGGCAGTCATCAGAGATGCAATGGCAGACATTGAGTGTATCAGTGGACCGACTGCTGCAAATAGGTTTGGTGAATCTTCTCAGCAAAGAGCGGTCCTACAGTCGCTTTTTGCCAAGGGAGAGGGGAGTGTCGGCAGTCTCCATGTAGCACAGACACTCACCTCGACTTGTTTAATACATGTACCACATGCGTGACCCTGGATACAGGCTGCCAGATTTCACAGTTTGAGCATTTCTCTTCGAGAGTTCAGTTTTCTTTTTTTGCAGTTTCTACATAGCAAACACTTAATTGCTGGTAACCTGTTTTTATCTTGTTAGCCACTATGTTCCCACTAAGCTGCAGTTCCTCCTTTAAAGAGCTGTAATAATTAAATCTTAAAATCTTAGCAGAAGAACCATCACAGACACACATTTCTGGGCTTTGCCAAGCACAGAGCATCCTTCAGAGTGAAAACCTGGCCTACTTCCAACTACAGTGTCTATCCTGAAGCACATGGAGATTAATTTGTTTGTTTCTTTCTTAAAAGTGCTTCTTTTCTGAAGACGGGGTGGCAGGGAGATACGAGGCAGACACAAGGCTGACGCTTTCCAAAATGATAAGGGAACTTGTTTAAGTCACTATCCCAGAAATGGAAAAAAAAACCCAAGGATAAGAAAAAATGCATTAAGAAAGAAGAGAATGTTCTGAGGTTTTGTTAAGAACAGGGTGATAGATTAAGATAGCATCAGTTATTTTACTTTTTCCTTGCTCTTTTTCCTTATGTGTAAAAATGGGATTCATATGTCATCTGTGATTTTTCTTTATTAATTGCTAGTAAAAATAATAAAGTCATTAAATAACTTCTACTACAAGTAAACCTGAATGTCACTGTCCTGGGATTCTGCCCCACTTTTCTCTTTATTCTAATCCTGTGGAAGAGAAATGCATGCTTTCTTAAAAAATACTAGATTTCTCCACAGGTAAAACCAGGTTTAAATTCTAACTTTGGCAGCTCTCACAGATGACAGTGATTTTTTTTCCCTACACCAGAATAACTTGCTGTGTCAAGTAACATCTTCCAATTTTGTCACGAAGCATTTAATACTTTAGAGTCCTTCCTCACGCTTTATGTTGCAGATTCTGGATGCTGTGGCATCAAATGAGAAAGAAAAATCCCCAAACTTCTCCCCACAAATTAAAACCAAGTTTTCATATATGACATTAATCAAGGAAAAACACATATGTATGTTTACTGTATACCAATACCACAAGCTTACAGCAGAACATGATGTTAGTCATAGTTTTGCGTTAGCAACCAGCTGATGTTGGTGTTATATTTTGTGGATTTGTAATTCCACTGGAAAAGTTAAGTGGTATCTAAGTGGTATCACAAGTGTGAAAGATAGAAAAATCCTTGCAATAACCAGCATTTTTTTCTGCCCTCTTTTGTCTTGGTCTGTCTGTCCCTAGTATCCCTTCCCAAATTAGGCTAGCATGTGGCTGTCATGTATTCCCTCTGTGGACAGAATTATATATTGTGTTCAAAATCTCTGATTAATCTGATTAAGCTAGTGAGTGGCTAATCCTTTAATCTCCTTGAGAGCACTGTTATGTCTGCTGTGTGTCAGATTTGTAACTAGTAATCAGTTAAGTAAATGCTAAAAGTTAAGCAAAAACTATTTTGGACCCACTTTAGCATCTGCTTTTGGTTGGTGATCTTTATAGTTAACATTGTAAGGAGAACATGAGTGGAAGAAGTTGCCCATGATGGCAGTTCTGCTGTTGCAAGTGTATCCATTGCCAAGCACCAACTTGCTGCTGCTCCCCTATTCTTCAGTGATTTAATTATAAATGAACAGGTAACTGCCCCTTTTCTTTGTTTCTTGCACTTTGGGAAGCAAATACCAAACACGCTTTCTGTGTATTTGTCATTTAGAAGGGAAGTTCTGTTGTCAATGAATTTAAAACTGTTTGCTTTACTCTTTCTTTTTGAGTCAGAAATTGTTGCATAGCCCTTACCTGAACAAACATAAAAACATTAAAAAAGCTGTACTGAGAGAAAAAAAAAAAAAAAAAAAAAAAAAACAAAAAAAATCACAAACTGTTTTACCTTAATAAAAAGAGACTGTGTGAAATGAGATTTAGGGCAGTAGAAGGAAAATGTGCAATCTTTCTAGAAAAAAAATATGTGTAGACCTATTGCTGGCAGATGTTAAAGCATCAAGTCAATATGGTAACAAGGATCAATATGCCCTCAGGCAAGATATGACTATGACAATACTGAATGCATGTATAAATTTAACACTCCAACTAGCTGCCTAGGAATAAAATAAATTCAGAGGAACTATGTAAAGAAGAGTAAATCTTGAACCTGGCGTCAGCTCACAAAGGTGGCCAGAACACCCAGAGACGTTCAGAGGGGCCAGTGGGAATACCTCCAGAGCAGCTGGTGCTTAACACTGTCCTCTCTGCCATCATCCATGTCACCTCAGGTCCATGTCTCCACAATAGTATCCATGGGGGATGCACAAGCTATGTTCAGCCTGAGTTTTGTGGGGGCTACCCATCCCAAAACTGGCTTTTCCTGGTATTTTATATTTCCAAATGATTTCATCCAGAGCATCCTTTACTCACCTGAGTGAAGAGGGGATGCTCTTATATCACAGAAGCAACAGAGTGTTTCCTGAATGGCTCTTTTCAGGCCTTTTGTTTGGGAATAAGGTGGAGTGAGGATGGGGGACAATATTGTTGGGCGACTGAGGATTAGCAGAGAAAAATTTGGGGTAAAATGAACATACTTGCTCACCTTGTAGGAGACAGCAGCCAAGCATGTCCACAACATCAGGAGGCTGCAGAAACACTAGATTTCTATAAGCTCATCTATATAGTGACTTTTCAAGGAAGCCATGGGTAAAGAACATTCATTAATTATAGTCACGTAGTCAAACAAAACACTGTAGCACTAGAGGTCTTTTATCCTTTTTTTTAATGTCTTTCAATGTGTTTATTTTTTCTTCAGGAAAAAAAAAAAGAAGACAATGAATCAGGCAGACATATTTAAGTAAGAAGGAAAATGAGCACAATAGATTTTAGACCAGATTCACAGATTCCTCTTTGGATGCAGAAGCTGGTCTCCCACAGATTTCTATGACAGCCACATTGACAGCAGTGGGAATCAGGAGTACTCATTCAAAGGCATAATTTGGCCCATAATGTATGAGATTTGTCCAGCTTGTGAAAGCAGCAAGCAGTGTATTACAAACACTGCTTCTATGCAGCTTACTGGAGGTTTAAATCCTCAGTGGCATTTTCTGTGCCTGTAAAATGCATTTGACAAAAATAACAGAGGCTGCTTGATTCAATACCTGTTGAAACAACAGACCTGCTAAAAAAATAAAAATTTGCTGCAACAAGGTTATCCATTTAGCAGGTTTCTACATGAACAGCCAAACAATCCTCCTTTTAGAGCCTAGCTAATGCTACGGTGCATCTACTGGAGAAAGTCTGATTCTTTCAGTGCTTGCTTCTTAACCTTGTCTTTGCAAATGTTTTCTGTCCCTGTTCACAGCAATTTCTTTTCACCCAGGCAATAGGAATGGCTTATGTAATTATGACTTTGTACATGAGCTGAACTCCCTATGGATGTTTAGACTCTTATTATCTTTAACCTCATCCACCTCTGTCAGTGAACTCTCACCTCAGCGCTTGGTGGGGGGATCAGCTGGTGGCTGAGAGGAGAACAGGGTGGTTACTGATGGGCAGTTCGTTAACCCTTATGGGGTATGACAGTCAAAGAAGGGAAGGCAGGCAGAGGTCACTTTCCCTCCACTTCTTCCCAGCTGACTGGCATCCCCACGAGCTATTTGCAGCCACCTCTGAGGAGACAGTCTACTCAAATGTGGGCTTAGATGTCACACTCAGCAGGCAATGGTTTCGCTTTGCTAAGAGATCCTCTGTACTGTCCAGGAGATTTTGACAAGCTGCTTTGTTGAGGTTTTTTTTGTTTTGTTTTGTTTTTTTTTAAAGGATTTATTATTAATTTTTCATTGTTAGAATTCTGCAGCTCAAATAAAATTAATTCCCACACTTTTCCTTGACCGGATGCAATGGAGAAAAGACTCAAGGAGTTCTCACTAGTATAACTGCTCACCCCTGAATGTAATCTACTTCTTTCCCTTCTTTCCCTTACATACCCCTTCAACCTGTACCATTAAGTGTAGTGATAGAAGAAAGCACAGTCCCCACAGGGAAGAGGTAAAGCTTCCTTGTGGCTAAAAATATGGTTTAAGAAACTGATGAAATCAATACAGTCTGGTCCTTGTAACAGGCAGGGAAATGGGCTGTCACCAGTGGGGACTGACCCTCCTGTCAGAGCTAGCTGAACTGAAAAGACAAGAAAAAGTGGATCTGGATCTAAGTAAAACATTGTTTAAAACTATTAAATGAAAACTTATGGAAAAAAATTAAAACCCCCATTGAGGCTTTTTACTAGACATAGTTATATATTTAATTTCATTCTAAAATTCTTTAGTCCTTTTAAAATAATCTTTCCTTCTTTCATCTGAAAAAGAAAAATCAAAGCACAAATGTACAGTAGAAGTTTTCTGAATTTTCTTATTCTCCACCTCTTCTAAACAACCAAGCACGAGTCACCAAATTCTACCCAGCACCAAAAATCCTTTCAGTACTCCCAAAACAACCTGCTTTGCTCATTTATTTTCCACAGATAAATGTCTGGTTTTGACTTGAGACAAGTGTAAAGTGGAGAGGAACCTGCCAGGCCACTTTTCTGGACATCAGCAGCACCTGGTACTGTAGATATCTCTTCTGCCTCTCTCTCACAACCATGCCCCAAAACAAACAATAGTACCTATGCCAGAATGGGCAAGGTCTTGGTTGATTACTCTTGTTTTTTTCCCCTTCAGAATTCTTTTTCTCCCCAAGGAAAGTGACTCCTGCCCATGTTGGGTTCCTTCTGCCTGACATCAGCATATACCTGGGGGTACTGGCAACCTACACTCTTGGCAGTACTTTGAGAAGAGAGGCAGGAAAGGGCAAGGAAAAACAATGACAATGAGGGGCTCATTAGTGAATATGAGTGAATTTACTATTACTTACCTCAGAAATTGAACAACCACAGGAGGTGTGATAAACCATCTGTAAAATTTTTGAGAATTAATTTGAGAACTCAGTTCAGTTTCTTCTGGCCATATTAAACACCGAGCTAAGTGGAAATTTTCTTTCTTGAGAAAAAATCATAAGGACTCAGAGTGTTAAGACCCAACCTATGTGCTAAGACCATTTCCGGTCTTATTGGGCTGCTGGCACTTTTCAGACAGAATGTATTTGTTGGTGGATTTCAACCCTCATCAACAATTTTGTATTAGTGAGCCAGTTTTAACATTCATCCTTTTTCCTGGATTTTTGAAATCTACAATGACTTCTGATTTATAATATTCAGCATATGCTACATGCATCTTATGTTGAGTGGCCATTGAACCAAAACTTGCAGTGATTTAAGGGACAGGATTTCATCAAGGTGTGTTCTCACCCACAGAAGCAAGGGCTATCCACAGTTGATATAAAGCTTGCTGCCTTTTCATTTGGACATTGCTTATTTTGTGTATGCTGCCAGAAAATGAAATCAACAAAAGTAGTGCAGCCTGCATCATGTTTTCACACTGTTAAGGATATAAATGACCTCTCTGTATGAGAAACACATGGTAATAATTTTTTTGGTAGTTTAAATATCTCTTTTTTTTGTCCAAAACAAAAGCAATTCAACTACAGAAACAACAAGAACAATGTAAAGGAAATGAAACTGTAATGACAATACTGACCCATTAAGTATTATTAGAGAAAACTTCTGAGGTCTATTAAAAAATAAATATCCATGCCTCCTAAAAAAACCCAGGAAATCAGATTCTGGCTAGCTTCTTGAATCTAGCATCTGATTTACTTAGTTATTTTCATTATGAAATTTTTAACTATCTTTCTTCTCTATCTAGCTTTATGTGATTCCAGTACTGCACTGCACTCTTGTCCTCTTACTCAAGAATAAAGTATGCATATCAGTTTTACATAGGTATTTAGTGATGGTTTGACAAATAATTTTGGGATCAGCACAGATGCAGTGCGTATGGAATTGTTCTTCATAGTGAAATTAATAATCATGTCTTTAGATTTGCTTTTTGCATCCCACTCTCTGATGAGATTAAATGCTCATCACTGGTGCAGCAAAACTAGTTAGTTTTCCTACATCAGAACTTTAATTGCAGGAAAAGTCTGTGGTTGCATTTCTCAGAGCTTCTCACACCAGAAGGATCTTCCTTCTTAAGCACTTGTTTCCACCTGCCTTTCCTTTTCAAAGTTAGCAGCTGTGGTTATTCTGTACTGAACAGTAGTTGAGTACTAGAGCACTGAGGGGTGAGCAATAACTGCAATAACTAGTGCTGATACGTGGTGTACATATGGACAGTATAACTTAACATTAAAGCCTTTCTTTATTGAGTTTGATCCTGGCCCCATGAGTCAAACTCTAGCTGTCAGGGGACTTGTTGTAAGTAATGGTCATTTGTGTTTCATAATTATCTTGAATAAACACAATTAGTTCCACATTCTGCTGTTTTCTTCCTAAGGCATCTGTAAACATTCTGTACTATTCCAGCAAATGGCTTTTGGCAATCATTAAAAAAAAAAAAAAAAAACAAAAAACAAGCCCCAAAGCAAAATGGTTCTCAGTGGATCCTTTTAATTTATTCTAAGGAGCATGCCCAGGGGAGTAATGAGACCTACTAGACACTAATGGCAAAAGGATATTATCTTTCACTTAGTTAACCATTGTAACTCACTTTGAAGTACTTCCAACCACAGCCCTCATGTGGTTAAATCAGAACGTAGACTTAAGGGTTTCACTTCAGGGTTTCTCCCATAAGCCAGCTTAATGTATTTGGTATAGAAATAATGTAGGCATCCTACTTCTGTTCTCCCATTAAAAATGGAATCCAACAAAGCTAAACCAAAGTGTTACTCAAATGAAAAAGAAATGCATAAATTTTCAACAGCATCAGGCAGGAAAAAATCTGTTCTCTGAAGGCCACTGATCCTTTGTAGCCTTTGGGTGCTGGTCAATTTACTTGTCTTCTCAGTGCCCCATTTATTCTGCCTGTGACACAGGGACAGATAGCACTTGCCCACTTTTGTAATTCTCTTTAGATTGAAAGAACTGCAAATTAACAGCCATACCATCTCCTATACAATACTGCCACTAGGCTTTCATATGATTAAGATAATAGAATAATATTTCATCAAGATAATTGGTTCTTTTTTATGTCCTAGAAAATCAGCAGTCCCAGCCCATTAAATATACAAAAAAAATTCTTGCAAAACAGCTTCTTCAAAGAGGAGGAAGAAGCACTGCAGTCCTTGTTCTAGTAAACAGGCAGTTAAAACCGTGAGGAAAGTGTAAATTGATAAAATTAACTAAAAAAGTTACTCTGAGTTTTTGCCCTACATTTGGACTATCAAAACTGAGGGAAACTTTTCAAAGCAAATTGCTGAGGATTGCCAAGTTAACAAGCTGTTCTGTGCTGCGAGGGACATATTTATGGACATACTTTCAACAAGACGTACCTAGTGCTACCAAGCTGTGCTGTACTAAAGAGCAGTAAGTATCAGATAAACTGATTTTTTTTAATAAAGGATTTCACACATGAGAATGATTAAACACAGCTCAAATATTCAAAAGTGTACAAACTAGCCCTTCCTCCCAAACCCACTCCTCTCTTCTGCTACAATAATGTCTAAACAAAGTAAGAAAAGCCAGGAAATTCAAAGACAAGAAGGTTACTATAAAGAATTTTATAATCCATGCACTTGTGAAGAAGACACTATGAAGTTAATTATGGATGAGTCCTAGGTCTTCAGTAGTAATTCTTATTTTAGTGGGGTTGTGTGTAACATCTTTAACAACATTTCAGAATGTGCCTTTTGAATCTATCAGTTTCTTGTTCTTTAAGAGCTGTGTTTTAAAAATATTTCACAGCATTTTCTGAAAAAAAAAAAGCACTATAAAAACTAGTTCTAGCCTATAAAACAAACAAAACTAATACAGAAAACAAGAATACCTATACAAAGGGCTTACTTTTAGCCACTTATAAGGCCAGATTTTCATGTCGATTCTACTCAAAATCAATCTTAACCACTTGTATGTGATAGACCAAATACACTGAATTTCTCTGTAAGTTACTACCAAGGCAGAAGCTATCTCCAAGCACAAGACTGTTTTACACATAGAGATTCTTTTGCCCCTCCTAACCCTCAGGGAGAATATAGGGATATGGTTTACTTCAATTCCTGTTCACAGAAGAGTAAAATACTGAATATGCTTGTTTTCTTCCATTATTGGGAGGTAAGAACATGTGCAAGGAGAGTTTTCCTTACTGGGAGGACACTTAGTATCCAGTCATCACACATATAAGCCCACCAATGGTGTCACAAAACCTGACAGAAAAGGCCTACGTTACCCACAAACAAAGCTAACCTTTCCTCAACAGACCACTTGTCTTCAACCTCATTTGCACGCCATGATTCAAATTAGAAACAATGATGGGAATAGGAAAGGGCTCATCCCTGCGAACTTGTTTCAAAGCTAACTAGGCATTTTGCATCTTCTCATACATGTAGAAACACTGTGAGTTTCTGTGGTATATCTCAGTTCACAATCTTCTTCATAGGATATTTTTCTGTCTTAGAAAACTGTTTTCCGGTGTGGTGCTTCCCTAAGAGTCCTGCAATAGCCTCCACTAAAGGGCAGGAGTTCAAAGTGAAACTTATTAAACCAGAACCAGAATGGCACATACCTGGAGGCAATCCAAGATTTTCCAAATTTTATTTTTAAAATTTTTAATTTGTTTAAATGTTATTTTTTAAAAAAATCTTTTTTTTTCCTATAGTCCTTTTCTTTCATGTACTTTTAACGATGTTTTTGAGCAGCTACTGTCTCTCATGGTACTTGTACATTGGAAGTGTTATATAGAACGTCTTCACATACTGGTTATCAGATGAACTAGTTCTATTTAGTATACCTTTTTAATACTTCTAAAAGAAATACAGGTATTGAAATTTTTTAAGTTTAGCTTTTGTTATTTTTAAAACACTAAGCTATTAGTGGCTTGAATAGGGGTGGGAAATGGAGTTTTAATTATGGAGAAGAAAACAAGAAAATTTAATCTAAATAGGTAATCTGTATGCAGCACAAAATTCAGAACACTGCAGAATATTTTCACACTTTCCTTCTGGACTCCTACTGTTCTCAAAAAATAAGTGTTTAGTATTTATCTTTAACCTTAACCTTAGGGTCTTTCAGGAAGATATGTTGATTTACCTGTATCAGACGTAACAGTATCCCTTACTGAAATATCTGAAAATGCGTCCATTCCAGTGTGGCTAGATCAGATTCCATTTTTTTAAGTGCAAACTCAAGTTTTGGAGGATTTTTTCTTCCTGATTTTGGTAAGAGTTATTTAAGCAGAAAGAGCAGCTTGTTTCCTTGACAGCAGAGAACCAACTGTTTTGGTTTTCTTTGTTCCGTGTCTGTTCAACATACTGTATCCATAGAAATAGCTGCTGTCCCAGAAGTTCATCGTTTTGTATTATATATACCCAAAGATTTGGTTAATGCTACCTTAATTTTACAGAATTTCTATCAAAAATTTAACAAATGTTAAAAAAAAAGAAGAAAGTAAGTGTTCCCAAGGCAACAGTGTACATTCTGTATGTTTTCTCTTTTATATATAACATTTCAAAAATATCAATATTAAGATACACATTTAAGAAATAAAGATTAATGTAATGCATTGCTTATAAACCATGTTAGTTTCTGGCTGTTACAATGGAAACTGCTGCTTTTGCTTTTGCTTTTTTTGCATTGTGTAACATGATGATCTGCTTGGTTGTGCTGAATGTTCTAGTTTGCAGTAAACTTTGCCAAATATTTCCTTGACTTTCAGAAGTGAAGTAAAAGAAAACCAGGTAGTCTCAGTCTTATATATGAGGTCCAGGCTCTCATTTTTAAGATAAAAACGCAACCTGCAAGCAATCCCCTATCTCATCTCCCTCATGTCTAGTCTCCTCCCTTCTCAGCCTCATGTACCACCCCACTCTACCTCTGCAGGAGAAACACCAAGTAAACTGTAGCTTTTTGCAGTTTGTGAGTTGAGGGGACAAGTATTTTGAGGATGAAGACTGGAAAGATCTCAAGACAGTGTGGGAGCCTTGGGCTTTATGATCTCTAATACGACATTTTAAAAAGATGCTTTCCGCCCGGTAAAAAAATATGGGGGGAAGGATGATCCACTGAGAGTTATGAAACAGTGAGAAGGAAAATTTCAACAAGGTTACAACTGAAACAGAGTGGTAACTTTTGCTCCAGTACCTTTTCTGTATAGTTGTTTACAAAAGACTGGATGTGTGTGCAGAAACCACAAAAGCAGTTCCTATCGTCTTAAAGAACAAATCACTCTTCAAATCTTGGGACTTACAGAGTTTCTTGCCACTGGCGCAAAGGGTACTCCTGGTTCCTGGTGTACAGAAAGGAGTTTAATTAAATCACAAACCACAGAATTCCAGGATGATGCCTAGCTGCTCTTTTTGACTCAGGACTGCCTTATTTTTCATTTTGCTCTGAAAAGAAGTCATCTCCCAGCACTGTGCTTCCTGGCTCACAGTGGCTCTCTGGTGACCCTTGGGTGTGGAAGTGAGGAGGGGGATCTGCGGTGTGGCCGGCTGTGCCGTGGGAAGTGTGAACCCCCGATGCATGCCTAGCCTTCCTGGGCTGTGGAATATTGATGAGCCGAGAAAAAAAACAGCGAGGCTTGTTCCTGTGATTTGCTGTGCCTGCTAGCTCCGTCTCTCTCTGTATATATGTATACATGTGTGCATGTGTGCTAGTGTGGGTGTAAGTACACATTCTCAAAATATAAATAAATATAAATAAGCATGCACACACATTTCTGCACAAATATTTATATGGATGAAAAAAAAAAGAAAGGAAAATGATAATGAAGTAGCAGCATTTTTGCTCAAACAATTCACTATGTATGGGGGAAAATGTATTTGCAATGGATTTTTTTTTCCCCTAAGCATCAGCTCAGCACCTTCACAAAACCTGATTTCCAACATGGCCTTCATACAATCGCTTTTATCACTTTCTCTCTGTCCTTATGTACAAGGGTAAAGACTATTCTACTGCATCCAAGTACAGTGTGCTAAAGGGAGAGTGAGCAGTGGGGAGCCGTGCCTGTGCCACTGTCCTTTGCCTGTTCCTGATTCCATGGCCTGAGGCAATGGTTTGCATTTTTAGGACAACAGCCGGCTATCTGCAAGCAGGAGACCACTCGTCAGGCTTCATTACTGCACACAAAATGACACTAGTGAGCCTGTGGTCACAACTGTGCTTATGGTGCGCTGAAAAGCCATTACATCTCATTGCAACAAAAAACTGCATGAATGTACAGGCTGACCAGCCCCATAAATTGCCAAAAACCTGACAGATCAGCTTATTTATGCAATGTAGTACCTGCAGTAGAGTGGAAGCTATAGTAAGAGACTAGGAATTGAGAAATCTTTTGGTCAAAGGTGTTATATTTTAATAGGCAATGCTCCTGTTTTTTTGAGTACTCAGAAAATGAAGAATTTTATTCTGCTGCATGCTTGCAGCAGTAGGCATGGTCAGTTGAAGTGTCTTCCCCTTCTCCACATTAACAATCCGAAAAGCATAGTTAAAACCTAATGACCAGCATTAACGGATTTTCATGTCTGATAATGTTATTTTTCATTGTTTAAATTTTTGGTATCATACAGATCACATTGACATAGCCGATATATAGCATTTTAACTTAACCAAAAATTAACTGGCTTCTGCTACAATTACAAGCATTACTATTTGTTTAAATTGAAGAATGACTATATTTAATAATGTTACATGTAAAGGGTAAAACTCAAAGAGACAAAGAAAATGCAGCCATTAGGATTCTGGAACAACCTTCCCTTCTGAAGGAAATTCATATCATAATATGGCTAGCCTTTATTTATTTTATATATAATTGGCACTCATTGGCAAGTGTTGTGAACAAAAGAACTGAGGGCCAGATTTTGACCCTGTGTGCATATGCATGTATAAAGAGAGCGTGATTAGCTTTATTCTGGGGATGCAAGATGTGTAAAAAAAAGGGCTGTCTTTTCTGAGTTCAAATGCTATAGCAGGGAAAGCAGAGAGGCCTCCAGGCCCACAGTAGCTTTGTTAAATAATCCTACTTCCCTAGCATCATTTAGTGATTACAGTTATGACTATGTTAAATGACTTGAGGTCACTGATGGGGTTGTGTCAGTGCATACATGTTGTAACTGTAATTACCATCAGGATGTTTCTTTATCAATAAAACTGTTACACTACCCATCAAATATTAGTACCCAGTTTTCTCAAAAAATATTCCTCTTCATATTATAGGCTAAAAATGCTCACAAACATACATTTAACAGTGGATGATTGTGAAGGGGAGAAATTTATTATTGTTTGCAAAAGTCTTAACTGTTTCTTTCAAGTGAGGAGGTTAACTATAGGTCTTGCACCCAACTTCTTAATGGGCAGCAGTGCTCTGTAAAGCACATATTTCTATTGCAGTAATACATGGCCTTCCAGCTTAGCTCTTCACTTTCTTCAAATATAAAGGACATTGGGGCACGTTAAAAGGTGGGGGAGGGAAATTCTTTGCAGAAAATACTTCAGGGGACTCAGTCATGTGGATTGAACTTTACCTGGAAGCTGCATTAAACTTTTTCAGGGCCTCTGGGGTTCAAAAAATGTAGGATGCTGTCAGATTGATTAAATATCTGGATCTTGACAGAACATCCATCAGCTGTAGCTTTGAAGGCCACAGATATGATGATGGAAGTATAAAAGCATCCCACAGACCTGTGAATGGCAATGCATTACTTTAAAAAGATTGATATATTGTCACAGTAACATCTACCAGCAAGAGGAACTAAACCTGCAGAGATTCTTCTGCATTCAGTTGCCTAGTTTCTCCTATAATGACTCTTGGTAGTGATAGGAATTTTGTGACGACAGGCATCCTGTAATGTGTTTCTTCCCAGCACATACAGGGCCATGTATAGGTAGTTGCTTTGCAAAGTTCACATTGATGTCAATAAGTCGAAAGGTTATTGAAAACTATACGCTTGCTGTGGTTGCACCTAAAGTTTGGGGCTCAAGAGTCCATGAACTGGACGTTAAGGAAGATCTTACAATTATTTCCAATGCTACTTTTGTTTTGATTGCTTAAGCATGACCTCTCATAAAGAAATATCATATTCTCTAGAAGTAAAGCTGCACTGCAGCATAGTCCAATAGCTAGAAAAAACAAACTGATCATTTGAGAGCTATGTTTCTTTGACCTGTATTGGCCTGGCCTCATCCACTGACCTCAAGGAGGTTGAGAATTTTGAGGGGATTTTTTCACATTTACAAAAGGAAACTTATTTTGTAGCTGACTTTACCCTGGAAAGTTGCTGGAGGCTGAACTGTTTCCTAAGAATGACACTGTGCAAGTCTCTTGGCATGATCAATTGAGCATGTGCACTCCTGGTTTAAAAGGTTTTCACCAGTGATCTGAAGATCCCTGTCTCCTGGTTTGAATGTGGTAGAAGAACACATATCTGCTGCTAACCAGCAGTGCTACAAAGGATCCAGTAAGTTATTCCATGACTCTGTATAAGTCATCTCCACAGTAGCTTGTTTTCAGAAGATATGTGAGTTGACCCATTTACCTTGCATCGTGCACGATAAGCACAAGCATGGTCCGTTCTGTTATCTCTCCTGGCATGGGAAGGGATTAACCACTGGGCAGAAACTGCTTTACTTATGAGGCTAACAGGAGATAAAGACTTGCCTGGTCACAGCTTCAGAGTGCTTTATAGTCTAATTACTATTTTAATTAATTCTGGCAGTTTAAATACAGAGCCATCTCGATAACAACTACCTCAGAAAAACTACAGGTATACAGACTTGAAGAGCTATTAGCCTCTTAGAGGAAACATTTATCCACTGCTTGTTTAATGACATCCAAGGTAGCTGCTGGGCAGCAGGATAACACTAAATCAATTAACAAAAGGAATATCAACAATATTTTGTTGTCATCCAGCAGTAGCATGTCCTAGAGCACTAGATTCTGGAATTTAAAGGTAGGGACAAGAATAAAAAAACCTTACTGCTTATACTGTGCTGCAGAACACATTAAAGATGCTGCCTGTATCTTACTTGAAAAGTGACCACAACATTCCAGAGCAGGAAGTGACTTTCAAAGAAATGAAGAAAACTGAAGTAGATAGCTAGTAATGCGTGTTTACATGCAATAAAGAAAAATTTCCCAGAGCCCAATATCTTTTTCAAGCATCTTCCAAAGAATCTTGTACTCTAAAGCCAACTCAATTGTACACAACACCAGCAGTAACAGACAAACCTCCAGTGTAGCTTTGCACCATCAGTTACGCTACCTTCTAGCATCTATCCTATCTACCACACTTTGAGGCAGGATATATGTTGGTGTATGTTTTTATATTTTTATATCAAGTTTAATTTGACCTATTCAATACCCCAGTGATAAAGCACACATGCACAAAAAGACATTCTAACTGGTCTTCTATGTTTCTAAAGTTGCTGAGCTGCTGGGCCTCTGGAACTACTTCAGTAAGGACAGCAGCTAAATTCTCTGTCTGTGCAATGGGGTGAACACTTTGCAAGACTGTGCAGTCACTGTCCCAGACATTGATGTCCTAAGCAATGCAAATGGGGAAACCCCCTCATCCCAGATCTGCAGAGGCCTGCATGTAGCTATTAGTGCGATACAAACAAATATGATAACTAGTACCAGTATCCTATCCAGGGCTCAAAAGACCAGTGTTTGTATTCAGCTGTTGAATTATAAAAAGCATGGTAGCCTAGTGCATCTAATTTTACAGCAGAAAAAGAATTATCAATGGCATTTGAGTTCCCTTTCACTTCATAAACAAGGCACATCAGGAATGCTGTGTGATGGTGTCATGGTTTTGCCCAGCCAGCAATGGAAGCACCATGACAGTCTCTCGCTCAGTGCCCCTCATTCACCCCCACCCTCCTTAGGATGGCAGACACCACAGCAAAATAGGAGGAAAAAAGATAACCAAGATTGTTGTGGATTGAGACAAGGGCAGGGAGGGCTCACTGCCAATTACAGGCAAAACAGACTCCAGCACTTGACTTAAGAGAGGAAAGTAAGGAAAGTGTCTTCTACTATCTACAAGAAACAGAACAGAACAAAAAGCAAAAAGAGAGCAGGATGATGAGAAAATTACAACCATCACTTTAAGATCTCCTTCTGCCATCCCTTCTTTCTTCCCAGGCCCAGCTCACTGTTTCTGATTACCTCCTCCTCCTTCAACAGCTCAGGGGTCAGGGAATGAGGGATGGAGCCCTCTCACAGATGGGCTCTGCTGCTTCTCTCTTCTCAGAGGAGGCACTCCTCACATTCTTCTCCTGCTCTAACATGGGGTCCCTCCCCTGTGACACAGCCCTTAATGAGCTTCTCTGGTGTGGGTTCTTCCCAGCAGCTACAGCTTCTGCCGATACAGGATGCCTCATCTGGACATAGTCACTGCCCCTGGCACAGGTTCTTTAACAAACTGAGTCACTGCCCCTGATGTGTGGTCTTTAACAAAATGCAAATAAATCTCAGCTTCACCAGTCTTCTCCACAGGATGCAGGGGAGTCTCTGCTCCAGCTCACCTCCTCCTCTCTTCCCTCACTGACTTTGGAGTCCACATGGTCACTTCTCTCTCTATCCCAACTCTTTGCACCACCAGCAGCTGGAAAAGAAGGGACAGAAGAAGAAACAGGAAGAACCCTCTTCTTCCACTTTCTTCTTAAAAAGTGATAGTGCAGGCATCTAATTGGCTCTGCTGCAGAAGTAGGTCTGGCTCAGAGCTGGGGAGAGTTTCAAGAAACTTCTTACACAAACCATCTTTATGGCCCCTTCCCCATTACCAGAAACAGCTTCTTGTCAAATCATGACATATGGGGAGGCTGTGCAAACTTCAGTTGAATTCCAGATGCTCTCCCCATCAGAAATGCTGGGTCCCTATAGCTGCCCTTCTCCCTAATTCCATTTAATATAGCTATTCCTCTTCAAGGCACCACATGTTACAAGTCAATAATGAGAGAATTCACAAGATTTCCAACAGCTAGCATGAATAGAAACAAATCAGAAGAGAAAACAGATCCTGGAACCTGGTACACTCTTTCCTCTCCTTCACTCCTGCACCAATCCCTGAAACATTTTCTGCAGCCAAAACGTCTTGCTGAATATTTTATTGTCATCGGTTCTCCACTCTTCCATGTCTGCAAACTTTTTAATGCTGTAGGGATAAAAGATTCTTACACTACTTACAGAAAATGATGACATAATAGTGGTGATGTAGAAAACTCTCAAATATATGGGATATTTCAATTTATTTTAAGTGTTCCATCTGGAATATCATAATGCACCATTTACTGCTGTTCCTATATTTAAAACTGATAGGCTACACTTATAGCAGCTGTTAAGATAATAACCAATGGGAGACAGATTGATACATAACTTAATATGCCAGCCCTTCAAAAGCTCTTAAAATAGTTCAAAACCATTTTAGCTTCAAAATTTACATATGTGCATCCTCATAAGTTCTAGGGCTAAAATCTCTTATGACTTACTGAGCACTAAAAACCCAAGGTATCACCTGACCTAGTAATATTGTTTGCAAAATCTCCTAATGTGTTTACTTTAAGAATCTAACAAAACATGAGTTCCCAGTATGCTTTTTTCATCAGATGTAAAATTATTTCTCTTTTTCTTTTCCTTTTTCCCCCTTTTAATTCTAAGCAGTTAGACTTCAAAGTTGGAATTGATTTTTCACTCATGTGCACACTGAAAAGCTGCTGAAGTAAAGCCATCACAGAAATGCAGATCAAAATCTATGATTTCTACATCAAAATGTATAATTCTTCATTCTTCTCTCAGGCTACTGAGAGTTTCACAAACCAAATATGGGGCAATAACATCAGGGTGTTATTAAATAGATGAACTTCATATTGACATGTAGATATAGATTTCCGACCCAGAAGACACCTGGAGTCATCTTCACCTTTACTTATTACTACCAGGACCTCGACAAATGTACAGAAGATCAGCACCAGAGAAATCTGCCACCTCCTTTTATCACGACAGCTGACACTCCAGCAAGATGCATGAGGCTTTAAACAGTAGAAATGGAAATAGATTTGATCTTAGGAAAAAATCTGATTGGATTAACTTTATTGTATCAGGAGATTTTAAAGAACAAACTATGTTACTATCAAACAGATATACTATCACTGCCACCTTCACTTTCATGCCATGGCTTCAGCATAGCTACTCCTGTTTGGGAGCAGGGGTATGAATATTTGTACTTTTTAACTTTCTCTCCTGTTTTCATGAGTATTTGAAAAATACTTGCGAGGGGAAATTTAATCCATTACCACACGATAAGGCAAAATGGAAAACAGGAGATGAACACATACTCAAAGGTAATAGGCTATCTTTCTTTTCTTACCTCATGGCTTCCTCCTCCTTCATTGCTCATCACTTGTTCATCTATCTATTTCCTTCACCTCAGGAAGGATTTTCAGATTTTCAGATGCTGTGATTTCTGACTTTCTCCTCTGGATCAAACAGGAGTAGTTGACATCCAGCACTTAGGAGTTTCCAGTGAGATTGGCTGAAATGGAATTGCTTCTCTAGTGATGAAGCTCAGAGCAGATTTTTCATTCCTTTCTCTCTCACATCCTCTTTTTCTCACCTCTCATTCCCCTCCTGCTTTAGGGTGCTTTAATGTGATAAGGTGCTATACACAGTTAGTCTAAGCTGCTGTTTTAGAATTGTTGGTGAGAGCTAGCTAACACATGTGTGCTGTGTTTACATATTATTACCTTTCTAGCATGGTCAAGTCTGTCAAAAGAAGTATGGCTTTATTTTTCACTTTTCCAATATATTTAATGTTTTACACTGCAGGAATGTTTCATAAGTAGGGCATAAGTTGTAGGAGCAATTGAATTCGAATCAGATATGTAGTCTAACTCCAAGTCCTCTATTAACTTTTTCATCTCCCTACAGAAGTTGTTTCTGTCCATATTTTTATTTCAGCTGGGCTGAGTGGGAGAAAGAACTCTAAGGGAGGTCTTAGCAGATGGTTGTCACAAACTGCATACGGCAATTGAGAATTAGTGTGCAAGCATATGCAACCTGGTACAGTATGAAACATTCCAGCATATGAACATTGAAGTAAATCAAGCTTGGACAGGATTTTTTTTTTTTATTATGAAAATTAGAATTTAGTTTCTCTTTTCATCTGCACATATGGATCTCAGGGTTTCACAACATATGGGGCCAAACTCCAGGCTTAAGAGAGACTCTGAAAATCTAGGTAGTTAAACTTGGTGAAAATTTGATTTATTAAGTTCAATGTAAAAATAAAACATGTACAAATACAAACACAGCCTTTATGTGTGTATATATATATGTATGTATATATATATATGTATCTATAAAAACATCTAATTTCATTTTCATCACTGTCCCTGTTCCATACACTCTAAATAATCTGTAAAAGAAATCTAGTGAAGAGAAGAATGGAGAAGAAAAGTGATTCTGAAAATTATAACTCTGGTACATATGTTGCTGTTTGGGATTTTTCTTTCTTTTAGAGAAGTAGCACCTTTTTGGGAAAAACTGACTGAAACAGTAAAAATATCAAGTGAGGGAGCAAACACCCTTTTGTTGGTCATACTTTAAATAGGCAGCAGGAAGCTTTTTTTGATACTTGCCTTGAGAAGTAGCAACATTCTAGCAGGTCTCTATCTGAGGCTCAGATAGCATCTGTTCTCCTGTGCCCTGCTTTCCAGGCTGCAGGTTAGATTCTGACCCAGGCTGGTGTCACCCACTTCTCCTCATCTCCCTCCATAATGTCCTCTCTGTGCTTCGGATGCAGAGCAAGAGAGCAGGGGAGGGATTTCGGGAGTGGGTTTTGCTGTGAGGAGGGATACTGGAAAATACTCCTCAATGCTTTCTTAACCTTCCCGCTTACCCTTCTTGCTAAGTTATGGTGGAAAAATACAACTGAAATGGAGAGAAGGGAAAGAATGCAAATACTGGCACACAAGGAAATACTGAATTACATATTGGTCGACCAAAACACAAATCAACTCAAAACTACAGGAGTCCACCAACATGCACATAAATCATTTATAACGATAATCCAAAGCTAGGTCCAAATCTCATTAAAGTATATGAATCCTTAATCTATTTTGGCAAAAAAGAGCCAATACACATTTTTTCTTTTTATCATAAATTACAGTTCTGTGGCACTGTGCAAATATTACCAAGCTGTAAGACAGCTGTGCTCCATTAAAATGTGTAATGGTCGCTGATTTCTTACAGCACATGGTCATCAGGCTGAATCTACAGCCAGTAATTAGGAAGATGAAATGTTTAATTGTGCCTTAATTTTGATAAAATTTATCTGTCACACATCCCGTAGTCAAGCAGTATGCTCACAAATCAATGTCATCAGGCCCGAGCAAGAACTGAAGCACCACACTCTTGTTCCTGACAGATTCATTTGAATATCAGACTGCTCAGGATGAGCCACCAGACTAGCAAAACAAGCAAAAACTTTTCATATGAGCATAACTCCTGTGGCATGTCTCACCACCTAGGCTAAAAGGCACAGAAGTAAAAACAAAGGACACGTGGTTGCCTTTTGTCTCTCGCTAAGCAAATTTCCTGGGCACAGTAGCCCATCTAAAAATTACTTAAAAGCCAAAAAACTTTAAATTGACTACTTGATAGAGTCTCAAGGATTGGGATTGGTGGGTACAGGCAATGGTTTTCATTCTCTATTTCCCCCTCTTCTTACTTGTTCCCCTGTTGAAAAACCATGTGAGGCAAACACAGCGTCCATTGTGTAGGCAAGAGGCAATCATTCACTTCCCTGCTGGCAGTACAGAAGTGCACATTACAGCAACCAGTCATGTGCAGATTATTACCACGCATATGCATTATTATTTTTTTCTTTTTTTTTNAGTGATGAAGCTCAGAGCAGATTTTTCATTCCTTTCTCTCTCACATCCTCTTTTTCTCACCTCTCATTCCCCTCCTGCTTTAGGGTGCTTTAATGTGATAAGGTGCTATACACAGTTAGTCTAAGCTGCTGTTTTAGAATTGTTGGTGAGAGCTAGCTAACACATGTGTGCTGTGTTTACATATTATTACCTTTCTAGCATGGTCAAGTCTGTCAAAAGAAGTATGGCTTTATTTTTCACTTTTCCAATATATTTAATGTTTTACACTGCAGGAATGTTTCATAAGTAGGGCATAAGTTGTAGGAGCAATTGAATTCGAATCAGATATGTAGTCTAACTCCAAGTCCTCTATTAACTTTTTCATCTCCCTACAGAAGTTGTTTCTGTCCATATTTTTATTTCAGCTGGGCTGAGTGGGAGAAAGAACTCTAAGGGAGGTCTTAGCAGATGGTTGTCACAAACTGCATACGGCAATTGAGAATTAGTGTGCAAGCATATGCAACCTGGTACAGTATGAAACATTCCAGCATATGAACATTGAAGTAAATCAAGCTTGGACAGGATTTTTTTTTTTTATTATGAAAATTAGAATTTAGTTTCTCTTTTCATCTGCACATATGGATCTCAGGGTTTCACAACATATGGGGCCAAACTCCAGGCTTAAGAGAGACTCTGAAAATCTAGGTAGTTAAACTTGGTGAAAATTTGATTTATTAAGTTCAATGTAAAAATAAAACATGTACAAATACAAACACAGCCTTTATGTGTGTATATATATATGTATGTATATATATATATATGTATCTATAAAAACATCTAATTTCATTTTCATCACTGTCCCTGTTCCATACACTCTAAATAATCTGTAAAAGAAATCTAGTGAAGAGAAGAATGGAGAAGAAAAGTGATTCTGAAAATTATAACTCTGGTACATATGTTGCTGTTTGGGATTTTTCTTTCTTTTAGAGAAGTAGCACCTTTTTGGGAAAAACTGACTGAAACAGTAAAAATATCAAGTGAGGGAGCAAACACCCTTTTGTTGGTCATACTTTAAATAGGCAGCAGGAAGCTTTTTTTGATACTTGCCTTGAGAAGTAGCAACATTCTAGCAGGTCTCTATCTGAGGCTCAGATAGCATCTGTTCTCCTGTGCCCTGCTTTCCAGGCTGCAGGTTAGATTCTGACCCAGGCTGGTGTCACCCACTTCTCCTCATCTCCCTCCATAATGTCCTCTCTGTGCTTCGGATGCAGAGCAAGAGAGCAGGGGAGGGATTTCGGGAGTGGGTTTTGCTGTGAGGAGGGATACTGGAAAATACTCCTCAATGCTTTCTTAACCTTCCCGCTTACCCTTCTTGCTAAGTTATGGTGGAAAAATACAACTGAAATGGAGAGAAGGGAAAGAATGCAAATACTGGCACACAAGGAAATACTGAATTACATATTGGTCGACCAAAACACAAATCAACTCAAAACTACAGGAGTCCACCAACATGCACATAAATCATTTATAACGATAATCCAAAGCTAGGTCCAAATCTCATTAAAGTATATGAATCCTTAATCTATTTTGGCAAAAAAGAGCCAATACACATTTTTTCTTTTTATCATAAATTACAGTTCTGTGGCACTGTGCAAATATTACCAAGCTGTAAGACAGCTGTGCTCCATTAAAATGTGTAATGGTCGCTGATTTCTTACAGCACATGGTCATCAGGCTGAATCTACAGCCAGTAATTAGGAAGATGAAATGTTTAATTGTGCCTTAATTTTGATAAAATTTATCTGTCACACATCCCGTAGTCAAGCAGTATGCTCACAAATCAATGTCATCAGGCCCGAGCAAGAACTGAAGCACCACACTCTTGTTCCTGACAGATTCATTTGAATATCAGACTGCTCAGGATGAGCCACCAGACTAGCAAAACAAGCAAAAACTTTTCATATGAGCATAACTCCTGTGGCATGTCTCACCACCTAGGCTAAAAGGCACAGAAGTAAAAACAAAGGACACGTGGTTGCCTTTTGTCTCTCGCTAAGCAAATTTCCTGGGCACAGTAGCCCATCTAAAAATTACTTAAAAGCCAAAAAACTTTAAATTGACTACTTGATAGAGTCTCAAGGGTTGGGATTGGTGGGTACAGGCAATGGTTTTCATTCTCTATTTCCCCCTCTTCTTACTTGTTCCCCTGTTGAAAAACCATGTGAGGCAAACACAGCGTCCATTGTGTAGGCAAGAGGCAATCATTCACTTCCCTGCTGGCAGTACAGAAGTGCACATTACAGCAACCAGTCATGTGCAGATTATTACCACGCATATGCATTATTATTTTTTTCTTTTTTTTTTCACCAGAGTCCACATGGCATGTCAAAATGGTAGAGTACTGCCTGAATAGTGCCCAGTTCCATTTCTTAAAAATGCATGCTTTGCTTTTAATACATCCAAATATGAGACCCATTTTGTTCATGAATGATTTTTTTTTCTTTCACTCTCTCTTTGAATCAGACTATCAGGAGCGGTACCCAAGATAAACCAACTACTTTACCATGATGGTGGGCACACTGGCCACTGCTCAAAAATGCTTCTTAATTGTTTTCAAAGAGCTATTGTTGATATTACCCATCTGTTTTACTGGAAGATGCAGTTGTGGTATAATAGCACTCCAACTACAGGGACTGAACCCAGCAGTGCTGTTTTAATGAATGTAAGCCTTCCACTATTTGAGCAAAAGCATGGCATCCATAACTTTATATGCTGTAGCTGACAGCTTATAGCTGCTGTAACATTGGTGCACAGTCCAGATAGACTCAGGGAAGGAAGGATAACACCAGTCTTCCTGTGGGTCATAATGCAACAGAGACTACAGAGGGATCTTAATAGCACAAGTCAGCAGTTAATTACCATCTCTCTGATTTGGAGCAAAGCCACACTAGGTCTCAAGAATCGTATGTTTTGGGGGGTTGGAAGAGGTTACCACATGTAACCTCTTCCATGTGGTACAATGTACCACATTGTACCAAACCTCCTGGCACTGGGAATCAGGTTTCCCTTTTTCACTTATTGAAGGGTGAATCTGTGTGTCCTAGCAGAGACAAAAAGGTACAATTTTGTTCCCCTGAGTTAACCTCTGTACACATAGACATGTATTCTGCAAGTAACTGTAAATAGAAGATTATTGAAAATGTGTCAAAAAGACAGCTTTGGTAACATTTGCAATCACAATAGCCAATTCAGAGAGACAAAAATTTAGGACTAAATCAATCTGCTATTAGTACAGTGGATACTGGATTGCTTACTAGTCTCATTTTCTCTACAGAATAGTCAAGTGTCCATCCTTGTTCTTTTAAATCTGAGAATAAGTTTTACTAAACCTCCTCATGAGGTCCTGTTAACCTACTTGATGATTATATCACCTTTGCAGTTTTTCTACTATTCCTACTCTAGACACAAGAGCTCCACTTGGATGACTGATCAAAGACTCCACTGTGATTGCCACAGAAACCCTGTTCTTGCTCTATCTGGTTAACCTTCACATGAGCTTGATTTTAAAAAGTCTAAATAGGTGAGGGACCAGAAAGTTAACATCTCTGCAATAGCAGTCATTATTAACTGTATGAATATGCTTTTATCTTCTTTGTAATAACCTTGCTTTTGCATTTCTGCTGTGAATATAAAATGGTTTTTTTAGTCATGGCTTCTCTGAGACTGCCTTAGTCTTAATCTGAATTTCACTATTTATCTCAAATGACCTATTTTACCTCCATTTTAGAGTTCTCTTATTCTTTTCCACAACCTGATGCCAGTGTTAGCAAATGTTCGAGGAGCACTGTCCTGGAATTGGTTTTCTTCCATAACATCTCATGTAATACTTTCAAAAAAATTACACAAACATATTTATAATCTAGAAATTCGTTCAGTTCTTCGAAAATCAGTTGCTGTGAACAGGTCAGTTGTTGAGGTTTTTTTCCTTCTCATTTATAAACATATATTTACAGATAGATAGTGTGTCTTTCAGAGATAATTGTCAGCTATCATCTACCCCTTGGTAGGTTCCAGATTAAATTATAACATACTTTAAACATGACTACATGCCTGAATGATCATAGAAACTGGAGCTAGGGCAGAACTGTTTCTTACTCTTCACTGGCATAGATCTAGCACTGAACCATGTCCAGCACACTTTGACTAAGGACTTGAAGTTTTTGACTTTACAGCACCAAAAGGCTCAAAACCCTTCTCCTGGAAATGGATTTCTATGTCATATTTTTTGCTGTGAATAGTAGGAAATTATTTATCTGTAATTTATTTTGAGTGTATTTCTTGCATAGTGTTGATTTAGGAGAATCTGCTCACCTTCCCATCCTGTTGTTTTGGTTTTTTGTTTTCTTTTTTTAGAAGATGCTGTTTATAACATATAGAGAGTGTTGTAAAAAGAATTGCTTTATTTTATACTGAATTCCTGCATTTACGGTTTCTCTTGAGTCTGTGCATTAGGAGGGCTTACATCAAGCAGAAAGCTCCCGTTTTTTTTGTAAAAAAAAATCTATATAAATATTGAATCTTTTAAATCTTGGGAAAATATCATGGTGACAAAAAGGCATAAAACCAGATCATGATGTTGCCTTCATCAAAATCTTGCAATTCTGCCTGCAAAACCAACTATAACTGAGGTATCCAATCTTGCTAAGCTCACCAGCTACTTCTAAACTGGATGAAATTATAAGTACAAACCCACTGATCCTGTGCTTCAGAAATTTCAGCATAAACAAGAACATACAGTCATTTGATGTAAAAATCATGAAAGAGATATACAGGATTTATAACAATGGAGAAAATTATGGGCTCCACCATTCTGTATTCTCTGTTATGCATCATTTGGATACATTCCCTTTCGCCCATGACAAAGCACTCTTAACAAACATTAGTTTAGAGTAAATGTGAGATCTTCAATTGAAATGCTGGAAAGGAAGGCAGGAGTTATAATCACAGCTTTCATCTCATCAGCTTCTTCCGAAATGTCCTTGCTCTCCATCATTGTTTCTTATATTTCTCAACAATATTGGTGGCAATTTCTTATATTTTTTGAATAATTTTTCATTTTTGTTCAGTTTGGTTCCAGTTCTTTGATGTTAATAAGATTACAGATTTTAACAGTGATTATGACAGTGTTAGCAGCCTGTAATCTGTCAAATCCCTCAGAAGTCTGTTTCAGCTAAGGTTTCTTACATAATTGTCTGGTTTACTTATTTACTTAGCTAATTATATGATTTTAGTGCCTTCTTGTAACATCTTAAGAGCTAAAGCTTGCAATCAAAATATTTTTCATTACCAATGTAAATTTCAAGATCTTTGAGGAAGTCAAGCATCAAGTTATAAATCCCTTCTGAGGTAGTCAAACATGCAAGTGACTGTTGTTACCTTTAATATTACCAGAAGATGAAAGTCCCATTTCTTTTTTTAGGGTTATTAGGTTTTTTCCCCAATTCAAAACAGGAGGCTTAATGAGGGACATTTTCAACTCTGTAGATATAAAGTCTGTGGTACTTCTTTATGGATTGCTAGATCAATACAAATGATCTGTGTAACTGGAGTCTCAGTGTAGTATGTTCACATTCAAGTGGTAGTCTCGCCACCTACATTAAATTTTTTATTGTCTGAGGAGTGACAAAGATTTTTATTTATTTGTGTTATAGTATTTACCTGCACAGATAATGAAAAATGGGTGTCTGTCACAGACAGCTCACAGCCTGACTTTCTGAAGAGACAAAACAGATGATGGAAAGCGACAAACAGTGTGGGTTAGTGAGGAAAAGAAAAAATAAAAATGTTTTGCCTTGTAAAAAATAGACTACTCTCCCTCCACTTAGTCATTGTCAACTGGCATTCTTCTTTTGACATCGCGTTAAAAACTAATTGTAAAGATGAAATTACAGGAGCATAACGTGGCAGATTCCTGGATTTAGACAGAAGCTTTTCCCCAGACATAACGAATGTTGATAAGAAGTAGGTAATGATGTTCTTTGTTGAAATCTTATTGAAATTTTTTGAGACCATATCAAGACTTTCAAGAGAGTAGTGATTATCCTTCCAAAACCCAAAGTGTGAGTTCCTTCTGACAGCTGCCAATTAAATACAAGGTGCTGCTGTAACTATAAATATTATTATTCTACATTTCAATTCAGGTCAAAACTAATTATTTTATCTATTCCTTCCCACTATTCTAGTCTGGTTTCAGTTTGCAAAGTGAAAAATCAATGTGAAATGCATCAAATACAGATTTGAATACCTCATGTAGCATGGGGCTGGCCTGGGTTAATTTAGAATCATAGAATCATAAGAATCATTACAGTTGGAAAAAACCTTTAAGATCATTGAGTCCAATCAATCACCTCACACTGCCAAGCCTATCACTTTACTAAACCATATCTGTCAGGGAAAGAGTTCCTCCTAGTGTCCAATTTAAACCTCCCCTGGTGCAACTTGAAACCATTTCCTCATGTCCTATCATTCATTACCATAGAGAAAAGATTGACTCCTCACTTCACTACAACTACCTTTAAGGGAGTTGTAGAGTGGTCATATCTCCTTTCAGTGTCTAGGCTAAACATTCTCGGCTCCCTCAGCAGCTCCTCATAAGACTTATTCTCTAGACTATCCACCAGCTTTGTTGCCTATCTCTGGACATGCTCCAGCACATCCATGTCCTTCTTGTAGCAAAGGGCCCAGAACTGAACACATTATTTGAGGTATGGTCTCACCAGAGCCAAGTACAAGGGCACAATCACTTCCTTGGTCCTATTGGCCACATTATTTCTGATACAAGTCAGGATGCCCTTGGCCTTCTTGGCCACTTGACTCACATTAATCCAGCTGTTGATAACACGCCCAGGTCCTTTTCTGCAAGAGAATGTACAACTTTCTTGCATATTATGTATCTTTCCTTTTTCTCCCAGCTTGATTACTGGCAGAATATAAGAATGCTTTTCACATAGGGAGCTCCTTTAAGGTTAAGGAAGCTTCAACAGGTGAACAAAGCTCCCTTAAATACCAAATGCAGCAGTACTGCAGGACTATAAATTCTGTGATGTTAAAAATCAGTCCTTAGTTTTCGAGTTTTTTTGAGTGGTACCCTCTCCTCATTGACCTTCAGATGTTAAGTTAATGCAAGTTAATCACCAGGAATGTAACAATATTACACAAACCTATATTTGTGTTGGCAGCAACTGAACCAAAAAGTCACTAGAATTCACCAAACATGCTAAAAAAATCTCAAAAAAACTCCAAATGAACATCTGAGAGGTCATATGTATCATAGCCAATATCGTCATCTTATTCCAGAAATTGTATTGTCCTGCTAAAACACCAATGGAAGGAAAAAGAAATAATCTGTCAGTCTTTAAATCCTCAACTTTGGGGGACCTTTTAAAGTATTTTTTTTTTAAAGACCTTAGGAAATCAGTATCAATGGGCTAGTAGAATGAGAAATAAAATAGACAGGAGTGGCTGCAAGGTGTAGAAAGTACACTTCAAAAATTATTTGGAAGGGAAAGAATGTGCTGCTTACATATAACTCAAATTAGTCATTTTACAGTAATTTTTTTGCATCCTTTTCCTACCCACACTCTTTGGTTGTTACTTTATATATGAGAGTAGTGATATTAAGATAACACATAAAAGAAACCAGTTATAGTTAATATCTCTTTTTCTATATGAATTTTTAACTCATCAGATAGAAGGAATAGTGCAATGCAATGAGATGATCATATAGATTCTAAAGAAGGAGAAGGCATTTAAAATAATTTGCAATTAAGCCATGTCATGGTTTGACATGACAGCTTTTTCTGGTAAGGGGGAAGGGGCTGTAAAGATGGCGCCTGTAAGAAGTTGTTTGCAACTCTCCCCAGCTCTGAGCCAGACTCATTCCTGGGGCTGAGCCAATTAGATGCCTCCACGATCACTTTTTCAGAAGCCGGAAAAGGAGGTTTCTTCCTCCATCTTCTTCCTGCTTCTTTCTCCTTCTGTCCTTTCTTCTTCTTCTGGCTGGTGGTGGTGCAAGGAGTAGGAACAGTGAGAGAAACAACCATGCAGACTCCAAGGTCAGTGACGAAAGAGAGGATGAGGTGTAACAGAGCAGAGACTCCTCTGCATTCTGTGGAGAGAAGTAGTGAAGCTGAGATTTATTCTCATGTCTTTAAAGACTCTTCATCAGCGGCAAAGGCTCATTTTGTTAAAGCTGACCCCGGACCAGGGGCAGTGACTCATTTTAATACAGCTGGCCCCAGACCAGGGGTAGTGATTCACTACAGACCCTGAACCAGCAGCAGTGATTTTCTTCTTTAAAGCTATGGCCAAAGAAGACCGTGTCCTGAAGGAGAGACCCTTTATCACTATATCCGGAGCAGGCCGTGTCCCGGAGGAGGGACTCAATATCCACAGCTGCAACTGTGGGAAGGAACCCACAACAAAGCAGCTCATCAAACTTATGCCCAGAAGAGGCCTTGACCCGAGAGAGGGACCCTGTAACTGCAGAAACTGCAACCGTGGTGAAGAATCCACGCCAGAACTCTGTCCCGAGAGAGGGACCCCATATCGGCAGAAGCCGCAGCTGCTGGGAACAACCCACACCGGAGAAGTTTGTTAAGGACTGTGTGCCAGGGGAGGAACCCTGTGTTGGAGTAGGGAAAGAATGCCAGGAGTCACCCTCATCTGAGCAGACAGAAGCCCATCTGTGAGAGACTGACCACATCCCCCTTGCCCCTCTGAGCTGTTGTTGGGAGAGGAGGTAGAGATATCGGGAGCAGTGAACTGGGCCTGGGAACAAAGGAGGGATGGGGGAGGGAGATCTTAAAGTGCTGGTTGTAATTTTCTCATCATCCTACTCCCTTTTGCTTTTATTCTATTCTGTTTCTTGTAGAATAAACTTTCCTACTTTCCTCTCTAAGTCGAGTACTGGAGTTTGTTTTGCCTGGAATCATATTGGCAGTGAGCCCTCCCTGCCCTTGTCTTAATCCACAACAGCCTTGCTTATCTTTTTACTCTGCCATCCTAACGAGGGTGGGGGGTGAATGGGGGCACTGAGCGAGAGACTGTCGTGGTGCTGCTGTGCTAGCTGAGCCAAACCACGACAAACAATCTTTTCTGCTTGCCATATCAGCATAGAGCATTTCATGTGCCGAACAAATCTATCAGCATGAACTATTTTGAGGAAAACCCTTGGAAGAGTGAAGTCTGTCTAATACATTTTCAACGTAAAACATTCCTCTATTTCTATTTAGGATTTATTAGCACCCTGGTTTAAAAGGCTACAAGCCAATACTTGGTTGTAGTCCAACAACATCCCACATCCCCCAGGCAGATGATTTTACATTATAATAAATTAATACATTTTAAAGCAAAAGCCACACAAAAGCTACAAAAAACTCTGTCAAACAAGGTGCACTTACTCCTAGGGCAGCATTTGGAGCCTGGGACAGAAAGATACAGGGAACACTGTTTTTAAAGTCCATGCTTAAATTCGGTATTTTCTGGATTATCAAGACCTGGCACAACACCAAATATCTGAAATTTGCTTCCTCAGAAAAATGGGCTCCACATTACTGACAGCGGGAACAAAGCCTCATCTCCAGCCTGCGTAACGCAGTGTCCATCTGGACTGTGGCCATGGTGTGTAGCGAAGGGGGTGAATGGTGGAGTGAGCCCAGTTTACAGGTCCCCACTTCAGTGAGTCAGTAGTAGCACACCTCAGCAGAAGAGGCTCTGCACAGGCCAATCTGCTTCCCTGCAGTTGTATGGGCTACATACCATAACGCCACAAGCTGCCATGCCACTGCCTACTCTGCTCTTCCACGACAGTGCATCCCTGAACTCTTCCATGCTTCCACTCTGCAGTTGTACCCTAACTGTGGAGGGACGTTTGTCCTAGAAAAGGACAAAAAAACCTCAGACCCATTGGACTGTTTGTTGCCAGCTATAAAGACTGAAAGTAAGGAGGTAATTGCAAGCCTCATGGCAGCAGCTTTGTGGTTTCAATAAGAGGACTCTCAGTTTATACTGTATCTTAAGATGGGCTCAGCTTCTAAATTCTTAAACTGAGAGATGAGCATGACATTTCCCAATCCAACGGTGTGCTGGTGACTCGCACATATCTGCCATGAAATAGCAGTGTTGCTTTCAGGGAGTGCTGTTAGACTCATCATATGGGCAATAATTGGCTTTTGTTTGAGCTACTTGGACCAGAAAAAAAAAACCAAAAAAAACAACCACTCCTGCACTGACCCTGGGCGCCAGCCATATTGAAGAATGAAGGGTTGTTGGCCTGCGGTGCCAACATACTCCACCTTCACGGGGAGGCCATGCCCCTCACGCTCCAGCAATGCCAGACGGTGCTCAGATGAAGCGGGCTGGGTCTGGCAGGTGGTGGCACAGGAGGTAGTAAGTGAGAGCAGCACAGCACAACTAGCTCTAGCGTAGCAGTAGAATAATATCCTTGCGTCCTCAAAACCGTAGGAGTGTATTTTGACTTTGACTGCTTCCAATACTTAACAAATATGAGATCATGGCTTCTGGCATAAAAAGAGCAAATTTGTAGTCATGCCGGTATGACTGCTAGTGATGGGAGGACGTGTCACCCACTGTCTCAACAGGTAGTACATTGACTTCAAACCAGCATCAATCGCTCCTCTGTGTGCTCCTCCAAAGTACTTTATATTCACCTGCTCTACACCAGTGCAAGCCAGCAGCTCTGACAAAGGGATCCTTCATGTGACAGACAAATCTCCTTTTCTTTTGAACTGAGAAGAGCTGTGTGGTATGCTACATATTAGGTTTGTTTTATTTGCTGTTTTAACTCTTTGCAGCATATAACTCTTTGCAGCATATAACTCTTTGTTCTCAAAATGTATTCCTTCTAAGGAACAGATATCTGGGGAAGCAAACAAGCAAAATTTTAAATGTGAGAGCAGAGGCAGATGAGCTTACAAGCATTGGGCCCAAACACAGCTAGACAACATCACTATGCAATAAAAGCCTATGAATAATTGATTTCACTAGCTGAAATGAAGATTCGTTTTTGAAAAGCTGAGTTTCATACCAAAAATAGAAATACTCTGGACTGAAAAATGTCACAGTGCAACATTTTACCAAAATCATTCTCCCAAATGTATGTAAATACCCTATATTCCAACGATGAATGTTTCAGCACCTAACATGTTTTGCCAAAATCCTGGTCTATTCTAGCTAGTTTAAGGGAGGGCAAGTTTGAAGCAAGGATTTGTGCCCTGGATGATCTAGCTAGCTAGCTATCTGTCTGCCTATCCCATCAGTAACACTAACTGTGACTCACAGGTGAGAGTGCCAGAAGGTAGGATTAAGCAAATTACTATAAATTTCAGAGACACATCTTTTTCTGTTGGATGCATGCCCAAAAAAAAAGGAGAAAAAGTGTGTATGGTGTATGTGTGTGTAGAAAATTTACAAATTCATATAATTGTGATGATATTTTCATTCTTTCTGGGAGAGCAATACAAAATAAAGGTTATTTGAATTCATTGATATTATAGGGAGAATGTAGTCATGAATTGTGTTTTATGAGTCCTCTACACAAATTTGGCCTTTCGCTTGGCTAAGCGTTTGGCCAACACAATTCTGAGATGTTGAGGTACAAGAAAAATTGACAAAAATGTACAGGTGCATCAAAAAAAAAATGAATGAGATGTCTTGTTCACATTAGGTAGCAGGGAAGGGCATTGGTTGATTAGGATTTTGAGGCACTTATATGTACTCTAGCTGAAGAAAATGAGTGATCTTAAAGGTCTTTCTTTCTGTAATTTGGCCTCTACTGCAAAGAGTCAAAATGACACTGACTAAAAGAAGCTAATCTCTGGTTCTTCTTGGTGGAAAGAATTCTCCCAGAAACAAAGTCTGGTCCAGACAAAAGAGTCAAAAGAATGCTAATGGATGGACTGAGTTCTATGTCGTGATTTTGTCCATTCAGCAAGGAAGCACCATGACAGTCTCTTTCTCATTGTCCTGCATGGGACATGGCCTCTTCTGGGCATAATTTTAATGAGTTACTTTAGTGTAGGTTCTTCCCCAGAGTTATAGCTTCTGTGAATATGAGGTCCCTCATATGAACACGGCCTCCTCTGTCCATAGTCACTGCCCCTGGCAGGAGGTCTTTAATGAAGTGAGTCATTGCCCCTGATGTAGGGGCATCACTGATTCATCAGTCCTCTCTGCAGGATACAGGAGAGTCTGCTCCAGCATGTCTCCTCCTCTCTTCCCTCACTGACCTTGGTGTCCACATGGTTGTTTCTCTCTCTCTTCCCACACCTTGCACCACCATCAGCCAGAAAAGAAGAAAAAAGCAGAAGAAAGAAAGAACAGGAAGAACCGTCTTCATTTGGCTTCTTCTTAAAAAGTAATCGTGGAGGTGCCTAATTGGCTCAGTCCCAGAAGTGGGTCTGGCTCAGAGCTGGGGAGAATTTCAAGCAACTTTTTACAGGAATCATCGTTACAGCCCCTTCCCCATTACCAGAAATGGCTATCATATCAAACCATGACGTGCTGTTTTCATGGTTATGCTGCTGACTGGTTCCATTTTCACTTGCAAGCCTCCATTGGTATCAACTGTATTGATATTTGCCTTTGAATCCAGGTCGGTAGCCATATTATTCTGTCCTCTCACAATTATCACTGAAAGACACATTCAACAGGAAAGCCCGAGAAATTGTTTTGAATTTTGAGGAGGCAATAAAGGTAAGAGGAAAAGAGTGAAGTAAACAACACATAAAACCAATAAGAGTCAGCAGTTTTGGAGAATGAGCCAAATGTTAACAGAGAAGAAATGAGGCTTAAAGCAAGCAGAAGTTAGAAAGCTGGTGTGCAGCTCTGGGCACAGGTTTCTACATTTTTTGCACTTTACACTTCTCCCTTCTGAAGCTGGTAAGTGTCATACATTATTACCAACTTCCATGTCACCATGGAGAAAAAAGGAGAGATGGGGAGAAAACAAATGCAGAAGACAATGGTACAGAACAATTTATTTTGAAACAAAAAAAAAGTGCTTTTAGAGACAACAGCTAACCTTAGGGATACAATGGAATCACTCAAAAAAAAAGATTTGACTTTTAATGGAAATTTGACACTGAAGAATTTTAAAGTAATGCTATAGCAGAAAGGGACTTCTGAAGAAATTCCTTGCAGCTATGGAGTTAGGTAATAGTGGTTTGATAAAACTACATCTCTATTCTAGGAAAAGATGCTAAAACCACATACAATGGTTCTTCAGGCTTCTTATCTTTAAGAATTCTCAACTGAATTTCTTTAGTCCCTCAGTAAGAAGACATCAGGCATTTGTTTTTATCTTTTAAATGTAATTTCTGTGAATACAAACTCACATCTGTAAAAATCAAGTTATACTCTTTCTGGTTTGAGTATCACCAGAAAAATCAAAAACCATGAAAAGCATGTTCTTCATCTGACTTGTGCAGACTTAGTCAGATAATCCAGAATGCAAGATGCAACTAAAATTCCAGTTTGCACTAATGCCTCTACTAACACTTCAGTGAGTTTGAAAAAGAAGTGGAATCAAAATGTGCTGTTCTTTTTTAAAAATATACCTATGATTCCTATTCAAAGTAGACAAAGATTTAATGAACAAGAAAGTTTTTAATCTAGAATGAAATCAAGCTTCATGGTGCGGTAAGGTTACCAAGTCAGAAGTTTCTTTACTTCCTATGGGAATCTTGTCTTCTCTTGTCAGTATATTTACAAATCCTAAACTCACAGAATCATTCAGTTTGGAAAAGACCCTTAAGATTATTGAGTCCAACTGTTAACGTAACACTGCCACATTTACCACTAAACCCTGTCCCCAAGCACCTCATATACACATATTTTAAATGCCTTCAGGAATGATGACTTGATCACTTCCCTGGCTAGCCTGTTCAAAAGCATGAAAAGCCTTGTGGTGAAGAATTTTTTCCTAATATATAATCTCAATCTTTGTGGATGCACAGAATCACAGAATGTTAAGGTTTGGAAGGGACCTCAAAAGATCATCTAGTTCAAACCCCCTGCCAGAGCAGGACTAACCTAGAGTAGGTCACACAGGAACTTGTCCAGGTGAGTGAGTGTCTCCAGAAAGGAGACTCAACACCCATCTGGGCAGCCTGTTCCAGTGCTCCATCACCCTCACAGTGAAGTTCTTCCTTGTATTTCTTTGGAACATCTTGTGTTTCAGTTTATACCCATTGCCCCTTGTCTTGTCATTGGCCATCATTGAGAAGAGCCTGAATCCATTCTCTTGACACTCGCCCTTTACATATTTGTAGACGTTAATGAGACCACCCCTCGGTCTCCTCTTCTCCAAGCTAAAGAGCACCAGCTTCCTCAGCCTTTCATCATAAGAGAGATGCTCCCTGTCCTTCTTGAACTGAGAAGCACAGAGCTGGAAACAATATTCCAGATGTGGTCTCACGAGGGCAGAGTAGAGGCGGAGGAGAACCTCTCTCGGCCTGCTAATCACAGCCCTTCTTATACACCCCAGGATGCCATTGGCCTTCTTGGTCTCAAGGGCACATTGCTGGCTCATAGTCATCCTGCTGTCCACCAAGACTACCAGGTCCCTTTCTCTTACACTGCTCTAAGAGTTCAACTTGAGGCCATTTCCTCTTGTCTTATCACTTTTTTCTTTGGAAAAGAGATAAACTCCCACCTCATTAAATCCTCCTTTCAGGTGGTTGTAGATAGTGATTGGTCTCTGCTCAGCCTCCCTTTGTCCAGGCTAAACAACCTCAATCTTCTCATAAGACTTGCTCTCTAGTCTGTTCATCAGCTTCATTGCCTGTCTCTGGATACTCTGCAGCATCTCAGTGACTTTCTTGTAGTGAAAGGCCCAAAACTGAACACACTACTCCAGGTGCGATCTCACCATCACTGAGTACAGGGGGACAGTCACTTCATTGGTCCTGCTGGCCACACTATTTCTAATGAAAGTGTTGGCAAGTACTCATATTTGCCACAAATTCTGCACCAAAAACTTTTTCTATTAAAAATATTGTATTTGACATAAAGATTATTTTTATTGGGAAATAAGTACTGTACAATTGAGTAGAGTGTTTTACTAAGGTTGGATTTGATGAGTGTATGTTGATTATCATGCCATACACTGGAGCTGATAGACCTGGCCTGATATTTTTTTGAAGTACTACATTCATCGGGCAATGAAGGCCTGCAATAAAGAGAAACTAATGGAAGCAATTAGGAAAGAACACCTGTCGGTGGAAGACTGCAACCTCTACATTGACTACAGCCAGAAATTGCTCCCAATAGTTATTCACAACAATGGAAGGACTCTGGTCTGTGAATGTAGGCAGTGATGGACTGCAATAAAATTTTCAAATGAGTTTTCACGTTGTCCAATAAAATTCTATGACTTTGTTAATCTGTGTTGACACAGACCAACACATGGCTAAACAATAAAAATGATGTAAGAAAGGTGCTAATCGCTATTGTTGGTCAAAAGTATTTTTGTATTTCTGAAGGACTAGAGTCCAAATTTTCCATTGGACACAAATGAACCTGAGACTTTTGGTTTTATCCTAATCTTTGGAAGTTTAACCTTATTAGACAGATTAGGTCAGTATGTGTCCTCTGTTCTGCATCCAGGACCACAAGAACAAAGTTATTTGTGAGAAAGACAGTCATGGAAGCAAAATTGTAAGGAAAATATCTTTCTTCACTATATGGTTTTAGCCAGCAGATGACACAGAACTGAGCATTTTACTAGAAATATATTCTACTTGTTTACTGAATTGTAGACAGAAACTGTCCACAAAAGTATCAATATTTTACTTTAAGAACCAGAGGGACTGTTAGAAAGAGATATTCAGGTAAAAGTTTATACTTCTCTTCCAGTTCTCAGATAGACAATAAATAAATATTTGACACAGTTTAACTTCTCTGTTTTCCCTGTGAATATGGCAAGTGAGATGCAACAACAGTTGGAGAGGGAGGAAGGGTTGTGGGCACAGAAGAAGAGGAGATGATAAGAGGACTCTGTTTGAAGTGACATGTATAGACTCAGTATGCTCTTGACTCTGATTTTCACATTCTTCAAATGACCATGGTGTCAGCAATAGGAAACTGGTAGGAATGGAACAAGATCTCCATTAGAAACCTGAGAAATCAATCAAATGTTACTTTTGAATATGTTATTGAGCCTCACAGAAAAATATTCCACCTAGTTCACAATTATGTGGCTTTTTAATTATTATTACCCAGTTAAATATGTATATTGCAATTGTTCTGGAGAGAACAGGCAATTCCCTTTCCCTTAAATATACTTCTCTTCATTGCTGTAATGTAACTAAATGAGACTGCTTCATGCCTCAAAAAAAAACCCCAACCACAATATGAAGGTTTAATCAATAGACTTAATTTAATTCCATAATGATGAGTCGACTCTCTTCAGGGCCTAATTTTCTGTTCTCTACAGATAGTAGAACCCAATTTTTTTGTTGGCACAACTGTTTACATACAATCAGACAAAAATTTGTGTCTAGAAAGTCATTAATTAGAAATCCATTAAAGAAATAGAAATTGTAAGAGTAATTAAAATGAAAGCAACACTGGTTTTGCTCAAATAAAGTCTTGCACCTATAATGTCATTGTGCTATTTAGAGGGCAGATAATCATAGAATCATAGAACCACAGAACAGTTTGGGTTGGAAAAGATCTTAAAGGTCATGGGCAAGGACACCTTCCACCAGACCACAAGTTGCTTGCAGCCCTATCCAACCTGGCCTTGAATGCTTTCAGGGATGGGACATCCATATCTTCTCTGGGCAATCTATTCCAGTCACTCACTACTTGCATAGTGAAGAAAGTCTTCCTAATGTCTGGTTTAAATCTATTCTCTCAGTTTAAAACCATTATCCCTTGCCCAGTCACTATATGTCACCATATGTCATTGTAAACAGTCCCTCTCTTGCTTGCTTGTAGACTCCTTTTATGTGCTGCATTCCTATCAGGTGTCCTCAGACTCTTCTCAAGGCTAAACAATCGCAGCTCTCAGTCTGTGTACACAGGAAAGGCACTACAGCCCTCTGAGTCTCTTCGTTCATAGAATCATAGAACCATTTCAGCTGGAAGAGACCTTTAAGACCATTGATTGAGTCCAGTCTTTTTCCCAGCCCTATGGAACCAACAGACCATTTCCCTAAGTGCAACATCCACCCATCTCTTAAACACCTCCAGGGGATGCTGACTCCACCACCTCCCTGGCCAGCCCATTCCAATGCCTGACAACCCTTTCAGTAAAGAAAACTCTCCTCATATCCAGCCTGAACCTCCCCTGGTGCAACTTAATGCTGTTTCCTCTCATTCTATTGCTTGTTACTAGGGAGAACAGACTGACTCCCATCTCACTACAACTTCCTTTCGGGTAGTTGTGGAGGGGAATAAGGTCTCCCCCGAGTCTTCTTTTCTTCAGGCTAAACAGCCCCAGGTTCCTCAGCCGTTCCTCAGATGAGACATGCTCCAAACCCTTTACTAGCTAGCTGTTCATCAGCTTGGTAGCCCACCTCTGTAATCTCTCCAGCACCTCAACGTCCTTCTTGTAGAGAGGGACCCAAAACTGATTACAGTGTTCAAGGTGCGGCCTCACCAAAGCCTAGTGCACAGAGACAACACATGGGCAACAGATACCAGTTGCAACAAGGGAAATGGCAATGAGATACATGGAAACAAACATTCAGTGTGAAGGAGGTAAAACACTAGAACAAGTTACCCAGAGAAATTGTGGAACGTCTGTCAGAGATACTCAGACTTGTCTTGACAAGGTACCTGGTGCAAATTGCTTTGTATTGAAAAGTGTTTCAGACCAAATAGATGGCCTTTTGAGTTAATTTCCATCCTAAATTATCCTGTGTCTTTTTAGGAGCCTGCAGATCTACCTGACAAGTGGTTGGAGAGAGGAAAGCTCTATGTCCACACTTACAATAAAGTTTCTTTTAAAATGTCAGTACCATCACCTCTTCCTTGAGTCACTGTGAAACAAAAGAAAATGCTGTTTATAATGCAGCAATCTTCCTATAACCTATGGTCATGTCCACAAAGTTTATTGTAGTTAAGGGGAAGATAAAATTGAAGCCAAATTATTCACTGCTAATGCTTGAGATAAAAAGAGAACTGAATATAAACCAAGAAAAAAATACAATCCTTTATCTTTCCCAGAGAAGGAGATAATCACACTCTGGACACACTGTCCCAAAGTGTGATGTGTCATGATGAATGCTTCTGAGATTCTTTTTTTTTTTATGAGAATGGCACCTGATTATATATAAAGGCATTCATGTTTAATGATCATTTCACCAAATAGGCTGCTTTTATCTTCTCTTTCTATTTTCAACAAATGTTCAAAATATATGGGCTGATACAGAACTGCACAGGTACTCTATTTTTCTTTCATCAACAAACATTTAACAAACTTTAACCTTAATATACTTTAAAAATGCAAAATTTCTATGTCTATTAGAGGCAGTGTTTTTTTCTAGCCAGATGACAATTAATTGTTCTTCCTGGGATTGTTCCCAGCAAAAACCTTACTCTAAAACATGCTTGCCTTCTTTGCAGTGTGGTTCCTTTGTTTATTTTGTGTTAATAACTGGCATGGGTGGGGCTATTCACCAGGAAGTTGTTGAATGTCATATAAGAATTGTGGTCTTTTCTCTTTAGTTTGGATCTTCCTTGGCTTGAGGGAGGTTACAACTGAACAAATATGAATACTTTCCTTTTAGGATCACAGTCTAGCAGCCTTATTCACATTGAATAGCTCCTTTCTGTCTTCCAGTAACCTTCTAAAATGTAGAAACTCTTTGTTCTGCAGAGGTGGATCTATGCAAGACAAGGTACAATGTTAGAGGTTGAGGTGGAACACCTGGCAAGCGAGGGCACAGTACTGCACTCTAAAAAATCATTCAGAGTGGAATTATTTGTGATTTTCTATATACACAGAGGTCTTTGAGTATAAAAATTTCAAGAAAGGCTTCAGCCAATACTTGAGGAAACAGCTGAAGCACTGAAATTTGATTTTCATCCAATTTGTCTTAGTGTTTAGATGCATATATATTTAATGTGATGACTGATACAGAAGTTACGTTTAAACTTTTTAGTGTTCAAGATAATAGTTATCAAATTTTTATTTTAATTTGCTGCTACTGAAAGGGACTGGATCAGAAACAGGAAGACGTAAAAAGATGGAAGAAGGAATATGCAGAAAATCTTACCAAAAATATTTCTTAAATAGGGAATGATTAATTGAGCTGCTAGCCTAAAAGCACAAAAGAATAAAGAAATTTGGCAATGTAAAAGCAAAGTCACATCAGACATGTATACCAGGAATCAAAATAAAATGTTAGTTGAATGCTCAGTTCAAAATAAGATATTCTTAAGAAAACAACAAAACTATAGTATGTATCTGTATCTTGAGTTCAATACACAAATCCGTACTGCAATACTTTTTTTTTCCATTTAAATGTCATTAGTTCCTACACTGCATTTCTTCATTTATCCTTTATGCATAATAACCAGGAATTATCTGACAAGATCTCACAATGATGATCTGCCTGGATGAGTTTCTGTGTGACCTGATCCAGGTGGACCTGCTTTAGCAGTGGGGTTGGACTAGATGATCTTTACAGGTCCCTTTCAACCCCTGTCATTCTGTGATTCTGTGATACATCCCACTAAGCTTCTGACCAGAAAGTATTTACCAGGAGTTGGATTAATCTCATATGAGCATTATCCACAATTGGAGAGAATCCAGCTTTTCCAGGGCACATTTCATCTGATCTCTAGGACAAGTACTTTAGAATGAGAAGAACCCCACTAAAGCATAATTTATCCAATCTGCTTCTTTTAGGATAGGAGGATTCCCCACCTAGAGTCATCTAGTTGTCTTAACAACTTCAGAGGAAGTCTACAGAACTATTTGCAATTAAATGGCTGACTTTCAGGTGACTAAAATATCCAATAAATACTATTCCAAGAAAATTATCATCCTAGGATTTGTAGCGAATTAGACTTCTGTTTCCAGAGCAAAACTCAAAACTCCTTAATTAGAGGTTATTAGTACAATAAATACATTACAAATGAGAAAAGTAACATAAATAGAGTAATAATTTAAATATTGCCAGTTATCATATACAGTTTTTGCATTACTCGCGCAGTCCCCTAATGAATGGAGTCTTCTCCAATATATCTACTGTCCCAGTTGCCACCTACTGCAATGACTGGTAGGCAGCAAAACCTCCATGTACACTTTTCATTTCTTATTGTCATTTCTGGCATGTGTCACAGTAATTTTTGGACCACTTGAAAGATCTGGCCCTGCTGGTGTGCAGTAGTAGTGCAGGAAAAGGTCACTTTTGTGCACATTGAAAAGGCCTTTCATTCTGGTCACAGTCACACCCCGCTTTTGTGATTGAACAAGCTTTGTCAAAAGAGTTGGAACCACTATCTCTCGTGTCCTGTTCACTGCCTTAAAGAAAAATAAAAGCAAATTACTGGCAGCAGTAGTTCTACTATGTTCTATATTCATCTCCATAATAGCCAAATATCAAATTATTATCTGGGTTTTGAAAATTGATCAAAAGAATTAAAATTCTTTTATTTAATTTAGCTGGCATATTTAGATTGACTAAGAATATCTTTTAACATTTAGAAGAATAAAACTTACTTTTATGTAGCACAGGAAAAATTGACCCAGGCATTGACAAGCAAAGGAATGTATAGAGAATAACCATGCACAAAGCATATTCTCAGTTTGTAGTTGGTCTAGTAATATTGAACTACTGTTGAGAAGTCAAGGTCATTTACAGTGTGTTAATCTTAAAGCACGAGGACAGGATCATGCTTTTAGTCTGGTAAATAAAGAAAATCCACAGAGTTGTGTGGATAATTAAAGCATTAGGTGTCCCACTGGTCATTTCTAACTCGCTTATCAGCAAAAATCTCAGTAATCATAAGTCAGGGATGAGTCTGTGCATGTGCCGTACATGTGGCTTTCTGCATATGTCTGCACATCATTTCACAGGAAACTATTTCACACTAGACCAGCTTGGTGAGTAGCTGTTGTTCACACCCTCCAAGAAATAAGTACATGTGAGAATAATACCTTTACAACTTTGAAATGTCCTTAGACAGACTTTTAATCTCCAGGCCATCAACCTGCTGTGAACTCTCCTCCTGACTTTTCACACTTACAGAGAACGTGAGTGAAGCAATGCACCATAAAGCAATATGAAAAGACAGGAAAATTCTGGGAAGTAAAAAATTAAGTATAAATATAAACAAGTCATCTTTTAAAAATATGAGGCTGTTTCATCATATATTTAAGCATAAACATGTGAACTCTGATATAAATTAGATCAGTAAATTAGATTACCAACCTCAAAATGCAAGATAATACTGATGCATTTTAACAATGGTCTTCAATTCTATCTCCTGGGTGTCTGCTCCATATATGCAAAACACCAGCAGTTAAAGCACTTGTGTTTTTACAGATTTCCTACAAATGTTAAGTTTAACCTCTGAAGGCCTTTTCATTCAGTCTGCTGTTATTATCTGTATAATGACTGGAATATATAACTCACCAAGGATATAGCATAACAAAGGATCTTTCATCTGAAGGTCCTGATATGGTGCTAGTATAAACCTTGATATCAACACTAACTGACTACTTTTAGAGACAAAAAGAAAAAGAGAAACACAAAAGCAATGTCTACCTATCCATATACTTTTAAAGAGGGAAGACATAAAAAAGAATGGCTGATCGTACTGAGCTGAAGGGTTAGTATCTAATGAAAATAGACATAACGTTTTCAGATCTTATGCCTTAATTTATTTTTTCTGGTTTTGTTATTTGCTTGGTGAGGAAATGGTGTACCGGTCCATGACCTGAAGAAATGGTCACTGGTAGGTGAAAAGCAACAACACTTAAGGATGGCCTTGAAAGAAGAGAGGCTTACTGTTTGGCACAGAAGAGGCAGAAGGTAGTTTCAAAGATAGGTAGAAATTAGGTAGAAAGCACATTAGTAATGGCAAACTGAGAATAGGAGGAGAGAGTAAAACCCAACAGTTTGCACACGAAGAATTCTAGCCTTGTAAAAAACAATAATTTAAAATGAAAAGGGAGAAATCTGAAGTCATCATCAGTGTTTTATAGCCTTCAGAAGTTGGGAGAAAGGAAAAAGGGAGCTGAATACAGGGTACATCAAACAAAAGTGACCACAGCATCAACAGGAAAAAGTATATGAGGTAATGAAAGTGAGAGAATTATTGAAAAATTAAATTGAAGAATAGAGTAGTTTAAAAGGTAGATATAATTTGTGGGAGATGAATGGACATATGGGACCATGTCAGGTAAACTTAAAACCTAAATTTCTGTCTATGTAAACACAGTTTTACAACCCTTCCATTCTCAATCTTCTTGAAGGAAGTGTGCTCTGTTCCTTAGTTTGCTGCAAAGGAGCTAATCTTTTGATCTTTGATCCTTAATATTATTTGGGTTCACAAAACCCGAGTGGTAAATTCATTCCCTTTAACAAGTTAACATCAATTTTGCAGCTGAATGTTTCACCTTTTCTTGAGTTTACTTAGACAAGAGAGCAGAGTTGAAAATGCGATTACTGACCAAGCTTAGCCAGGTAGATTTTTGTTTTTCTAGACACTACTAAATGCTCTAAATTCTTCAGATTCCTCCTTCTTTTTCCTCTAAAGCTGCACCATAACACAACCTGCATCTTGAGCAAGCACATCTCCCTAGTTGTAGCAAATGTATATGTATTACCCTAAATAACGTGGTTTAACCAACCTTCTGTCTAGAATGAACGTCTCCTTCCTTTTTGCCATTGTCAGTTGAATCTTCTTCATCTGGATACCAGAGGAAGTGAACAGAACAACTCTGTGCACAGTGAACAGATGAGGCAGCCCATCCAATTTAATTTTAAGAAGTCAAAATGGCAGTTGTTCTCACTGGACTTTGGACATTGCAAAGAATGATGCTTGGTAGGACAATTTTGGTTCACTTTAAACAATTAAAAAAAATTCACTCTGCAATTGTCTGGTAACAAAATATCACCTCCTCATAAAGAATGATAAAGACAGGCAACACTGAAATTCACAAACAGGCTGTCAGAGAATCTTATTCCATCAATACATACTAGAGAATCATCATCCAAACAAACTAGACATTCTGTCTCTTTTGACATCTGCTCCTGTTTCAGTACTTGTATTATCCTCTTGGGTTATCCTGTTTTCAGCTGTTTCAGCATGGATGCCATCTCATAATTTACATATTCCAACAATTTATCCATATTTTCAACTGTATGCTTAAGTAAAAAAATAAAGAGTATAGAAAGAATAGACAGAGAAATATTATTGATGCTTTCTGGGATGACAAATATGTTAAAAGGGAGCACAGAGGGCTATGGATTGGCATGGAATTCTCAAAATGCCATGTATACCCTTAATAAAAAGTTTCAAGCTACTGGTACTTATAGTTTGTGCGTATGTAAGATGATCGTGTTTCTTTTTATTGCATTAGTAAAGAAAAATTTCTCCCTCTTCTTTAGCATAAATTAAATAGTATTTTGAGTAAGGAGAATCTCTCCATCCCTTTTAACGGTTCTAGGGTGTGGTGGTTTAAGCCAATATCCACCCAGTCATAATATTACTCCCCCTCCTAAACTGGACAGGAGAGAGAGGAATATAGCAAACTGCTTGTGAGTTGAGATAAGGATGGAGAGATCACTCAGTAATTAGCGTCACGGGCAAAACAGACTCAACTTAGGGAGAAAAAGGTTTGATTTATTAAAGAGACAATAAAAGCAGGCAGATGAGAAATAAAACCGTCTTAAAACACCTCTCCCCACCCCTCCACTTCCTGGGACTCCTTTTCCTTCCCCACCAGCCGCGCAGGGGATGAGGAATGGGGGTTGCAGTCAGTTCATTACAGATGGACTTTGCCACTGCTGCTTCTCAGGAGGAGGCCTCCTCACACTTCCCACTGCTACACTGTGGTGAGTTTTAGGTTCTACTATATTATGGGTAGTAATTAATACCTTCTACCTCATCCTGCTCCAATGCTAGCATTTCTGTCTCTTCGTGAACTTTTTAAAAGGTCATTCAGGTATTTTGAGTGCATCTGACACTTATGTTGCCTCTTAAGGAAAGTAAGGCATTTCTCCTTCACAGCTATTATTATATAATGACTGGGAAGGTACTGTGATTCACATACCCTGTGCTTAGGGAAAGTCTTTAATGTCTTTGATAAAGTGATTGATAGACTTTGAAACAAAAAGATAGAACTAGATAAGCAAAGAATGTGATATGTGCCAACAGTTCACCCAAAGTAATCATAATAAGATTGAGAGAAACGGAAAGATTCCACATAAAATTACCAAGACAACACTTTTGCATACTAAGAAGAAACACTTCATGGAAACAGAGTGGTAGCTTTTCTTAGGGCACGTTTTAGCTCAGAAGGATGGACAACCTGTGCACAATACAGATGCAAGAAATGTAGAGATTGCTTTATAATATAATTTAAAAAAAATCAATGACTTAAAAAGAGATGGCAATTGCTTTTCATCTGAAAAATGAAACAAGATCATTGGTCCAGAACTGAGTGGATTGTGCAGAGCTAGATAGCTCAATGGGCATTAGCTTCTGTCTACGTTCACAAAGTACCAAACCTAAGGTAATGGAACAGAGGAGGCACTTCAAGGAGGCAAATCAGGTCTGGAGACTGAAGATTGTTGACGAGATCTAAAATTGAAAGCTTGTATTTTTAGCATTGCAAAACATGCTCAAAAAAGGCACTGTCCTGTCAAGTTACCACTAGTAACTTGTAGTAACTAGTAACTAGTAACACAGTGAGAAGAGCCCTTAATAAAAAGCACCAGTATCTCAATGGTCCTTGACCATTTTGCAAATATTTCAGAATATGAAGTTAACAGATAAGCAAAAGTAGTGGATTCATGAGTTTCCCATTCAGTATACATTAACATTTTGCAAGACAAAAATGCTGCAGAAGTTCAATTGCAAGCAGTCCTCATTAATAGCCTTGCCAGAAGAGTGACCTGGCTGGAATGGCTTATCAAGAAACTTTATGTCTATGCAGCAAAAAACTATTTCTCTTTGTGTTTAATAACATTCAGTCAGCTGATTGATAAGTTGCTGTCATTTTTTCACTAACATATCCACTCAATGTTCTTATTCGGTAGGGTGGTAAAGTTCAGAAAACACTGAAACCCGTAAAAACAAAATCTCCTTTGTGCATTTCAGGAGACAAAGATTGTCTTCTTTCTTATTATCTTTGAAGTAGCTGCACCCCAATGATTTTTGGCCACCAGTGATTCTGAAATGAAATGAAGCTTCCATGGCTGGATTAAGAACAGAGAGTCCTGGAGATGCTTTTCAAAGCAAACCCAATGAGAACTAGTGTTATTCTTTCATTTTTTTTTTCAGCTGTCTTTATAAGGAAATAAAATCTATGTAGCAAAACTACTTTCATTTATATATACTTTACTCTGACCGTCATAACCGACTTGGTGAAAATGAAGTTGCCAAAAAGGTTTCTGCTTTAGTAGTTGTAAATTCCAGCAAATGTAATTAATTCGAATGCAAAAATTTAAACTGCCTACAACGTACTATGGTGAAGTTAGAGCAGAAAGTATATCTAGTGCAGTCACTGAAACTTCAAGTCCTTCTTATGAGAGCTTTCATTTACAGCAACCTACTGTTTAGGATACTTTTTCCATTGGAAAAAATCAACAAGTTTCTATAGTAAAAATTTAGTGAGACTATTAGAATTTAAATGTAATCAGTGATCAGTGGGAGTGTGGGTTTTACTCCCTGAGAAGTTAAACAAATTAGATAAGAGAAAGTGTGATTGGTTTGGTGGTGAATAAGTAAAACAAATAAGTAAAAAATAGAATTGTATAAAATACTATTTCCTAGTAAACAAATTAATGTTTATAACCTTCATTTTTTCATAGACTCACAGAATCTTAAGGGTTGGAAGGGATCTCAAAAGATCATCTTGTCCAATCCCCCTGCTAGAGCAAGACCACCTAGAGTAGGTCACACAGGAACTCGTCCAGGTGGGTTTTGAATGTCCCTAGAAAGGAGACTCAACACCCATCTGGGCAGCCTGTTCCAGTGCTCCATCACCCTCACAGTGAAGTTCTTCCTTGTGTTTCTTTGGAATCTCTTGTGTTCCAGCTTATAACTGTTGCTCCGTGTCCTATCATTGGACATCATTGAGAAGAGCCTGGCTTCATCCTCCTGACACCCTTTATATATCTGTAAATATTAATGAGATCACCCCTCAATCTCCTCCAAGCTAAAGAGCCCCAGCTCCCTCAGCCTTTCATCATAAGGGAGAAGTTCCACTCCCTTCATCATCTTGGTGGCCCTGCACTGAACCCTTTCCAGCAGCTCCCTGTCCTTCTTAAAATGAGGGGCCCAGAACTGGACACCATATTCCAGATGTGGTCTCACGAGGGCTAAGTAGAGGGGGAGGAGAACCTCTCTTCATCTACTGCCCACAACCCTTCTAATACCATAAGGGTACATTGCTGACTCATGGTCATCCTGCTGTCCACCACGATCCTCAGGTCCCTTTCCCCTACACTACTCTCTAAGAGTTCATTCCCCAACCTGTACACGGGGTTATTCTTTCCCAGATGTAAGACTCTACACTTGCCCTTGTTGAATTTCAGTAGATTTCTCTTCAATCAACTCTCCAGCCTGTCCAAATCTTGTTGAATGGCAGCACAGCCTTCTGGTGTGTCAGCCACTCCCCTCAGTTTAGTATCATCAGCAAACATGCTGACAGTGCCCTCTGTTCCCTCATCAAGGTCATTAATAAACATATCGAACAGTACCAGTCCCAGCACTGACCTCTGAGGGGCTCCAGTAGATATAGGCCTCCAACTAGACCCTGCCCCATTGATCACAACTCCCTGCCTTCTTCCCTTCAACCACTTAACAATTCACCTTGCTACCTGATCATTCAGTCCACACTTTCTTAGTTTTGCTGCAAGGATATTATAGGAGAGGATGTCAAATGCTTTACTGAAATGGGGATAAACCACATCCACTGCACTACCACCTTCTATCCACCTGGTTACATCTTCATAACAGGCTCTCAGGTTGGTCAGACATGACTTCCCTTTGGTAAAGCCATGTTGGCTGCTCCCAATGACCCTCTTGTCCTTTAAATGCCTGGAGACAGCATCAAGGATAAGTCGTTCCATCACCTTTCCAGGGATGTAGGTGAGGCTGACTGATCCGTAGTTACCCAGCTTCTCCTTCTTGCCCTTTTTGAAGACTGGAGTGACATTGGCTTTCCTCCAGTCCTCCAGTCCTCAGGCACCTCTCCTCCACAACTTACTGAAGATGATGCAGAGTGGTCTAAACTTTTCTTCCATCGCAACACATTTCAGCTTTGAAAATCAAGATCTATCATTGCTTACAATTCAACTTCCAGACACTGAGAAAAGGAAAGAGAGCATTAAGCCTGGAAAATGGAGCAGAGTTGACAGGCAATACTGTTAACCGACTCCCCAAAAGCTGTAATCTCCACAGCACATTAATGAAAGTTTCAGCAGGCTCTAACTGCAGAGTACATGAAATGGCCCGGAAGAAGGTCCTCTAGAAGTGGCCAAAGATTTCTAGAAGAAAAAAAATTATGAAGTAGTGTAGTAGGAAATGTTCCTAAGCATGACAAATACTCAAATTCTTATAAAAACACATTTCCATGGAGAAGTCGACTAAAGTCACAAGCAAATCTGGCTTAGTCCAGAATCAAGAATAAGAGATCAAGTCCATCTGTATGAGTTTTTTTAACTATAAAATATACTGTAGTTCCTAAGATGCACAATCCCTGCAAAAGTCTCAACTGCGCTGTTGCTGAGAGGAGTGCCATGTTCCTCTTTATCAATATGGAAGGGTGACAGTGTTTCTGAGGTACAGTAGCAATATAGGTAATCATTTAATTTTTAATATTATGATCCTCTCTACGTAAAATTATATTGTTTTTTTTTTTAACCCAGAAGTTACTTAGGTCTAATTTCTTTATTTGATTTCTTTTTTTTTCCCCTTGTAGATGGGGAGATTAGGCCAAACGGAGCAATACAGCAGTGTTATATATACCAGTACAGGCAGGAGAATAGAAGTACTTTGGGAGTGAGGACCGATATAGCTGATATATAGGACTTCTGCTTTCCCAGCAGAGCATTTCTGTCGTGGTTTAGGCCCATCAGGGAACAAAAGACCACGATTAGCCTCAAGTACCGAAGACTTAAGGATTGCTAAAGGGCAGGGAGGGCTTAATTGCCGCTTAAGGTGCAGGACAAAACAGACCAGGCTACTCGGCTTGGGGAAGAAAACAGAAAACAATTTAATACCAACTAAAACATAAAACCCCAAAAACCAGAACCAAAACAAAACAACACAGAATGGTACAGAGATGAAGAGTCCGACCAGCCCTTTAAGACCACCTGCTCCCCACCCCTCTCCTCTTCCCGGGCTCAGAGCCCTGATCCCGGTGTTTTATACCTCCGTCCCCCCTGAACGGCCCAGGGGGGCAGGGAGTGGGGGTTTCAGTCAGTCCGTTCCTGGTGGCTTCTGCCGTTTGTCTCACCTCAGGGCAAGTGGGTTCCGCACCAGTCCTCCTTGCAAGTCCGTGAGGTACCACACACACATGGCAGCCCTGCACGGGCTGCACCGACGCACATTTGTCCCAAAGCCCTGCACGGGCTGCACCGATGCTCATTTGTCCCAAAAGTTGCTGCTCCTCTCTGCCTCTCGTGTGGGGCTGCTCTGCGGTGCACAGGCTCTCCAGCATGTCCTGTGCCATGACCGCCTCCCCCACACAGTCTCTGGCCCGTCCGGGCACACTCACATGAAGTTGCTGCTGCTGATCCATAGGTTGCAGGGGTACCGGCTGCACTCTCACCACGGCTTGCAGAGGGGTCTCTGGTCTGATGCTCCATCCTTCCTCCTTCTCCGACTGTGGGGTCCGCATGGTCGCCTCCATCTTGTACCACCCTTACACCTCCTGCCTGGCACCTCAAATTCCCATCCCTAAATAGTGATCGCAGAGGCGCCAGATTGGCCCAGCCGGGCCAGGGGGTGGGTCTGAACCCAGGAGTCGGGGGAGAGTCTAAAAAACTTTTACCGGGTCTTCACTGCAACCCACTCCCCCTGTTACCAAGCAAAAGCAACTCCTTGCTAAACCATGACAATTTCTCACCCACATCCACAGGTATGAGCCATTGTGTCCCAGACAATTTCCAGTATGACTGCAATGGCTCAAATGACTGTTTGATGAGTTCCTATAGACTGAGCAGTGTTACTGTATATGATAGTCTTATTATTCTTTAAAATCCACCATTTATATTCATAGGAATCCTTCTGGATTCTCTTGTTAATAAGAGATTTGCATTCTTGCAATTGCAGAGTAAGACCAATTAATGGAATTAGCCTGGAACAAACCCCACAGATAAAAAGATTCTTTTATTTTTTTTTCCTTCCCTGCAAGACAATTAATTATCTGAGTACTCTTCACACTCTTGTATTATTATTTTTCCCCTGCAAGGGTGTAATTCATCGAACACTAAGCATACCTTACAGCGTGAAATAGGATCACAACCAGAGCTACAAGAGATACAGAGTTACAATGGAAATATTGAAGCCAAGATTTGATTTTAGCGACCCGTGTTTCAGAAGGAGGTTGATATTGTCCAAAGAGGATTTCACATTAGTGAGAGACAATTTCACTAGATGTGCAGATAGTTCATTATTCCAGCATTGAGTCAGAGTGCAACAAGGAGCCCATTCTGCCCTCACAGGGAGAAGTACAGATAATATGAGCTCAATTAAATCATACTGGTGTGGAAACTGATCTTAGATCAGAATGGAGCCAGACTTTCACCAATATCTGTGGTTTTACCCTATTGGGTACAAATATTTCTACTGGATTCCCATTAGCACATAACATGCAAATATTTTAGTACAGATCTCTTTATTTTCTAGTGTTGCTTGCCACTGCCATTCACAAAAGTCTTGACTGCTTTCTTGGCACTCAGTACATCTTGAGGTCTTTATCTAGCACTCATTCAATCACATTTTGGAAAAGATTAAGAAAGTCAATGAGAATTTTTCTTGTGAGACAGGACGTAAACTCTTGGACTGCTATGTGGGTTGAGAATTTTTACAGTGCAGCTATAAATGATGCAGAGCAGTCTACAGTACACTGGCAAAGTAATTCTCTTCCACTGATTGTTTTACAAATTACATCTGTCTCTTTCTACGATGCACTGTATATTTATTTCCTGTTGATGGTCTCTTGAAGCCAGTGTATGTGCAGTAGCTCTAGAGCATGTGCCGAACTGAGTATTAGCCCAGGCATCCAATAGAAATCTCTCACAAAAGAGATTTCTTCCCTTAGACATTACAATGTGAAGTTGTTTTTAATATTCTATTTGATGACAACATTAAAAATTGAACAACCACAAGGTCAGGCCTGTTTTAAGTTTTCATGGATCTCCAAAAATGAAACAGGGAGTATGAAAAAAATACATGCTCAGAGCTATATTCAGTCATGTTTATTCTGACTTTAATCTTATTTAAATAATATAACCAAATGCAATGCTGCTATCGTGACTGTAACTCAAAATCCAGTCTACAACCTATAATGAATTTTATATATTTAATTGATAATTCCCTTTTCTATCACTGAATACCTCTTTAATTTTTTCATTCCTCCCACAATCAATTTCTGCTCAGAGAACTTCATAGTCACTCTTTACCTGAAATGAAGGTTTATTTATTCTACTACTGAATTATAACTTTCAGCACTTTATAATATGGTAAGGATTTTTTACCCGTTCAACTGCAAATTCAATGTATTTATGATTTTTGTTTTGATACTAACAAAGAACATTATTAATACAAACCTAAGAACATGTTATTGTGATGGGAAACGGTACAGACCAGTAAAAGTTGTCATTCCTTACACCAAAACTCTCCTTAGGAAGGTTAATTATAATATGCTACTGCAAGTGACATGTAGTGTTACAATGAAAGTGCCTTGCTATTAGAGGATTACAGTACTTGTATACAGCTCTAGCAAAGAGAATGAATAATTGAAATCTAGTGGTTTTATGCTTCACTGAAAAAAAACAATATTTCATGGCACATAAAGTTATTCAGCTTATTTGCATTAAGGTTGAGTGATCACCACTGACCAAAACAGAAGCAGTGATGGTACCTTGATGTGAGTGGAGAAGAACATTCATAAATATTCTTAGGAAGCAAGATGTACCTGCATTTAATCAGTACTTATTAAAATTTTATTCCCTATAGTTATTCAACAGGATCTGTGGTATAAAAACATAATTACAAAAATCAGATTTGAGCTCATTTGACAACAGAAGGGTTTTATGGTGACCTATCTCCAAATGTTCCTATTTGTAATTAAATGCAGCGATCAGCAGTAAGGATTTTGAAGCTGTTTTAGTAGTTCCGCTATTCTGCTTAACATGTGGCACCCGTAATAATTAAAATGATACTAACACATGCACAATTTTATGGCCCTTATGGTGCAACCCATTATGCCAAATAAGGGCCTCTGTTTTCACAGCATACTGCACATGGTCTCATTACACCCACTTTTCTTTTCCTGTCTTCACACTAACAACTGTTAAAGTGAATCAACACACGAAACGTACTATAACAGCTTAGTGTTTATGATATGTGTGCTGTTAGTCAGTGAACAGGAAAATCTAAACATTTACTGTTTATGTAAAGAATAGCGTTAGTGTTAGCGAATTGCTTGGGTCTGCTTACTTTATTATCTAGATCACAAACATAATGACGGGTGTCAATGGTACCTATATTTTCCCTTTGCTTTACTCTCCCATGTATATGTCTATAAGAACTAGAGGAACATCACACTTGCAGTTCTGTACAGGTTTGTTGTTAAGTAGTTTTCCTTTTCCACATTGAAGTGGGAGAAAAATATTTCTATCATAAACTCCCACCATAAAAAAATACTTCCATAAAGATTTTCTTCCTCTTCAGCACAGTTGGATTTATCTGTGATCCAAGGTATTAGAAAGTTACACAATTTTCCTGTGGCACCTCAGGTAATTCTACAAGAAACTGGGAATTCTAGGTTAGTGGGTTTTTATCATGAATAATTTTGCAATTACACAGCTACTCAAAGACCTCCTACACTCATTTTACAGTCATCAGTTCGGAATGGCTTTCACTCTTTTGGTCTGGGATCCATTCCAAGGGAAGTCCCATAGGTGGGACACCAATGGATTGGACTAAATCTATTCTCTGCATTTCATATTATAGCTTTGTGTGAACATTAGTTGAAAGTTCATATAAAGAGTAACAACCTGTCCTTTCATTTCCCCTCTTTTCCCCTGCGGACTGACACTTAATCCTAGCAGTTTCAGGAATTTGCTGTGTTATCAGTAGTAAGGGGAAACTAAAGCTGCTGAATGTGAATGGCAGAACACCTCCACTGATTTCAAGGACATAAAGGGAAAATCATCACAAAATTGCAGTGGTTGGTCTTCAGATACTATGAAAACAGAGAAAACAACCAGAAAACACTGAAGTGCGTAGCATATAGGGGGCCACACATGCATTAAAGGGCAGCTTTTCAAAAAGTGCATCTGGAACCATGAGACTTCAAACAGTAAAAAGAATGCCACAGTGCAGAAAAACAGAGTAAAAGTCAGCACTGAACTACTTTAACCTTTGTTTTCATGCCCACTTGTGAGTTTTGCAGCTTTGCTCGCCAAAGATTCAGAAGGAAGACATTATGAGAGGAGATACAAGGGTGAAGACCAAAACAAAGGACAGTATCTCTAACGTTTTAACAACTTCTCCTTGACCTGTTCTGAAACAATCTTGCTAAAGAACAAAAAAAAAAACCGACAAAAACAAAACTGACAAAAATAAATCTAAAAAGCTCCCAAATCTCTGATATTAAAAAGACTAAGGGGGGGAAAAAAGTACCTGATAATCACCTTCTGTCTGAACTTCAGGAAAGTTGACTTCCATGATCCTTTTTTCTTTGATTAAAATGAATGTTTGTGATCAGCATTACTATTTACTACCCCATGATCAAAAACAAATAACCCACTTTGTTTGTTTCTTACTGCAAATGAATTAAATTAGACGCCATTAGGAGCACTAGCTGTTTATATCCTTGTTTCAGCAGTGGTAGTATTTGAAGTTTCCTGCGGTAAGTTCATTACTCGTATTTTGTCCAGAATTAGTGAAGCGTGCTGAAAATTGCTAATGACAGATGTTTCTCCACTCTGTCACACTTCTTGTATCATTTGATTTGGAAAGCAACATACGGTGTTCTGCTCTATCAGTATGTCACAGACTGTCTGTAAACAGCTGGTCATAACTCAGTTCAGTGAAAACCATTACTTTCCAATGAAGTGCTGGACACCCTCCAAATTGCATTTTGGCATGGCCTGAGCTGCATAATGCACAAAGTTCTTCTGTTCTGAGGTTACCTAAGGAAGGATTTTTCTCCCCCTTCCACTTGTTTATTGTGTTTCAGGAAGCAAAATATATTTTAAAACGGTTAGATAGGGGATGAATAAGACAGGAAATAAAAATGCTTTTTCTTCTTTCTGGAGTCCATAAAAGCTGTGACTGGTGCTGTGCTAAAAGAAAAAAAAAATACAACCCTACCTCACCATTTCTGTTTGTGCCTCAGGTTGAATGGGGTGTATTATTGGGGTCAGGGCACACAAGATGATGACAGATTGAAATGTCTCCTATCAAATAGTTGTGGCATTCTAACATTGCTATGACTATGGGGCTATTCCACAGCTCCTAATCACAATGAATCCTATTAAAAACGTCTCCCTGTGGTTTATGTGTTGGTCAGATGCAAAGAAATCCATTTCACTTATGCATGTGAAAAGCAAAAAATACAGAGGGCAGATTTAATATTATGCACATGAGAATACAAGGAAAAATTGCTATTTTCTTCTTACAAAGGCACTGCCTCAGTTGTTTTATTGTATTATATGCTATTAACATATATTTAACTGAATATGAATCATACATTTCATGAATACAAGTAGTAGCTATTTCTGTGACAGAGAGGGTCTGGTATAGATATGGTACCTATAATATAAGTATAGAAGATTAAAGCAGCATGTTTTAATAACACTATTTAATTGACAATGACTACCATTTGTATTATATTTAAACGAAGTCTTTACCTAACTACTCTTTTTTTAGAGCATGACAATAGGAAAAGGCATCAAAGTCACCTGTCATCCCCAGAGACTTCTGCAATGTTTGTACTTTACCAAGTGATGAGCATCCATAAAAGGAAGGTTTTCACATTTAAATGTAGGGCAATGGAACAAACAAGCAATCAAGAATTATGCAACCAAACCATCTTAGTTGAAAGGGGTAGAAATAGACCTCTTGTTGAGATATTCAACTATTCCTGTAACCTCTACCAAGGTTAGCATCAGGAAAGATTGCAAAAAGTACAGCATTGCCCAACAAAGTTGGATTTTCTAACATTCGATAAAATATTGTTCTAGCCTATCATGAGATGCCATCAGAAGTTGTTTTTTAAGAGAAACCCATTGGAAAAAAAAAAAAAAAGAGAGAGAAAAAAAAGCTCTCATACAGAGAAATAACTTTTCCAGAGTAACTAAACTTCTGAGAAAAGAGTTATGTATCAGTACCTCTTTTATTTCCTTGAAATGAATCAATCTATAGGAATAACAAGCCCACTTCTTGCTTTAGCAAGAAGTTCGACTAGATGATCTCTAGAAGTCACTTCCAACCCCTGCCATTCTGTGATGCTGTGATTCTGTCATTATATTAAGTAAATTTTGAAATATATTTTTTGTACATTCTGAACACCAATGAACAAGTGGGATTTAGTGAGATAGCCTGACTGAGTGTTCAGCTAATTTTTGTTGAAAAGGATGTAATTTCTCCTTTTGTGTAGGACTTTTACTGATCTTGGGGTATAACTCCACTTGGAGTACCTGAAGGAAGAGGATCTACAAGAAAAAAGAAAGTCACAAAAGTTTCTAGACCATTTTTATATCTGTACTGCACTACTTCTACAGAGAAAACATACAAAATGTAACTGCAACAGGTAACTGCAAAAATAAGGCCACCACCCTGAAGAATTTATTATCTCAACAAAATAAGTACCATAAGAAGAATAAAGGTCATTCATTGACAACATGAAAAACAGAGTAGTTGAGTTTGCCATGTGTTAACATAACGAGTTCTGCATAAGCTACTGGCATACATTGATTTAAAGAATAAAGTTTCTAATTACTATTTAATTTAATTCAGTAAGTAGGCAAGGAAATTTACATTGCCAACATTTAAAATAAATAAACCCTTTTTTCCTTGTCAATAAGTGGATACCTGTTGTTCATCATTAAACATGCTACCTGTAACATTATTATTCACTCCTACAGTTTGTACCATATCAGATGTCCGAGGTTTTTTGTTTTGGCTTGGTATCTCAACCCACACAATAAATCAGACATATCCTTTAGCTTATGTTATAAGTTATAACTTATGTTATATAATGAAATCTAATTAAGCAACTTCACTTTCTTTTCAGCTATTTTCCTGTTAATTTTGTGACTGTGACCTCTGGCCCAAGCAAACTGCTGTAACATTTGTAATCCAAAACTGTTGTAATTTGTATTCAACTCTTCCATCAAAATAATTAGTCACACAGTTTTGTGAAGTCTTCAGCAAATTTGAGCTTTGGACACAACATTTGTGGTTTTTGAAAAGTATTGAGATTGCTTCAGCATAGAAGTTCAATTGTATCAATAGGAAAAGGCTCAACTTTGACAAAATATAAAAGGAGAAGATGTGGTAGACTTTCTTGTGCTCAGCCGCCATGTACACCTGTCAGATGCATAAATTAATTCTATGATACAAAGTAACAACCTATCAGGGCAGACTTATCCATTTGTGCAAATGAAATAAAAAGCAAACACCCTCAATTGAAGGTCTCTTACTACTTCACCAAGCCATCCTCTAGTTTGTCCACTTAACTCCTTGGATTTCTGGAGCTCTCTCACTTATTTAACCCTCAGAGAACAATCAGGTTCTCCAAGGATACTGTAGAGATATCATTCATACATGCAAGAGAATCTGATGGCAGAGCTGTCAAACCATTCCCTGAGATCTCAGCAGTTCTCTCTTGCACACTACCTCCTAGCTTGACTAAAATAACCTCCAATGCTACAGTATCACTGAGTCTCCATAAGTTTTGATCTAACTAGGCTGAACACATTTAGGTAGCCAGTACTATACATTACTGGGCTGAGTTTCAAGTTCTTTGTTCACCATATGGAGGCAATCATAACAAGACACAAAAGCATGCAGAGTAAGGGGGGGGCTGTCTCATATCTCCAATAGAATTTTGCCAAAGTGTGTCAATCTCAGCACAAGTTGCAAAGACACATAAAAAGGAAACATATTCATGAGTGCACCACAACAAGGCAAAGCTCGGATGATGTTGATACCAAAACAGAGGTCTTTGTTGGGTCTGTTGATCAAAGCAAGATTCTATAACAGATTGGCTTTGTGAAAATGGAAATAACCAGTCAAAGTAAATTTCAAAATAGATACTGGAGCTAAATACATTATCCTCATTCTAGGCACATGTAAAATTAAGATTGACCTCCCAATACTAAAAGTAAAACCTAAGTTTTCCTCATAAAACAATCACAAAAAGTAGACAGGGCATAGGAAGTATGAACTCATACTGGCACAAGATATCTGTTGAAAGATATAAGATGAAGGGAAGCTGTATAACTGTCTACAAAACAGTGTTCAAAAGCTATTCTTAAAGAATCTGATGAGGCAGTTAGCAATCTGCGAGGCTCTAAGAATATAATGTATCACAGTTGCAGAGATTTCAGTGTGCCATCAAAATGCTTGTTCTGTTAGTACTAGGAGATAGAATCTGAACTTCAGTGAATGATAAAGTGAGAAGTTACTGGGCACATTCACACATCAATTGGCTAGAGTAGTAGTTATGTTGCCATAACAAAGCCAACAGTTAAAGATTGTCAAAATCTATAAGATTCCAACATGACTATTAAATATTATCATTAGCCAATAATGACAGCTGATATGGAATAGACCCTGACACTCAAAAATATTGTGATTTCCAAATGCAAGCCATAAGTAGTACACAGTGAGGAAAAGTCCCCAAACTGAGTAATTTCCCATGCCTTTTGCAGTACTTGCCTACATGGATGACTTATTTTCAGACCTATACCCGTCTTGAAGGTCACAGTCTTACAAGAGTGGATTGTTCTGACATCTGTTGTTTTAAGTCTTAATTTTCATCTGTATTGTAAGCAAGTATTCATAACCCAGATTACTAAATACACATCATCTCCACAAAAAATGTCCCTTGGTCCACCGACGTGCAAGTTAATATTTTTAACAACTTTGCAAGGAGATGCTTACAGAGCTTTAACACACACACACACATACACAAAGAAAATGAAAAGGTCAGTTTGCATTTCTCATGTCTTTGGAAGTTTTCATTCTCCAAGATACTCACATACTTGATCGTATGTCATAATTCAAAATAAATGTTTGAATGCTGGACATTTGGCATTCAGCACTGTGATATGTGCTGAGGACCAAGAGGTCCATGAATAATCCAAAAAATGACTTATGTATATTAGCTCATATCTATGGACTATGTCTGTCTAACTATGAAAGTTGAAGAAGATTTTGACTTAACCTTGCATTTATACAAGGAGAACAAATCACTTGTGACATATTCTACTCATGCTATTTAGTGCTCTAGGGGAAAACTCAGGTATTGTCGCACTGGGTGTGGTAAAGAACCTCGCTGGACTAGAACAGCCTTGAAAGACATTCAAATTTCTTTTATCATAATCCATAACCAAAGATTTTTATAGAGTAGCAGCACCAGCATATCCTAATCATCCTGTGAATGTGGGCATTACCATAAAATACCCAAAGATAAACACCAAATGGCAGAGATCTTATTGCTTTACTACTGTAGAAATGCACACATCCTTCTTGCACTTCTCTTCTGTGATTTTGACATGGTCCATTATAAAGAAATCAGATGCATAAAACTCTCAGTTAGGATTTTCTCTTATTATGTCATTGTTCAAAATGCGCAATACTTCTCTCGTTATAAAATACTGGTGCATTTACCCATAAATTATTTGAATGTTTTATTTAAAAACTGTCAGGTTGTAATTGGCTCAAGAAAGGAATTGATTCCTTTGATAGTAACCCATACTGAACAAATCAGGTCTTATCCCTTCATACCCTGCATCTTTAAAGAGTAGTGAAAGAATTCAATATCACTTACGGAGGAAAATGTGATGAAAATTCTGTCAGCAAATTTTTATTTTTGCCCAAACACTTAATGAGTTCTCTTATTTCTCCTTACATTACAGAGCACTGTTTCAAGGGCGATCACATTAGGCTGTTTCATTCCCTACTTAATTACTGTTGCATACAGTTATAAATAGCAGACAGAAGGTGAGCGGAAAATGACAAAACAAGTTTATTCTAAAGTCTAACATAAAACACTACAGGCTAAATATGTACAGGGAATTACACAAACAAGTGTTGAACTATATACACATGTTATAACAGAAGGAAAGACATTTCATACATACAAGAAAAATTTTCCCAAAATAACTTCAGAAAAAAATGCCTACGTATCTAAACTAAAGATCTAAGAGGCCTCAGCAGCTGCTTTCTCTGGAGATGAAAGTCTTCCTGAAGGTAGTGTTTTGGTGGCTTCTCAGGCTCTAGAGGGTTTCCAGCAAACTTCTAATCTACACTCTCAGTCTTACTATCAGCCCTACAGTACACAGGTATTGGTACTCAGCTGAGGCTGTCTCATCTCTAGACATGCAGGTAATATATACAAGTTTGCCAAGCTACACTAGACCCTGCCTCAGAGCAACCAATTGTACTACCTGGTCTCCTTGCGCAACTTTCAGAGCTGTGTTCAATTATTCTGATGTCCCTTGTAGAACAGTATCATTTTTACTCAGTGAGTAATAGCAATCAACCAACCTCTTAGACTGGCTTCCTGATACAAATAACTGTTACAAGATTCAGACTATCAGATACAATGATGCATCAAATCTGCCATCTTCAGTTTCCATAGAGATGCCATATGGATGTCTCCTCAGGTTTGTTGGTCCCCAGTTAGAGCAGCATTCACATCGCATAAAGCAAGCTGTAATGAATCTGTGTCTTCTCTGGTCATGTTCCTGTGTGAAGCCATTTCTGGTAACGAGGAAGGGGCTGTAAAGATGCCTCCTGTAAAAAGTTGCTCAAGACTCTCCCCAGCTCTGAGCCAGACCCACTGCTGGGGCTGAGCCAATTAGGCGCCTCCATGATCACTTTTTAAGAAGAAGCAGCTGGAGGAGGGTTCTTCCTATTCCTTCTTACCTTTCTTTTTTTTTTTTTTTTTCCCCCAGCTGCTGGTGATGCAAGGAGTTGGGAGAGAGAAGCAACCATGGGGACCCCAAGATCATTGAGGGAAGAGAAGAGGAAATGTACTGGAGCCGAGACTCTCCTGCATCATGTTGGGAGGACTGGTAAAGATGAGATTTGTTTGCACTTTGTAAAAGACCCCGCAACAGGAGTAGTGACTATGCCCAGAGCAGGCTGTGTCCCATGTGATGGACCCTTTGCAGAAACTTTAGCTACTGGGAAGAACCCACACCAGAGAAGTTCATTAAAGACTGTGTCCCATGAGAGGGACTCTGTATTGCAGCAGGGGAAGAGTGTAAGGAGTCGTCCTCTGAGAAGACAGAAGCGGCAGGGCCCATCTGTGACAGACTGACTGCATCTTCCATTCCCTACGCCCTCATGATGTTGAGTGAGGAGGAGGCAGAGATACCAGGAGCAATGAGCTGGGCCCAGGGAAGACAGGAAGGATGGAGTGGGAGATCTTAAAGTGCTGGTTGTATTTTACTCATCATCCTGCTCTATTTTTGCCTTTTCTTCTGTTCTGTTTCTTGTAGATAGTAGAATAAACTTTCCTTACTTTCCGCTCTAAGTCGAGTACTGGAGTCTGTTTTGACTGTAATTGGCACCAAGCCCTCCCTGCCCTTGTCTCAATCCACAGTGTCCTTGGTTGTCTTTTTTTCCCTCCATCTCTCTGGGGCCTCTGCCATCCTAAGGAGGGTGAGGGTGGATGGGGTGCACTGAGCGAGAGACTGCCTTGGTGCTGCTTTGCTCTCTGGGCAAAACCATGACATGTCTACACATATAAAGCAAAGCTTTCTTTTGTTCAAGTGTGAGTTTTGACTGTAGTCCAAAATTACAAGCTAGCAGTATTCAGGTGCACCACTTAAAAACTAGACTTGGGAAATGCCATCTCTGAGGCTCAAAATAAAATTAGAAAAGATTGCTTGAATAGGGATCAGTTAGTGACTCGTTTCCTTCATTTTCAGACCTCTTTCCAGATGTGATTCTGCTAAATGACTGCAATAGGACCCAGGGCTGTATTAGACACATCTGATATTTTATCTGACAAAGTTTATATCAGAAGGATTCCAAAAGACTTTAAGAAAATGAAGTAGAGCATTTGCAGTGGGCAAGTTAGGGACACGTCAGTTTAAGAAAAGATTTGGAGCTAGAGTTATTTTATGTCTTAAAGCATGAGAGTTTTATCTCAAAAAAAAAAAAACTTTCATGCTTAATACAACTATGACTTTTCTTGTTTGTTGTTCTTGATTCTTGTTTGAATCATCTAAAATCCTAAATTCTTGCACTAATTAATATCTTGTACTTTGGTAATACCCTGCAGAGAGACCAGCTTTGAGTGATACAGAGAAGTCCCTTATGTCACATTTAAATGTATCACTTTTCAATTTTTTTAAATGCCTCTTTTCCTATTGTGAAGAAAGGAAAGTGTATATGTCTGGTTCACCTTTTCTTAGACATTCATGACTTACAGATATCTAACATTTTTGCTTCCATTCACCTTCTCTGAACAAACCCACACATCCCTTCTCTTGTCAGAGAGAAGTTTGACACACATCAAATAATTTTCCTAATTTATCTCTTAGATCTTTTTTGTAATAGGACTTATCCACTACCTTTTTGTTAGTGATATTTATATGTGGTTTTAAAATGTTTCCCTTTTTTTAATCTTGTATGTGTCACCATTCTCTTTTGCTATAATAGCATATCAATATCATACATTTAAGAGAAATTTTCATTAATCTGCTACAATTTGAGTCTTGATATGCAAATTATAATTCTTATTATTCTTTGCAGTATACATGGCTTCACGTTTAGCAACATTTAGTTCTATTATTTTAAAGTCAGTATTTTTTATGACTCTTCTCAGATTAATCTATACTAATCTATACTTGATTACCTGATGATATATCATAATACTTACAAACTATACTTACTCTCCAAATTTTGCCACAAGACTGAAAGTAGATCTGACCTAGGCATGAGGTGAAGCTCAAGAGAGAGAAAAAAAACCCCAAACAATTTACATAATAAAAGACAGCATATTAATCCCTGCCATTGAAGGTGCCACATTTTGCCAGACAGCTTTAAATCTGACATTTAAAATTCTACTTTGCAATGTTAATTAAATTCTTTTAACCTAGGAGGTTAAAAAAACTCCTAGGAGGAAAAAACTCCAAATGCTTCCAAGCAACTTCCTCAAAAACATCTGAAGCAAATGCCATGATAGGCCTTCAGACTGGCTGCTAAATAGATCCTGAGAAGGGTTACATTTCCAGTGTACAAGCCAGTGTAAGACCAGTGTACAGACCTCCAGCTCACCAGCTAATGTTGGATATAAGAACAACAACATTTTCTCTCAAGTGCACAAGCTCAGGGATGACATGCTGTCATGGGATCAGGTACTTCCCTCACTAGTGCCACAGATTTTTGCTTGTAGCACAAACACGTTGACACTCAGAAACTTCACTCCAAACACAATAAGGGAACTCTAATGGGAGCTGCCTCTTACAATTCTTTTTTTAAATGTTGATTCACCATTTGGCAACCGTTAGCTGCAAATTAACGTGCTCTAAAGTAGCTTTTACTAAAAAAAAAAAGATAATTTATTTTCTGAACAATATACTATTCATGGTGAAAGCAATTATATCATTTAATGTGCATGTATTCTCTTTATTTTTATTTTATTACGAAATACTATGTTAAGCCACCTTTCCTATGTAGTAGATTGTGTCTTTACTCAAATTGTGCCAGACTGCTTTTGGGCTGATAGCAAAATTCAATTAACAATGCAGAAAAAGAAGGTCCCTTCCAACCCCTATCATCCTATGATTCTATGATTTGTAGTAGTTACATAAACCATCTCAAATATCCTGAATAAAAATATCCATACTGACTTGCATTTCAAAATGACAGATTTATTATAAGAAGGCTTGATGATCTGTGTACTTCAAGACAGATAACTGTTCTTAGATCCTCAAACCTATTTTTAAAATCTTATTTAAAAAAGGAGTAAAACATAATATTTTCCTAAAATTACTTTTATTACATTCTCAGTTCTCAAGTAGCTTTTTAGCTTCCCTTTTGATTATCTAAGAAATTTAAGACCCCCAGAGCATGCTGAAGTCAAATTAGTACAATCTCCAAAAAATGGTGCAGCTCTCCAAAGCAGAGAATTTTCCCCAGTTTCTTTACAGAGACAGAGCTAATGGTTTCTCCTGGTTTAGTACTCTTACTTTAAAGATGTGTTGTTTAAGTTTTACTCATCGTTATTTAAATAGATTATTGGAAGTTATGTCTAAACATATGCTGTCATAGCTACAAGTTTAAGTTTTAATATATTTACATTTACAAGGAGAGATGTATGCAAAAGACAGTCAATTTTGCAGTAAAACATATATCTTAAATAAATGATTAATTTATTCCACTTCATAATCAGGCATTATGACACAGACATCCACTCCGTAGTGCATGCACAGTGACACGTGGAAATGCCTATACTGAGACATTTTGTAGGACAGTATCAGGAGTGTATTATCTTCCCTAATGAAAATCTAGATACAAAAATACTGTAGCTAGCACACTTTGTTTAAGAGGTTAGCTAGTTTACAGATCAGCTCAGTTAGCTCTGTAAAAGATTAATTGTTTGTCTAGGTTAATTTTAAAGATAATTACTCAAAACAATGATACCTTGGCAACTTTTTTGAGGTCCTGGGAACAAATGACTGAGAAATAGTTAATACTAATACTGCCGACTGCTAAATTTAACGATTTTGTGGTGTTTCCGTTCCAGGACTTTGGAGTTATTTCTTCTGAAACTCAAGCATTTTACTTAGGACTTTACTTTGATGTACAAAAGGAATCAGAAAACAAATACCAAGACTGGAAAAGAAACTAGGACAGAAACACTGAAAAAATACTCTCTTTAACAGTAGGTGATTTGTCCTGATTTATTCCCTTCCAAGCCTACAATATTAAGAAGAAAGAGCAGAAATGAAATATGTACTAAAAAAGACAATTTAAAGCACAAGTAGCAAGTATTGGGTTTTGTTGCAATGAAAAAATATTGTGTTATTTACAATGAGGATGAATAGACTAAAAAAGTGCTATATAGAGTCCCCAGAACTAAATAATCAGCAAGGGAAGAGCAAGCGATACTGCAGCTGAAAACCTGCCTGCTGCAAAATAGGAGAGGACAGGGTAGCAAAGCATTTATCAGTTTTGTTCCCCTTTAAGAATTGCAATGGGCTGAATTTGAAACAAAAATGTACCTTTCCCTACCAAATGGTCTATTAAGATATCTGTTAGCAAATAACTGTAAATATCTGGCAAATAATTGTCCAACCTACCCATCCATTACAGCAGCAAATGCTCTGCTTGTGCAAGCAAATCCTTTTTGGTTTTGGGCACATAAGGAAAATCAAGGTGATTTGAACAGTTTCTTTCCCTCAGGTGAGGTCAAAGGTACGAAGTCCTCATCTCAACTCATTACCAAAAGTACTGTTCTGCCTGACCAAGAACCAGGTGATGTTAACCTTATCCATGTGAAACAAAGTTCACTTCTCTCCCAGGGTGCTGTGCTCCATCACCTGGAGAACACATCCCAACCCTTCCTGCAAGAGCACCTGAAGCCTGGGCCATATATCACAGAGCACATCAATGTGGGATGAATCATTCAGAGATGAATGTCTGCTCTGACAGACAAAAATTGGCCTACCGCAAGTCAGCCCTGCCTGGATACTGCCTAGCTATGTCTTTGGTGGGATTAAAGGGGCTGGGTACAAAACTTTACACACGTAACCAAGCTGTCCTTATTGGTGCACACAGTGCCAATGCAGGCACTTCTCTACCTCCCTGGGCTAGGCATTCAGGTAGCTGAAACTAGCCTGGCATGTTTGCTGAGGCAAAATAGATGTACTGTAATGCCCTGTGGTGTTGTCACCCAAAAGATTATGGTGCCGTTTCAGAGGCAGTGTTGATGTGAATAGAAAAGCTTTGTGGCCACTGAAAGGAGAAACATCCAAGTGATGGTGAGAAACATTAAGCAGGAGAGGCAACAGAAGCTTAACTTTTGCCGTCCAGAAAACAAGTGAGCATCATTTCTAGTGCCCCATGGAATTATTTTCTCATGCCTTGCATTCAACATATGGTCCAGAGAGACACTGTGTTCCCAAGGTGCACATGGAGTTAAGGAGAGCCCCGGATGCTCAGAGACACTTAGCACCCAGCTTACTGCAGCTCACATGTTGAGGTCCCGGCAAGCTGAGAAAATTCTTGAGAGAAAGCTGTGATCCTAGAATAACAAAAGCATAATCTTCTAGGACATCTCTATACCATGGTGAAGGGAATGGCATAGATACCGCTCACCCGCAAAACCCCAACAAGTAAACCTGTATGACATAGAAGAGGTAAGAAAATGTATCAGCCCATGTCCAAGAGAAATTTAGTTATATTCGTGCTGCTCTCTGCCCAAACCATGAAGCCCTGCCTCCCAGCATGACCAGATGGCTGAGAGTAGTCTGCAACCACCAAAGCTTTACACACACTTGTTTTAATCATGATGATGAGATAAGTTCTCCTCAGATTTTAAAGAGCTTCAAATTTGTCTATATTTCCTGTATCTGCCACTTATCTTTTCACAAGACTATTCCCCCATGCCCTCCATGGGATAAATCCATTAAAATATGCAGATGGAATGAACTGATTCTCTGATAGTTTATTTTCAAGGAGACTGCAATCCCAGGTCACCCTGTAGCCATGGATATTCTAGGTTACTGGTGAGCACAGTTTTATGTGATAATGAAGATACCTCTGTTTGTCCAGAGATGCTCTCAAATAATGGAAATCAACACAGATCCTCATTCAATAAAATAGAAATTGTCACCATTTTGCTGTGCTTCCGCCAGAGCAACATATGGTAGCACAGCTGACAAATATAATCTTTTCCTTTTTTTTTTTTTTTCCATTTCACATGCACATTTCATTTTGCAGAATACTAAGACTTTACATAAATTGTCTGTTAACCCCTTGCAGTCTCAGCATTTGCTACTTGGGCTGCCTTGAGCTCTTGAATTCTTGAAAGCTGGAGTTAAAATGCATTCAACTGTCAGGGAATGGTTTATGTCTTCAGCCTACTTGCACCTTTCACAAGGAAAATCTCTTTTACCTTCTCCTCTACCCAACCTTTCTTTTTAAGCAGAAACAGTCTACCCTAGCTATATGAAAGCTTATTGATGTAAATAAATAAATAAATAAA
>WBNH01008297.1:0-106829 GCA_013401255.1 Urocolius indicus
CTAATTGGCCAAACCTGGGTCAGCTGCGGGTCCACCTTACAATTGACTGGCATTAGCCCTGCCAGCTACAGGGGAGGCTTCTGGTAGTGCTTTGTTTAAAGAAGCCACCTCTGTAGCATCCCCCACTACCAAAACCTGGCCCTGGCAAAACCACTACACAGGACCAGAGCCCACTGCTCCAATGAAAACCTGCACCCCAGGAGCACTTTGACAGCAGGATGTAACACTATGAGGACAATGGCTATGAGCACAGTGAGGATACAACTGTATAAGGACAGCACCCACACCAGAGGATATAGCTGGCAGATTGCAGTCACGTCTTTCTAAAGTAGCAGCATCATTCGGTAAAGCCAAAGGCCAGAATTTGGACACTGCAAACCACAGGGCCTCAGCAAGAAGGGAAACAGCAAAGCAGGAACAATTGCCATCTACTACACCGATTGTGGGAGATAGATTACAGTCAACTGGAAAAAGAAAAAAAACACGGAGCAACAAAGAGGTGGCTGGAAACCTTGGAAAAACCCCAATTCAACAGAACATCAGTATTTTGAGAGCCCCAGCCAGGAAGCAGGACACAGATACCATGCAGTAAAGTGCTGCCAGACATGTTGGTTATTGATTTTTCTGAAGATCCTACCTGAACTGAATGTGTGGACTGAATCCCAATGAGAGTCCCAGATGGAATAGGCAATTGTGAAGGCAATGGACGTATTACTCTTTAGGCCTCAAGGGACAAAGATAGGTTTTTACAAGCAGCTAAAACGAAGAAAGAGATCATATGGGAAGGTGCTAGGCTCCTATTGTTTCCGGACATAAGTCCTATAACCCAGGGCAAAAGGGAAGAATTAACTGTGGTTTAAAAAAAAAAATAGACAAAGGTTTGAGATATAAAATGTGTCTGCATCAGCTTCTCTGGCTTGTCAAAGACCATAGTTCATAGTGAGAAAACCAGCATCTTTGAGACAGTGGAGACAATACAGAAGTTGCTGTGAAAAGCATTTGAGACAAAGAAACTCTGCAACTGCTCTCTGCAATGCACTGTCCCCACTGCTGCCCACATGCCTGTGAGAGATGAAGGAGTGTCCACGGAGCAGGGAATCAAATACTGGCACCATGTGGGAGTAGGAGGAAAGCTTGTTTCTTTTTCCTTTCTCTTTGTTTTGTGTTCTTTAGCCTATGCTACCATGCTACTATCTGAGCAGTGAAAACTACCTGCAACATCTGCCAGGAGTTTTAGGGTAAGCACATCCAATCCATCATAAAAACACATCTGACAATGGTACGTGGTGTGGGTATAATCACTACACAAACACCATATGTACAGTTATCTCTTTGTCACTTTCACCTGTCTCCTGACTGTATTTAATATGTAACAAAATGAAATAATTCATGTCAGAATCTCTCTGGCTTTTCCAGAAGGGCTGAGTCTGAGATCCCAGGCAGTGTCTGCTTGCTACAGCCCAAAAATTAGCGTTGACTAATATCAGCCCAGGCATCCAGAAAGGTACCGGCATCTGTGTGTGCCCTCCTCCTTGGAATACTGGGGCTTTCTGAAGACATGACTGCTCTCCCTTCCCTCTGCCTGTGAGGGAGCCTGAAGGCCACTGGTAGCTACCTGCTCCCTTAAACCAAGCCCCAGGCTCCTAGCAGGAGACAACAGTCTAAGGCAAAGGCCTTTATGAAGCTGAACAGGTGGCAAATGGAAGGCCACAGAGAAATGATGTGCAAACATCTTGTTCTCTGGAAGCACCTCCCCTGGCCAGGCCAGCTGGACACTGTGTGTTCCTGCAGAGCATTGGAGGGCATGTGCCTCACACTCCCTGCTTCTCCCAGTACCAGCACTGCTGCTGCCTGCGTGCAGCATTCCTCAAAGCCACCATGCCTGGCCTGTTGCTTGCACCCTCTACATCTAAGCAGCACTGCTGCAGGGATCCTATGTCAGCTGCTTTTATTTTAAGCATCTCCAGCTCTCTCCTGGCATCTCTCCTCACACACAAAAGCAAAGCTTAAAGCCTGCCTAGAGATTTGCCACTGTCAGTAGCCACTGCTTCTGAAAACACCCAGGTACCACTAACCCTCTCTTCCACTTTCTCTTCTCCATACGTACTCCTCCTCTTCATGGCATGGAACAGGCCAGAGAAGTGGACACATTTTTCACTGGTGTCTCCACAGGTTTTCCTGACTATGACAGTAAGGAGTTCAGACTTGTTCCTCTAGTTCATGTAAATACATGCAAATGTGTTGAACTGAAATAGCAAGGGAGCTACTTACTAATAATATCCATTGAGACACAGTGGCATTTGACTACCTTCTGCTTAATCCTTTCATTTTCTTCAATAAATGAGATCTGCTGCTATTGCCCAGATTACGGTGCAGTAATGAGTGAGAAAGGAGGTTCCCTTGTGTAAAGAGCTACTTAGCTAGAAAATAAACAAATAAAATAAAATCTCATCCCACATTAAATGAAGTTGTGCTGCCACCTCAGGTTACCATCTGTTTCTGTTTTGATTCCAGTGTTTCTTTCAGATCGTTTTCTCAACTATATATGAGTTCAGCTGTGGCTGTTGTTTCTAAACATGGTGGGGCCCCAGGAGAGCCCCTGTGCTCCTGCCTCCTGGTCCTCGAACCTGGGAGATGATCTAGGAATAAAAAAAGAGAAAGAAGGAAATAGAGAATGGGAGAGTGAAAAAGCAAAAGGTAAGATAGAGAAAGAAAGAAAGAAAGAAAGAAAGAAAGAAAGAAAGAAAGAAAGAAAGAAAGAAAGAAAGAAAGAAAGAAAGAAAGAAAGAAAGAAAGAAAGAAAGAAAGAAAGAAAGAAAGAAAGAAAGGAAGATTGATTCACACTAGCCTGCATTCTTCTAATCTCTTTCTCTCTTTCTTTTTAAAACAGCTCTTCAGTTTAGAGGGATATTAAAAATAGAAGAGTGTTAGATTTGGCAATAAATTAATGTCCAGATGAAGGGAAAACAATTACAAATTGGAAACAGATTTATTCACACTCAGTGCATTAATGAAAACGTTAAAAAAAAAGCTAAACTGGGTATACTGTGTGGAAAAAAATAATGGCCCAGCAGGTCTACTTTTTATTAACAACTCATCAGTAAGCAGGTTGTAATTCATAACAAAGAATTTACCCCAAGGAACACCACAGGACTGTGAGCTTTTTAGTTTCCTAAGAAAATACATATGTTGTTCCACTTGGTTTCCTTTCAATAAAACCCACCAGTTAGCACTTCATTTTCAAGCTGTTCTGACAAATCAGGTGAGTTAGCTTTGTAGAAAAAACAGAAGCCAACTTTTCAGCTGAGAATTTTAGGGAATTTTTTAATAACTTAAATAAATTTCCCAAACGGCGAGGAAGCATGATAAAAGGCTGTGAAATGAGATTGTTTGGAACAGCTTGAAAGAATTTTCCTTTTAATTTGCTTCATTAATTTTTCCTAAGGAAATATTTAAGGATACATCCCTTACTGCTAAGGTATGTGTTTGAGACAAAAAGGAATTTTGATGATTTTTTTTTTGGGGTGGTTGTTGTGGTTTTATGGTGTCTTGAAACCTGATTAAAGATACTGATGAAAACCTGCCCACTAGTTTACAGCTATGTACAAGGCCTAGAGGAGATTGAGGCGCCAAGAAATCGGTTTTGTAAAGGTCGCTCTAATGTGACGTGTCACTTAAAACATAAAATCCTGTATCATTTCATTCAGATGCTCCCATCACTTTACATGAGGAAAAGGTTTCTTGAAGGAAGAGAATAGTCTGGGAGGCAAGTAGGAAGACACAGAGGGATACATAAAATGTATCTTTGAAAGAGAAATGAACCGAGGTGCAAAATTAAGGTACAGATTTAACTAAATCCAGCTTAATAAACTCCATCTTAAATTATTACAGTGCCATGCTGGTCAGGAGGATGTGAATTGTGTCCAGCCTGGGTTCATTTTACAGAGGTAACAGACATGTCACAGGTGTCAGTGCATCACGCTTGTACCAGTGTCTGTAACAACTGAGCAGGATCCTCTGTTCAGTCAGTTTTCAGAAGAAAGAAGGGCAATCTTCTCAATATCCTATCACCATGCTCAGTCCTCACCACATGATTTGACAGTATGCGGAGCTGGTGTGAGGCTCCAAGTGATCACTGAGAGTTTTCCCTTCAACTTATCATATCATACATGCTATCAGATATCACAGGAGCAAAATGAGCTACCTGCTCCTCAATTTCCAAAAGCTATACTGGAATGTAATTTGTGATGCAGAGGAGACTGGGTTTCTGGTTATTTATCACTCCTGATTTGGCTAAAAAGGAGTACTGAATGAGCAAGGACTACTAAGGAGCACAGTAATTACATGGAAAGACTCCTTATAGCCCATGACATACTTACACTGAGTAAATGCAATTGGAAACTAAATCTAAACCTTCCCCAAAAGGAGAAATAATTGGAAAAGTCAATCATTTCTCTTCCATCTGCTGATGAACATCCACCACTCCCTTGGGTGCAAATCACAGAAACCTTCAGCTTACAGTGGAAGAGACACATATAATTACTTTCTTCAGAAATGGTGAGATGTGGGAGTGTGCTGGTTCACGTGTCACTGCCATAAATAGGTAGGGTCAACAAGAGCTCCAAAAGCACCTACATCAAGTGCCAAAAGTATCTGTGACATCCATGGAGATTATAAAGCTCTTATGAGTAAATTCAGGCAAGCTCTCAGGCTGAACAGCAATCTTCTAGAAGGACTGACTCCACAAAGCTATTTAAAGCACTTTAAAGCAATAAAAACTCTTCCTGGAAGATAACACTACAACATTTTTAAGGCAACACTGTTAGGCCTTTACCTCCAGTCCCACTGTCCAGGATTCAGCTGCAGAGATGGAGCAGTCAAGCTATGTCAATAGCAAACAATTTGTGGGAACGTCAGGCTGGAATAGGACTCAAACATGGATATTTCCTAAGCACTTCATCTGAGAAATGTTGGTCAGGCAAGTAGTTAATGCTCAGAGACCTCTGCAGTGACATACAGATGGAAACAACCCACTCCCTCTTCCATTACAGTAGGTCTGGGCCATGGTATCCTCAGCAATTAGAGACAGTTTATGTGCTTAAGGATACAGCTTGGAAAGTGTAGGCAGCTGAAGCATTTAGGCACATGAAATCACTGCAAGATTAAAATACTTATTGTGTTCATCCACTTTTAGCCAATCTCCAATTTGTAATCTGTCCAGAAAAAGATGAGATCATATATCTGCTACTCAAATTATTTTGCTATCTGCCAAAGAATGCTTCTGGGAAGGGTTATTCTTCCCAGCAGAAATGTAGGAAATAAGTTGGAAAACATTAATTCATATTAATAAAAAAGGCCTGTGAAGACAACAGCCGTTTGATCCTTAGATAAACTGTAGACAGTTTTCGCTATTTAAGTCGTTGTGAGTGATGTACTGTAGGTTTAGAGGGGAAAAAAAGGAGCCAAGAAAAAGAGGAGACAGGAGAAAAAAAAAGCCTGGAGAAAATATTTACTCGCATACTTTTCCTAGGAAAGTATAAATGTGTCTAATGAAACAGACTTGTTTAGATACTCTGTGGTACTCCCCGAGGAATCTGATGGAGATACTTTCCACCTACTCCTAAGCTTGCTTGCAGCAGCCATGGCCGGACTTTCTGCAGTGGAACCTTCGTGGGCACAGGAGCTTGTAGGAAGATGGGTGCAGGGAATTGATGGCAGATTTCAGGTTGGAGAAGAGCAGCGGTGTCAGCAGCTGTGGGGGTTTGGAGGAGCTGTTGCGTGGCAAAGAGCCCAGCTACACTTGGGACCCTGTCTGGAGTGGCTGCAGGGACACAGTGGGGATGGAGCGGGCACATCTGAAAAGAGCTACAGCATGAGGAAAGGCTACAGGAGTTGGAGCTGTTTAGTATGGAGAAGAGAAGACTGAGGGGAGATCTCATGAATATTTATAAGTATATAAATGGTGGGTGTCAGGAGGTTGGGGCAGCACTTTTTTTCTATTGTAGCCAGCAACAGGACAAGAGGTGATGGGATGAAGCTGGAACACAAAAAGTTCCATTTAAACATAAGAAAAAGCTATTTCACTGTTGAGATGAGGGAGCCCTGGCACAGGCTGCCCAGGGAGGGTGTGGAGGCTCCTTCCTTGGAGGTCTTCAAGACCTGCCTGGACATGTTCCTATGTGACCTGATCTAGGTGAACCTGCTTCTGCAGGGGGGTTGGACTAGATGATCTCTAAAGGTCCCTTCCAACCCTATCATTCTATGATTCTATGTGAGAAGGAATCCAAAACATGAACTAGTTTAAATTGTCCTGTTCCCTGAAAGGGGCTGCAGGTGCCTCTCAATGTGGGCAGTGCTCTGGGGTGGACTTTCACACTCCTTTCCTCTACTGAAGTGGTTTTCTCTGCTTCCTGAGGCCACTTGTCAGTAGCCACAAATCACCTTTAGGTGCTTCTAAAACAAAAAAAAAAAGAGAAATCAGTACAAACAGCTTCTGGTCCAGAGGCAAGTGGACATGCCATGGGACATGAGCATGGACACAGCCTCCTCAGGTGCTCTCCACTATGCCTCATGCAGGGGTGGGGTCTTCTCAGCTATGTCTGCCCCAGTGTGTAACTTCCAGAGACAAGAAGAAGGAAGCTTTCTTTGGGTCACAGCCAGGAGAGAAGGTGACCCAATGCTGTGGCTTTCTCCAGCCTGAACCTTGAACTGAAAACCTGGGTAGCAGGAACATGTCTTCACTCCCAGTCCTGACCTCTGTTTCTTCCAGTGAAACCAGTGTGGGTGATTACTTTGTGATTTATTGACCTAATTGCTCTGGATGCCAAACTGACTGAGTGTCTCATACACCTTAAATTTATACCAAATATTCAATTTCCAGTTTGGGGTTGTTTGTTTGCACAGAATTAATATTTACCCCCTGATGTCACCACTCAAATCCCTTTCCTGAGAACCCAACAGATGCTGGGGCTCTACCACGGATGCTCATGCAGGAGTGGACCAGGTGACTTGAGGAACCCTCAGGGAGGCCTCTTGGTACATGTTTGTCAGTAGAACAGACAGCTCACTGTGGCTCCCATTTACAAGCTTCTTAAACTAGCTTCTAAACTAGCTTTTAACAAAGAAAATGTGTTAAAGTACCAATAAAACTGCTCTAATAAGCCCTCCATAGCAAACTCCTAATTGAAGCTCATAAAGAAAGCTCTAAACAGTATTTAAAGTGCAAAGAAAACATATTGGTCCTCAATGCAAACAAGTAGATGTGGTGCTGATGCTTTTTATTTGACCAACATGAAAGCTGCAGAACACAAAAATGTAGGTGTAGGATGTGTGTGGTTAGAAAGCTGGTTATTGGACTTACAGGCAGGTTTAAAATCACTCCTTCAACAAGCAGGCAGTTCAGCTCTAGGACATACAACTTGCCCAGACACTTGAACAAATGCCTTTTTCACTTGTACCTTTCCCACACGCATGGATTTACCTGCAAATGCAGGACAGAGCATGCAAGCATTTTGCTTACTACTTATTGATTTCCTCTTGAATTTTGACTACTGCAAGTTATGCTTCTCCTCTTGATGCTCCTGTGACACAGTTTAGGCCCTCAATGATAATATAGAAATTGAAATTACCCTGCACCACTTTGAGGACACGCAGTGACTCTTCTGACAAGTACCTATATGCCGAAAGCATCTGGAGGGCTTCTCAGTCTGCTTTGAGAACTCCGCAGCGAGCAACGATGGTAAATTTTGTCCAAATCTACAGGTTTCTCCATGCCCTAAAGGAAGAGAAGCACACATAGATGTTGAGGAGGAGGTAGGAGAAAGGGAAATGACATGTGAGAATGGTGTAGCTTGAGAAAAGAACAGAGCAACTCATGGCAACGCATCTTACCTCATTGCAACTCCTGTCCCATAAAGAGGCAAACTTAGAAAGAAAATGTATCTTCCTCTCAGTTGTATATCCAGCTATGAGCTCTACAGAATGGATTTTGCAGCAAAAAAAAGCTAATTGCCTCAGTTCTCCAGATACTGCAGTACTTGTTCCCACTGAAGGCAATAAAACTATGATGGCAGAGGTATCAAATGTCCTGCTGGCCAGGACACACACCAGGCTGTCTTTAACTCAGCACGTGCAGGTACTGCTAAAGCACATCAGAGAGCTCCAGTTATATCTACATTCTGCATGGCCCTTGGTTTCTCTTGGTGGTAGGGAGAGACAGCTGGAGCAGCCGGGCAGCCACATGTGGAGGGGAGCGGGGAGGGGAATCGGTCTGGTGGGGGCAGGGAGAGTTAAAAATACCATAGGATGAAATTTTGGGATCAAAGGAGAGGAAATAATAGACTTTGAAGATGTGAAAGGAGGGAAAAAGAAGACACCATTAAATTAAATATCTATTTGAAAAAGCACTGAAACCTTGTACAGCATATTTGGGCTGCAAGGCTGATGCATCCAGTGCTGCTGTCCCCCGATCTCTTCCTCAAGCTCTTTTCAAGGCAGAGCTGCATTAAAAACTATTGTGTTTTTGATGAAACACTTTGTGGTTTTGCCTCAGGTAATTCACTGGCTTCCACAAAAACTAAAGGCTTTTTTTTTTATAGGGAAAAGCTGTCATTTCACTGTGCTAAGCTGTTTCTGCCATAAAAAGGTGTGATTTCACTTCCTGCACATGTGTGAAAATTTAGGATGTGTTCCAGTATAAAAGAACATGTTGCCACATGAAAAGCTGAGTTTTTAACAGCATTTGCAAAATCTCACCCTTGACCAAATTTGTCAGTTCTCACAAAATCTTAAAGACCAGACTGTGACTTGTTTTTTTTCTGTGAGTGCACAGAAGTGTTAAAATATTGTGGTGACAGGAGAAAGAGAAGAATAAAAAGAAAATAAAAAGGAGAAGGAAAAGAAAAATGGGAAGGAGGAGGAGAAAGAGAATGGAAAGAAAAGGGGAAAAGGGAAAAGGGAAAGAGAGAGGAAGAGGAGAAGAGAAGAGAAGAGAAGAGAAGAGAAGAGAAGAGAAGAGAAGAGAAGAGAAGAGAAGAGAAGAGAAGAGAAGAGAAGAGAAGAGAAGAATGCTAAGTGTGGAATATACAAGGACTTTTGGTGGTGTAAAGATTATCTTCAGACAGAAGCTGTTGTTCCTGACAGACTGAAGCTCTCTAAACCTGGTATTCATTAGGAAATAGGAGCCTTGAGACCCTGTGGGATTTTGATATGCTAGAAGAGGAGGTGATGACTCCTTCTCATGAGGCACACTGCCCATCTGAGTGATGCTGCAGACCTCTGTTGCACCTAGAACCTGGAAGAGAGAACAGCAGATACAAGTGCATGATGGCAAGACAAACAAATCTGAAAGTTTCTCTAAACTGTTAGGAAGTCCTTGTGAGGGAGGCTCAACTCCAAAACCTCACAACGTACTGCAGGACCTGCAGGTTAAATAAGACTGGGATTCATCACGCAAAATGAGATAAAGAGAAGAAATAGTTGATGAAAACTCTCAGCCCATCAGTACCATCTCTGCAACAATTAGAAGGTCAAAATAGTTTCTNGCTGTCATTTCACTGTGCTAAGCTGTTTCTGCCATAAAAAGGTGTGATTTCACTTCCTGCACATGTGTGAAAATTTAGGATGTGTTCCAGTATAAAAGAACATGTTGCCACATGAAAAGCTGAGTTTTTAACAGCATTTGCAAAATCTCACCCTTGACCAAATTTGTCAGTTCTCACAAAATCTTAAAGACCAGACTGTGACTTGTTTTTTTTCTGTGAGTGCACAGAAGTGTTAAAATATTGTGGTGACAGGAGAAAGAGAAGAATAAAAAGAAAATAAAAAGGAGAAGGAAAAGNTATTAAATATTAAAAATAAAAAGGTTGATAAAATTGATTAACTACTGAAAAGTGAACACTTCTAAAGCAGAAAATCAAGTGCAGCTCTTTCCCACTGAGTAAAAAACCAAAAGAATAAAATGGAAATTTTAGATAATTGTATTTTCGATTACTTCAGAGTAGCCTTGTACTGTGTAATACCCTTGTTCTGGATATGGTCTACGGTGTATTCTTTAGTGTCTTGCTAGCACTCAAACGTACTCAATGATCCTTTATACCAACTTCAGCATGAAGGTTCAGAAATGACTTAAAATACTATCAAAAGACCAAAGCACTGCAAGGAAGTTCACCGAAATCAGCAAGAAATGTTCCATTTCAATTGGAATTGTGAGTCCTGATGAAAACTAAAGCCACAGAATCACAGAATCTTAAGGGTTGGAAGGGACCTCAAAAGGTCATCTAGTCAATAGTGAGTGTTGGCTCAAGCCCTGGATCAAGATCCAAAACCAGTGTAGAATAGTGGATAACGCTAGGGCTGAAGTCAATTAGACCTACTCAAGTTTGGTTAATTAGTCATTCTTTTGATTTTTCAGTCTAGGAGAGCAGTAAAAAATCTCATTTCTACTCAGGCCTTCAGCTGCAGGGGCAGGAGGTCTTCTTTCAGTATCGAAGCAGAAAATCTTCTCTGGACAACTTTTTCTTCTCTGTCTCACACATTATTAAATTTTGTACAAGAAAGCAGGTTTGCAGATGCAGATATTCAAATGGAGTACCAAGGAACAGGTTCCTGAGGGGCACCAGGGGCAGAGCTTCAGGATATTAAAGGAGAACAAACTGATATTAAAACAGCATAAGCTGAACGTGACATGGCATGGGGCTAGCCCCACATCTTCAGCAAATGCACCTGGAGAATGGGCTGGGATGAGTCCCACAACTAAAAAATCCATTAACAGACTGAGCTTCATAACTAGAATAGACATGATGAAGAAGGTGAAATGAGCCTGAAGAAAAGGTATAGGATTGCCTTGATCTGCAGATATAAGACTCCTCTGATGAGCCATCAGGGCTCTTGAACAAGATTCATGTGGGATTCACCATGGGAATTCATGGTCAAGGACATCATTAGGCAGACAGCACTGGCAGTTGGTCTCCAGTCTTTAAAGCTTCAAAACTTCTTAAACACCTTAAATCTTAGTTACTTTACCCAGTTGCCAGCCATGAGAGATGCAAGTGTGACTATGCCTTCCTGACCACCTGACTCAGTCAGTGCCCTCACAGCAATGTATTTGGTGTGACAGTTTCCTGGTGCTCAAACTCTTTCATCAAGGCTCTTTCTGGAGAGGGTACAGCAGAGGGCGACCAAGATGGTAAGGAGAGTGTAACATCTCTCTGATAAGGAAAGGCTGAGAGACCTGGGGCTGTTCAGCCCAGAGAAGACTGAGGGAGGTCCTTATCGATGCTTATAAATACCTAAAGGGCAGGTGTTGGGAGAATAGGGCCAGTCTTTTTTTCTGTTGTGCCTAGTGATAGGATAAGGGGTAATGAGCACAAGCTGGAACACAAGAAGTTTCACTTGAACACAAGTAAAAACTTCTTTCCTGTTGAGGTGAGGGAGCCCTGGCACAGACTGCCCAGGGAGAGTGTGGAGGCTCCTTCTCTGGAGGTTTCCAAACCCTCCTGAACACATTCCTGAGTGACCTGACCAAGCTGAACTTGCTTTAGCAAAGGAGTTAGACTAGACAGTCTCTAGAGATCCCTTCCAATCTCTACCATTCCATGATTCCAGGAAGAGCAGGATATTCATGTGGTCCTAGGATTGGTGGAAGGGAAACCTGCGCTCACTCTCATCACACAGGAAAGTGTCAGAAAATGATGCTGACTTACCTTCCATCCTCTCCCTTCCAAAAGGTGCCTGGCATAGCAGTTTCCTACTCCTGAGGTGGACTCTCTTCCAAGATAAACATGTTCCTGTGCCAGAACAACTAACTCCACCTTTGCAGGTGGAATATTCATTATTTTTAAACAGTTATTCTTGCCCTACAAGTTTAGTAGGTTTATCTTGTAAGTTAGTTTGTCATATGAAAGAATAAGGGAGCTATCCTGGTGTTGTTAAATTATACTGAAAGTGCCCAAGTAGAACTGCTAGATTAAACTAGTCAATTCTGCATTCCCATCAAGGCCTAAGACTTTTAATAAATAAAATCATTTATAAAATCATGAACCTCTTTCCCAAAGTAGAGCTAAAGCAGATTCAAGGATTATTTATAGTAATGGACACAGAATTTTGCATTCAGTTATGAGGTACAATCTGCCTCATAGCACTGAAACTTGTTGGTAGAATTATAGATTAATTTCCTGTACCTTACCATAGTCATGTGTACTCAAAACCACACCATCTTGTAACCTCAGACCACAGCTACCCCTGTGGAGCCAAGGCACTGAACATCTTGAGGATGGCATCAATACAATATTGAGGGCTCAAGCTCCTGGATACAAGCCAAAGAACATAAATTGTACAATCTAAACATATTGGAAACTGTATGCAGATCTGACCCTTTACAGGGTAATTTGAAAAACACATGGGCTTAGATTATTTTAATGGATTAAGTATTTTACTGACCTGTCTGCTTTAGCAGGTTCTAATCAAATTTAAAAGAATAAAATTCTAACATATTGTAAAATATTTGTATATTGTGGAATAAATCAAACAGTTCATAGAGTGAAAGCTTAGCCCTGCTGAAATCAGTAGGAGTTTCCTTTTTGGAAACTATTTTTGACTTCAAGAGAGAATCAGTTTCATCCTTGAGAAAACACTCCAAAAATGGACAAACATAGTGTGCCTTTGTTCTGACTAAAGGGTTCTAAAAAACTTAGGGAAATCAACATCTTTTTTATCAATAAAGATGCTTTGTACAGGGCCCTTAAGAACAGAGGAAACAGAAGCCACAGAGGTGAGTTCCCTGGCATTAACACTAATGTTTTTATAGTCTTCCCTCATACAATTGGTTTGTAGGAAAATTCTTATACACTATCTCTTGAACTTGGAGTCTCTTCTGAAACTGCTGGTCTTTTCACTCAGTTCTTTATCTCTGTGTGCACTCAACCCTGTCACCCAAAAAACACGATGTGTAGTACAACTGACCCCATTAATCTGCAGTTAATGGATCCATTTTTGCATAAGTAAAAGCTGGTATAATTGCAGTGGGCTGATTAGTAGTGCAGATGTGCATCCTTCAAACATTTGTTTGTGTTTCTTCACCAACAATGAATACTCTGGCATAAGAGAAACAGAAAGAAGAGGAAGGCACAGGCCCAAAAAAACTTGATTGTCCATGGTCCTGCTGTGCATCCAGCTGTGCCCACACTCTCTGTAGGTTGGAGTGGTCTAGGTGAAGGGATGGCTGACAGCCCAAGTACCACTCCCAAGCTTTCCCCCATTGCCTGGCAGTCACAGGATCCAGCCTTGCAACAGATAAACTGTGATACCTGCCCTACAATGAAACACAAAGCCAGCAATCATTCATGCCCTTGTCACCTGCACTTTACCACTCCAGGAACAGTATTTACCAGGTTATTTGTGGTTTAATAACAGTTTAGAGGCCAGCAAGATTGCCTAACAGTGTTCTTCTAACTTGTGTGCCAACAATGTGTCTGATTAGTTATCTCTGTGAGATAACTTTGAGATACTACCAGGAAAGGCACTGAGCCTCCTGTAATCTGACTATGACTCCATATGACTGAACTGCACAATTCCCACTGACTTTGAGAGTGAAGAGTCAAACCCTCATGAAGGTACTGGAGGCAGAATATTCACAGGCACATCTCTAGAGGTCCCTAGGATATGTCATGTCATTGCCTCTGGCATGTTTTTATGTGCAAATGTATCAAAAGGACAGGATCACACAATAGCTTAGGTACACAACTCCCACCTCTGTTCCCCTGGAGATCTGAGCCCAAAATTCTTTTCCTCTGAACTCAGCTTAGCTGCCATCCATCTCCCTGGAGACTCTGAAATCTCCTTTGGTCAATACTTCATGGAGTTAAAAGCACTGGACATCCAAGTGGCTGTTACTAAGAGCAGCTGGAGCTAAAAGTAAGAACAGTCCCCGTTCTGCTACTAGTCAGCAAAACTCTCTTCATCCATAAAATACTTCTCACCCATCTGGGTGTGGGGACACAGATGTCCTCATCTAAGCTGCTGCATAATTAGAAGGCAGCACCATTTCTCACTGACATGGCAGCCTGGCAGGCAGAGTAGGCAGTCCCTGAGTCAGGAGCCCACGTACATCGCAACTCCCATCTCCAATTGTGCTGTGGAGGGGAAAAAAAAAGGACTTAAAAGCAGTATGAATTATTCAAAACTTGAGAAAAGTCGGCTCATTTTTTCCTCTGCCTTTTTCTAGTGCTCACATTCCAGTGTTACTTATGAGCTTATGAGGTTCTATAAACCAGCAGCAGACACACAGCAGTTAGAGCTGTCAGGGTAGCTGTCCCTCAGCAAACTTCCCAGTTTGGAGAAATTATTACTCCAGAAACATGTCCCCACCACTGTATCTTACACTGTTCCTGAAAGATGGAGTTGAAATAAGAAAGCAGTCCATGCTGGCAAAGGCATTTATAACACGAATGTCTATCTGTGCTGTTGCAAGCCTTACCTCCACTAAGGGTTTTAGCAATATAGAAATTTCCTAAAAGCTACCATACTGCAGACTGACATTACTGCACCAGCAGAAGTCTCTGCACAGAGTCAGTCTCGGAAGCAGCAGAAGTGGGAACTCGCTTTTGCCGGACCCTTGGGAGGGAGTCGCTCCATGAATTTTGTGCATATAGGAGTTGTTGATAAGCCCTCTTGCAACATCAATGCCTTTCCCATAGGCACTGGAGTAACCACTTCCTTTCTTCTAGTTTGCAGCTGCCTGTTTAGCTCAAGAGAGAGAGCAGAGATTAAGACCAGCTTAATAGGAGAGAACACCTGGAGCAAAGCCTGCTAGCAGCTCCTGCACCACCAGAAACAGCTCTGCAAAATGAAAGAGCCATGGCAAGGCCCATTCCTTTGACAGGGAACAGCGACGGGATCCTAATTGCAACGGGGAATGCAGCGACCCTCCTGTTCCACTCTGCAGAGAGCTCAACCACTATAAAATTTTATTCTTATGGCATTTCACTTTCCCGTGCTTGGAAAGTTCTGCATTTGTTGACTTTGTGTCAGCTGATTAATTGGGTATTAGCAATGCTTTGGGTGAAATCCTGAACCTGCCAAGCAGGAGGGGAATTACTCCAGTCATTAAATTCAGAGTTTATGATTGAATTTCCATGCGTATATATAAGGCAGCCGGTGTGACTGGATCTCAGGGTAGTTCATGAAGAAGAATACACGCCCTAATTGTTGCTCCCAATCTATACTATGTACATTTCACACACTGAACAAAAAAAAATGAGGAATAACCTCCCTTGGACATGAAGATTCTATGACACTGTGCAATGCTGGATGGACAAGTTCTTGGCTACCTTCTGTAGGAAGCATGTGTTATTTATTTTTCAGGGGTATGAAAATAGAGCCTAGACCAGAGATCGCCAGGTTTGCCGCTTTTCTTTGGGCTTGAGTCAGACCTGGAGAGCACACTGACTAGGACTTGCTCTGGCTTCATTTCTGTAGCCAAACTGATGCATGATATGCTTCTTTTGGCAGTGAACTTACATTTTTCCTCTCTGTGTGACTGTTCATTCCTGCATCCTGTTTACCAGCCCTTACCTGAAGAAGCAAGCAGACATGTGGGGGACACACGTGCTTCAGGTTAGAAAAAAAGAAAAGATGACCTCTCCGGGAAAAGATGTATTGAGGGTTTTTTTTTAATCAGAATTGTTGTTGCTATTTTGTTTATAGCATGGTTCCCCAGGCAGCAGGGCCAGCCTCACTGTCAGGGCAAGCAAGTCACAACTGAGGAACAGAAGACAGCATCCAGAAACTGCCTTCCTTGCCTCTGCCTGACAAAGTATCTTGAACTGCCTGCAGGCAGAGAAACACCTCATCATTGCCTGCTGCAGAGGGACTGTGACATAAAAAATCCTCATCTTTTCTGATCACAGATGATAGATTATATGGAGTGAGTCTCATCAAGTGAGCCTTAACACTTCCTACCCCCTACATCACAGTCTGAATTGGGAAAAAAATGAAGACACAGTTTAGGAGTACAATCCTAAGCATCACACCCCAGGAGTAGAGAACCCAAGCTGTTGGCACCTTGGCCAGACTCAATACTTGGCCACTTTACCCACAGGATGTGAGGAAGAGCCCAGTCTTTCTCCTTACTTGTACCACATCCTTGGGCAGCAGAGGTAACAGCAATGCAGAGGACACAAGGGGCTGTGAAAGGGAGGGGCACAGCAAGGTGGTACCTGTCATCTCACATGAGCAGCCTGGGCAGCACAGAAGCCCTAGGGCACCAGCCAGTACTTCTAAGACAAATTACCTTTCTAGCTTACAAGATGTGATGATGATGGGGGTTGGACTAGATGATCTCTAAAGGTCCCTTCCAACCCCTACCATTCTGTGATTCTATGATATTGACCATCCACAATGCTGAAAGACACCTGCTCAAAAAATTCCAGACATAAGGGTATTTTATATTCCTACATCTCTCATTCTGGCACTAGCAACAGGGAATTTTTTATCTTGGCAACCCCTGGAAAAGTGTGTGCACCTTTTTGCCTTTCAGATGTGTTTTGCTGCCCTCAAGGGTGTCACCAGCAGTGCTCAGCAGTGATGCTCAGTAGTGATGCTTGCACTGCCAGGAAGGAGGGGAGACACATCTCCTCTTGGTACAGAAGAAAACTCTACCCTTTTCCTGAAGTCCACACTGGCTTGCTGGTGCTATTAGGCAGAATCATAAGTGTTGGGTGTGATAAATCCCAAAATTGTTTAGTTCTGGCTACATCTCCCGGCTGGGTGTGAGTTCTCAGGAGTTTTCACAGTGATTACAGCAGTAGCAGAGAATTTAGTGGAGAGTGAGAGACTTTTTTACTGTAAATGGTTGAGTTTTTGTTCAGCTAGTTATGCCCATTTTATCCCTAAGAGACCAGTAATCTGCAGCAGAGATGACTGAGAAACCACTTCAAGTGCAGAGAAGAGCTCCGATGTTAGCCTGACGGGTTATGAATAAATAATGTCAGCATTCACAGCAAGGCTCTCTTAAGGGAAACACTGGACCACACTTGTTTTTTCAGCTTCTCTAGTCAGGGTAATAACTCCACCACCTGCTGATAAGGTTGGTGGGGCTCTCTGCGAAAACAATGCTCCTGCTTAGAAAGATACAGCTCTCTGCAGCGGTGTGGAAGGAGTAAAAGCAGAGGCATCGGGGAGCCCTTCAGCTCTACTCACTAGTTAAATTTGACTGATGCAATGTTAAGCACATGCCTTGAGGATAACTTCCAGAATAAGGCCTCATAATATTTGCATAGATTTCTTTAAACCTGATATTCTATAAATCTTCATCATTCTAAAAAATGACTACTCAGCTGAGCTGCAGAAATGTAGGCAGTTGCTTCTAATTGCCTGCCTTCATTGCCTATTAGAAATAATCACATCGACATTTTCAATGAATGACCTGTGATTTTATTTTGACTAAGTTTCTTCTTTCACCCAAGGGTTTCTTTTTCGCAGTTGTGTTCCAAGACAGCTTCCCTCTGGAGCTGGAAATTATGGAACTGTTCTTCCAATTACTGTGTGAACTTAGGTTTCTAAAATTCAAAAGAGTTTGAACTCGATGAGTTTGACAGGCAAGCAAAACCTGGGGCAAAAAATAAAAGAGAAAAAGGAAAAAAAGTGAAATAACAGCAAGACAACAGTTTCATAAATTTGGAAAGAAGGTTTCTTGCCAGTTTGTTTTTATTAACTGCTATATAGGAAATGAGGCTCAAAGTATTGAAAAGATGGTGAAGGAGAAGGATCAGGTAAAGGGATTGCAAAACCACCACAGACAAATTTAAATTGGTCCATTGAAGAACCAGGCTTCACATGCCTGAGAAAGAATCACAATCAGCCATAAAAGCGCTCATAACTAACCAGTAACAACCAGCAATGTCCATTTGCCTCTTGTTTTTTTCCACCATAAAACACCCAGAAACAAAGAAAAGAAAAAAGAATACATTTGAGTCCATACTGCCAGAATTCTGTCAAAATTTCTGCATACCAGACCACTGCTTTGTTGGCTTTCCTTTGAAATGCTGTACCCAGTGGCATAAACAGATTTGCAGATACTGCCAGAGCAATAAGTATATACGAGATACTGAAAGGTACTGCCACTGAGAATCATATAAGCAACACACACAAAAATAAAGATGGAACTGAGGTGTTTCAGGAGGGAGAAGCAGTTGGTGAAATCTGCCTTTCTGTTTGGGTTTTGTTACTATGGTTTTAGGACTAGTTATAGTAGTTGGGCAGCTAATAACTTCCACAGAAAGAGCTTGCTCTGCAGTGAAATTCTCCCTTTGATTTCCCTGTAAACCATCCTCAGCCTTCCCCACTGTGTCCCAATAACCTTGCATCACGTGCACATTAATCCTTCTCTCCTTACCTACTTCACAGACTTTACATTTGAAATTAGAAGTGATTATTTTGCTACTCTGATTTATCATTTTCCATCTGAAAAAAAAAAAAAAGAAAAGGTTCATATGAGCTTTCTGTATGCTATAAATAACAAAATATGTTCTCAGATTGAATAACAAAGCTATCATTCAATCTGAGAGCTTTCCTGTCATTCATAAACCCTCAAGTTTTACCCTGGCAGTTCCTGGTGTCACTAGAAGCCCATGGTTGAATTCTACCCATGCAGTCAATCAGGGACCACATATAACTCACTCAGGATATTTCTAAAAACGACAGGTTTTGAATGTCCTGAAATATAAGATAATTCTAGAGGAAGCACGGTGTTAGTCATAATGAAGAGTTAATTTTTTATATATTTAATGAGACCATGGCATGGCTTGTGGCTTTTCTTTTGTTTTTCCTTTTCTTCTTGAGGAAGCAAATCATGACCTGCACATATAGGAAATCATGTATTGTAGATAAGCAGAGGCTTTTCAGTTCACTGTCAATAAAAGTATAATGACACACAGGAGGGCCCTGTGCTGACTGTTTGCCCTGCAAATCGACAGAGGTTTTTGCACATCTTGCTAGTTTTCACTGTCTACTCTGTTGAGTGCCCAGCTCAGCAGACAAGTTTCAGAGGGACAATGTCAGTAATGGGCCATCGTACGGGGAACTGCTCAAGCACTGCCAGAAATTTACAGCCATTGAAAGCATGAACATGGCCTGTGATGCACAGCTGGATTCATCACTGAAACTTCAAACATCGAGGCCTTTATAGAAGCACCTAAATCATTCATAAGCCACATGGGCTTTCATTTTAAAACCCTCCACATATTTTCAATGACAAAGAAGATTCATGGTTGTGTTGGGGCAGGGCTCGTTTTTAAGGGATTCACTGGAAGATCATCAGATAATTCCTTGAAATATTTTCTGAGATGTGTTTCTGGGAACAGAACTATTGTACTCAGTACTTAGCAACCTAACTTCAATTTAGGATTGCGATATAAAGAAACATTCTTTTGGGTTTTTGTTTGTTTGCCCAGAAAAAAAAAAAAAAACAAACCCCAAAACACTGTTATATTCTTTCTGTGGCCTTCAAAAGTGACCTGGTCCCTTTTCAGGATATAATAAAGGAAATAATTAAAGTCCTGGGAAAGGCTTGTTATGGAATCACTGTTTCTCTAGAGCCAGATCAAGTAATAAAGCATTTTACTAGGATACAAAAGGCCCTAGTAATTTAAGAGAGAAGCAAACTTTTTTCCAATATAGTTTGAGATTATATCATTTCTCAGGAATCCTTTGTGACTGGTCTTCTATTTAAAGAGAAATAGCCCCAAACTAATAGGATACTTGACCCCCAATTATAAATTGTCCTACTGTCATAGTCAGTGCTATTTTTTATTACTGCTCATGTTTTTTTAATTTCTCTTTCAAATAAATCCAGTCTTTCCACTGTTTTCACCAAACATGGGCCAAAAGAATCAATTTTTTGAGTCCAAATTCCAAAAACCTGATGTCTCAGGAATTGATTCCACAAACTCTTCCCCTGTGTTATTTTTGATCTTGGGAAAAAATATCTGTGGCAGCAGCCAAATCTTTTGTTTCCTTGGGTAATTGTCCTCCCCGAGTAGATCTCTACCCCTGCAGGGAACTTTCAGTTACTTTCCTGCACATATTAAAAGTTTTGCCACTGATTTGGTTGCTTATTTCTGAGCTCTTTGTCAAACCTCTAACACACACCCCAAGGCATAGCTCTACTATCATGTGAACACATATATTTATGTGTCAGATATTGCTGACTGTGTTTCTGAGAGCGGCAAGAAGTTTGTGAGAGGTCTTTGCTTGAAGCCACCCATCCCCTCTAGCTCCCTTCCATTCTCCTGGCTACACTCAGCCTCCACATAGAAATACAGATCCATTGAAACCAAGAATATGGATTTCCAGGCCTTAAAATAGCCATCTGGGGTTTTGTTCCCTTAACATAATGAGCTTTCATAGCTCATTGACTTACTTCTTGCAGCACAAACCATTCCAATAATCTACTTGTCAGATTTCTTGGCCAACGATGGTACAAAGCTGCAATTATGATGTGCACTAAAACCTAACCTAGCAGCATGGTCTAAACGCTAACTAGACCAGCTTCATCTGCTAAATATGGATGAATTCAATACAGCACAGTGCTACTATAAAAATTATTGCTGTGGCCAAGGTATTATTCTCCAAAATTCCTTTATTCTATAGCATAATTGTGTGCCCCACATCATGGAGCAGCTACTTCTGTTCCTGTCTTTTATTTCCTGTAATACTCATAAAATTTCAAGAGCTTTACAAATGTAGAAGATACACACAGACTTTATTCCTAATATTTTTTTATGTTATAAAATAATCACATTTACAGTCTAAAAAAAGAGTTATTAAATGGATGGATTTTCACTCAGTTTTACCCATGGTTGCTTCCTTACCCAGAGAAAGGAGAGATGGGTGTTTCTGTGCTCAAGTCTAAACAGAGGGCTGAAACAATCACCATCCCCAAACAGTTGAGGAAATGCTCTTGTTAGGGGAAGCAGACACTGGGCCTCCTCGAGAAAAATCAAAAGGTAGATCCTCTGTCCCGAAAACCTGTTCTGAACTTGGACATCAACAAGTAAAGTAGTTCAAATGAAGCACTCTACCTTGCAGGGGCAATAAGATTTTTCATATTTAGTTGCCTTAATATTGATACCCAAATTTGACTGTTTTAACTCCAAGTTCCCACTTCAACCTATTTCAGCTGCTTCAGAGGCCGTTTTAGAAGGATTAAATCACTACAGTCTCTATTATTTTACAAAAATACAAGGTGGCATCTCACAATTTGTTGTCATTGTTACTGAAGATGCTGAGTGCTATTAGACTTGCCAGAGACTTCACCATGGCAGAGAGAAAAATAGTCACTCTTCAGTTCCGTGAAGTTCTCTGTATTCCTCTACAAAGCCCCTAAGATACAGAGCACTCCATGAAGCTCAGCTGAAAAAGAGTCCCCATGGCCTGATGAGGAAAGGTTAGAAAAGGAATTGACAGATCCTCTTGAGTATTTTTTTCCTGTTTGGCTAAAATATGGTGATCTGAAAACTAGTCAGCACAGAACTACTATATAGCAAGAGTCTAGTATTGTATTTTTCACTTCATTGATTTCAGTGGGAGCTGAGGAGACTCACAACTATGCAAAGCCCTAAATCTCTTTTGCCTACAGAAAATGTATTTTGCTTTGGGAAAAGCCCCTGTTGAATTTTGAAAACACTTTACAAGTTCACAGGCTGAACCTGTAGGTCTAAAGTCTGAGGTGCTCTGCAGAGAAGTCTGATTCTTGCATGAATTCCCTGCAATTGCAATCTCATCTCCTATAGCACCACTTAAGCACTGGATATTGGCTACAACAAACAAAGCAGTAGATCCAGCTGTACCTCATCCCCATTGTACTTCATATTGGCTCATTTCACCTAGGAGAACCCTCCAAAGCTTTCACATAAAACAACTGGGTAAACAAAAATTATTTATATATGATCTCATGTTATTGTGCCATGGCCAAAACTGAGAACAATCATTAGCTGACCTTCTGACCAAACGTGGTTCAGTTTAGATAGTCTGGAGTGCTCTTGTTGACATGCTGCACTGTTTCTTTATCTTTGATTAAATCCTCTGATTGTCCTGTCCATATTCAAGGTGAGGTATTCAAAACCATGCTTAAGATTGCCATATTCAAAAAGATGTGATGATATTCATTGAACTTTTCAACATCCCTACCAGCTGAAAAGAAAAGGCTCTAATATTATCATCAACATTTCAGAGGTGACAGAGATAAAGTCAGAGATGCTAAAACCTCTATTTCTAATCTATCTGCCTGGAGTTGAAGAAAAAAACACACAATCAACATTTTTAACAACCTTAAAGGGAAATGGCAAAATATTCAGAGGGGGGGTCTTATTAACAGTTACAAATATCTAAATGACGGGTGTCAGGAGGTTGGGGCATCCCTTTTTTCTATTGTAGCTAGCAACAGGACAAGGGGTAATAGAATGAAGCTGGAACACAAAAAGTTCCATTTAAATATAAGAAAAAGCTGTTTTACTGTGAGGGTGAGGGAGCCCTGGCACAGGCTGCCCAGAAGGATTGTGAAGTTTCCTTCCTTGGAGGTCTTCAAGACCTGCCTGGACATGTTCCTATGTGACCTGATCTAGGTGAACCTGCTTCTGCAGGGGGGTTGGACTAGATGATCTCTGATCCAACCCTATCATTCTATGATTCTATGATTCTATGTTGCCATTGTGTACATCAGTAAACGCTTGGATAACATCTATGAGATGGACCGTCTCTGCACTTGGCATTTTCTATAAGTAATAAAAATATATTCACAGGAGGTTGTTAGAAAAGACCAAGAGATGTTTGAACTCCCTTTCTGAAAATATAAAGTCATAGTATTAAAACCTTCTAACACAACACAAATGTTTCAATGAAAAAATTGTCAGGAAAAATTTTTATCTCTGAGATAGAATTACCATGTGGGAAAACCAGCTTTGGATAGCCAAGATTCACCATCTCACAATGGATGGGGAGATGTCAGGTCAAGTTCATCATCTGAACCATTGTCCAAACCTACTAGACTGTTAAGGCTTTTTAAAATCTGATTATTCTTTTTATTTTCTTCCCTCTGTCTTGAAAAAAGGGGAAAAGAAAAAAAAAAAAAAGAAGGAAGAAAGATCTCATATTCTTTCTGCACTGGAATGAAAACAAATTCTGAAACCGCAACTTTTTTCACAAAACAGAATTCTTGTTTCCCAGCCAGCCCTATTACTTGTTATTATCGACCTTTCAGAGACTCCAATTTGAAATTTTTAGCTAAGTTTCAGTAGGAATCAGTGCCAGAGCTGCAGTCAGCACTTCAAAATCCCCAACTGCCCATTCTGCTAGCTCTCTCGCACCAAAGTTGCCTCCCCTCCCCGAAAAAAACAACCCAGGAAGAAAAACCACTAACGATCTTCACCCTCACGAACAAAACCATCTGAGTTCTGTGTCTGTGTGGCAACAGCTTCTCCTGTCCTTTCCCATAATAACCTGCTCAGATATTTTTTAAGCAGCTGTAACCGATGCCGTCCTCAATAAAGCAAATGAAAGAGAGGAAAAACATGCTCCGCAGCGTGTTTGACAGTCAGACACCTAGAAGAGAAGTGGTTCAGGCCCCGTGGGACAAGGCGTCAGTGCTCCGCCTCTTCAAACTCCCCACTCCAGCTATGGTTGGAAAGTGTCATGTTTTTGACACCTTCCTCCCAGAAACTCTGCCCTGCGGCAGATGCTGCTGTGATTAACATTAGGGAAGCTCAGGGCGAGCATGATGTCGTTGTGACATCATTCCTCCTTCCCCTGGGGTGCTGGGAAGCAGAACTTCCATATATACTGCATCACCAGCAACCGCCTTCCTAGGTGCTTTTGAAGGCAGTAAAACTTTTAAAGCCTGTCTCCTGTCCTCCCACATCCATCCCTAAGCTTGGCATGAGCACCCTGTCCAGATTTACACTCCCTGTTTTACTAGCACATCGGGCCTGGGACATACCCTCTGGCAGAGACATATGGAATGAAAGTAAGTGACTGTGTTACTTGGCAAAAGACAATTTCTCTGAGAAGCTGAAGATCTGAAGGTTTTTACATAAAGCACTTTTTTTTTTCCCTGAAGAAAGGTCAAAATTGAATCTTTGGAACAGTCTTAACATGTTTCCCAGACCAATCTCACATGCAGTTCTGCTCTCATCTTGCTAACTGCTAGTCCTCCTCCACCTTATCCTTTGTTGGAAGCCTCAGAATATCTTGTGTATGTATATATAGCTAGATAGATGCCGAAGCCTTCAAAATGGTCTGTTAGCTCAGAAGAGAAGAGGGCAGCCAGTGGTTTCTTTTCTTGGATCCTCTCAGTAATGAGCATTTGATTAAAACGTTCTTGGTGCCTCCCTTTTTATTCCATCCAGCAAATCAAGCCTCTTTGAAAACGTCTAGTTTTCCTGTATCAAAAGTCAGGATCTTTGAGGGAAATTTTTGTTTACTCCACCAAAATGGGTTGGGACGATGAAGAAGCACGCTAAAGGTTTAAGGATTGTTTCTATGTAGGTTTCTTCCTTTATCATTTATTATAGAAATTAGGGATCATACCCTTCCTGATGCAACACAATTGCCTGTACCAACAGCCAGGGGCTGAGTTTAACCTCTTTAAACATAAGACTAGATCGCTCTTGGGGAGAAGCCCAGAAAACTTCTGCCCTGCCAGTTGAAAGCAGCATTTGAGCATGAGCTTTTTTCTTATTGCGTGTATTTAAGCATCCATTAAAAAATAGTCGGGCCCCTGTTGCACTGGCCCCGAGGAAGATAGATCCTGATGGTTTTTAAACAGAGCTTTTGAAGTGAAGTGTTTTGTGGACAAGAAAAACATTGAGAGAATCTGCCTGCAGACACTTTAAAGGAGACCGAACTCTGGACATCCAGAATCAAATACAGATCCTGTGAACATGACCAGAGCTCCAGTGTTGTCAGTCATTTACTCCGTGTCTGGCCCTACAGGTTTATTGAATGTAAATGTGGGGTACAAGAATTGCATGGTTTTAAGAGGTTTGGTACTTCCATAAATGAGATACAGTCTGATTTCTTCTTTCTAACACAGTGACTATCTTATCAAAGGACTACCTTTGTGGTGCCATACCTTTTAGCCAACTCAGAGAAGGCACTACTCATCTGACTTGTATTTGGCATGTCCTCCTTGGGAAAGAAAGCCAATTCCCTGTGACCCACCTTAGCTGCTTGGAAAAGATAAAATACTTGAGTGAATAATGGCCTGCTAGAGAGGCTGATCCTCCAGAGAATAACTGTTCCACAAAGAGAAGATGGCCACTTGAGAAGTGGGAGGAGAGGTGCAGAGCACTGTCACATGTTGGAACCACACATTGAGTTATAAATCATGGAGATATCCTTGACTGCAATCAGGCAAGGGCTCAGAACAATTCCCAACGAGGGGTTCTAGATGTGTGCTATTTCAGGATCTTATCTTGATGAATGGATGAGGGCACTTCAGTGAATATTGCATTAGCCATTCTGTACTTTTACTGCTAATTGGCTGTAGGGTGAAGACAAATTGTCTCCTTTCCCCTCTGAACAGTGTCAAGATTAAACAGTGAAAGGACATGGAAAGAATAATTGCTTAAGGCTCTGGCGTGATGTTTTCTCCTGTACAAACATACAATTAGGCTGTCTTAACCTCCCAATGTAGCAATAAACACCACTTCACAAACTAATTTACAGGCAAAAGTCAGAGACAGGGCTGGAGCTCTGCTCTGCAAGGCGAGAGCCCTGTCATTCAGCCAAAGGGGCAGTTCCACTAATTTAAGCCAGCAAAAATCCTTGTATGCTTTCCTCCAACTCAAACGAGACTGGAATAAAGTCTATACATTTGAATCATTGAGCAAACCAGCTAATAAAAACTGCATTTGTGACTGGTCATAAAAAAAGAATGTAATTGGTCATACTCGAGAAACTACTCGGAACAGGGAAGCGAGGGGAGAAAGGTCTTAATAATATTGACTTTTCTAACACTTTGACATTTTTCTGCCTCCGTCGCTATCTGTCACTCAGCAACACCTCGGAGGGGAACTGCCAGCACACATTTATTCAGTCAGGCTGATGGCAGGGCCAGGTTTGCACTGGAGACACTGCGCTTTTCATGCACCATGCACTGCCCTCCTCTCACCGCGGGGATCACCTGCACCATATTTGGGGCTATGTTTGCAAAGACAGGACAAGCTTTTGTTTTCTACATGAGCAGGGCAATACTAATTGGGAAATACAAACTGACAATCCTCCAGAGCTGCCCTAGGTCCTCCTCGGGCTGGCAGAGATCCCACATCCACCCCATGACATATTGGACACTTCTCACAGCTGCAACCACTGGCCCAACTGTATGGTCACTGAGCCATGTGCAGCTCTTTGTGAAGGACAGATCTCTGGGGAGATCATAAGAGCTTTCCAGGCTCTGAAGTTTGCTGTTCCAACTTATCTGGCTTAGGTGAAAACTGTCCAAAAGACACAGCAACCCGAGCAAGCTGCTCCAGGCTCCTGTATAAACCTGGAGTTGAGATGCAGGCACTGCCTAAAATCCAAATCCTGTTGTTTTCACAGTGAATTCAGATTGAAAGCCCAGACTTGGCATATCTAACCAGAGTTGGGAATGTACCTTTTCTGGCAGGGCTTATCTGTGCTAGACCAAGAAATACATAGCATAAACTTTGAGAACTACACAGATGTAAACAACTCCCAGTTGTTGCTCATGACCCTTGTTGTATAGATTGTTGGTGAATTTGACTGGAATCCCAGTGTCACTGGTAACTTTGGGAAAGGCCCAATCCACTCAGTCCTTTGGATGCCTGCCCTGAGAGAGTTCTAGTTTCAGGTTTTAGTCCTCCATGGAGCAGATAGAGTCTGTCTCAGCCTTTTCTCCTCATCCCCATCACATCTCGATGTTTGGGCTTTGCCAAGACCCCAGGTGGAGCTGAGCCTTCTCTCCAGCCACCTCTGGGTCACAGCAAACTCCTATGTGGGGACAGATAGGTATCCCCTTCCCAGAACAGGTACTTCTGGCCGCTAACATCTGCTGTTCTAGGATCCTTCAGCCTAAGGAGGGAAACACCTAATGAATTTAGCTGCCTGTGAGGTTAGGAAAGCGTCTAGACGAGACACTTATTTAGGTCTACGTTTCTGGAGTCTCCATTTAGGAGAAATGAATCCCACACTGTACAAAGAGGCAACATAAAAATACTCCCTGCCTCAGGAGATCCCCTCACTGTCTTAGGTGATATGCATCACATGTTATTCACATTCATCGCTGGCTATTCACTGTGGTAAGTTCCACCTATTTTTCTCACACCCTCAGCATAGGTGATAGGTGTTTGAACTTTCAATGCCAAGTGAGGACAAGCAATATTTTTGCCATTTGCAAAGCTGTAACATACTGACCTTTGTCAGCTGTCTTCATGTCAGCTTCACAAAAGCATAATAAACTTTATTTCTTTCATTTATTTCCTCCCATAAGCTGTCAGTGTGGCTCATTGTCCATTGTTTTTCCTAATGTGTCCCTTAAGGGTAAACATGGCTCCAGATGACAATAACATTTTGCTGAGGCTCCTAACTAGCCCTTACTGTAAGGCTGTGCCTGTTTTTCTGGAAAGCAGTATCACTTTCTTCAATAAAATATCTTTGAACAGCAACAGCACCTCTGTATTTTGGAAGGTGGGCCAGTTCTAGCTGCGCCACTGAGAAACTGCAGTCTTTCCATTCTTCCACAGCCTCTAGCAGTATAACAAATAATAAGGTTACCAGAGGGTATGCAGCTTAGTGTGTAAAAAAAAAAAAAAAAACCCTAATCAGATATCTTTATTTCCCATAAACACTTACAGCTGCAGCTTGTCTGCCAAAAAAAGAGGGGGGAAAAAAAGGATGGTTCTTCCAGTGGGGTTGCTAAATTCAGTATCTCACTGGGAAACATCAACGGAGGGAAAGTAAAAAGAGCTTTTACTTCCCTGTGATTAAAGAAGGCAAATCCCAGAAGGAGTGAAAGACTCATCTCACAGTAAAAGCTACCTATCCTGCTCTGAATTGTATTAGAGTGAGATATCTAACTCAGGGTAAACACTTTTCCAGCAGTGAAGCCATAGCCCAAGAACCAACTTGTTTCCAAGAATTTTAAACCTGATACAGAGATCTTTTCCTCTGAAACCTGAGTAAAGGCTGATAAAGACCGTAGATGATGTCACATTTCAGGGTCAGACAGACCAACTTAGAGAGCAAAGGTTAAACACTGTGCTGAGAGCATCTGTATGGGGAAATTGGGCAGCAGAAGAGAGTGTGAATTAGGAAATGTTCCCAGCTGGGACTCACCTACAGGGCTCACGTGCCAAGACAGGATGCTGACACCATCCCAAAGCAACATCTTTGTAAATGTCAGTTTCTGAAATACATCCCAAGCCAATCTCTCTGAAGTAACCCTCGAAAATGAGTGGTAACCAGGAGGACCTTCATCTATACACAGTGAGGCATTACCTGTTCATTGTGAGAAGGAGAGACAGAGGCATCTGGAGAGTGCAATTCATCTCAGCGTATGTTAGGTGCTTAAAGTCAAGTGAGATGAATCCTGACCAGAATGTTCCCAGGGCATGGTACAGCTCTGCACCAGCCTTCACATTAAACACACTAGCCTAATGCTAGGCGGAGACGGCTTCTTGAACTGCTGGGCACAACACCACAGTAGAGAGATGTATGTGGGAGATCCAGTCACTCGGCTCCCACTGTCTTCCCAGGCTTTGCATCTGGGGCATTATTTAGATAGCAAATCATCAGGAATTGCATCTTACTCTGGGAATCTGCTCTGCCTGGAAGCATGTGCCTTCAGCCTCAGCAGGGTTAGAAAGCTGTTCACAATACACGTTTTCAAAAGCATATGGGCCAAAAGTCAATGAGACTCTTTTCCTGAGTAATAAGACTGGGTTATCCAACATCAACACGCAGCTATTTCTGCAAATGTGTGACAACATGCCACAAATCTGCAGAGCAGTCTTCCCAAGAAATGCCACCAATGCATTGGGCTTTCTGCCATGATATTCTGGGCTTACGAATAACGGCAAGGCAGCCTGGGATCGACTGAAGAACTGAAGCAAAAGCTGGGGTTTGCCTGTGAGCAGCATTCTTCTTTAAATTAAAACCCTGATATTTTGGAAGTCGGTTCTGGAAAATGGGGGCTTCGTCAAGGTAAGGAACAATTTAGTAGTTTAATTATGAGCCCTTTAATGTCTTTTCATAATCAGTTAATAAATACCTTAACAATAAAATTGAATTTAAGCTTTTAATAGGCTGTGTTGGATTGAACCTAAACAAAAGAATTAGCAGCTCCAGGCATTGTGCAATAACTTCTCACTGCTTGGTGCCAGGAGAAACAAAGCATTTCAAGTACATTTTTTTTGTACCTCACCATAATAAACGCTTGTAATATTCCCCAATTTCTGGAGTGTAAGATGCAGATCTTATTTATCACAGTATGTGACACATCTGGCACATGGATCAGGAAACAACTGTTTTACTTCATTTCTGTCATCACCTTCCAACAGATTTCTTTCACATTCCAATTTGGACGAGAGAACTTGGACTTTCTCTCCATAAGTTCTCCATTAACAGTTTCACAGCAACGAGCACTATTGGTTCGTTCTCCTTCCACAGCAATTAGTTACACCAAGCTGCATATTTTGATTTTTATTACAAGTAAACATGTAAAATTGCTGGTATTTGCTCCTATCTGCTTCCTTCCAGAGCCTCTGTCACAGGCAGAGCCGAGGGATGCTTGCTGACTGTCATTATGTCCCTTCAGTACCACTTTCAAGCGGCAGCGCTGCCTTGGCTGCACATCGCTGCTTTCTGACGCCTCCTTGTCACTGTTATTAGCGTGTGTTTTATTTACAGCAGGGCATTTGTTATGTCACAAGAGCGTGTTTTGCAGCTTGAAGGGAGCGCCCTTGTCTTTCTGCTGGAGCGAAGGGAGGGCATATCAAACTCGCCGAGATGGGAGCTTTGCAAAGCAGCACGAACGAACGACTGTGCGCTAATAAAGCTTGAAAAGCTAGAATTACATTGGAACCCACAAAAATTTTCAAATTAAAAAGCCATATTTAGAGGCCCCCTGTGGATCGTGATTTTATTTAGTTTAATCCTCTCTTGAGGCCAATTAGGTAGACACCCTTCTGCACATGCACACACCACCAGGCAAAAAAATAAGAAAAAAAAAGGAGAAAAGACATAAAAACGAGGCAGGGAGGGAAAGGGAGGGGGGAGTTTATCACTCATCCTTTCAAAGACAGGAATTCTTTTCCCTTCTGTTGTCGTCCCTGAAAATAACACGGCTGTCAGAAGTCAATAAAAGTACATGCAAACAGTACTCATTTTTATTTTTCTAGGCTGTGCTTTAACTTTTCCTTGCCTCTTTCTGCAACATCTAGTAAATTTTCACTGTCTCACATTGTTTCACCAAATGTACAATAAGAGCAAAACCTCCAGCGTTACTGGCAGGGAAAGGTTGGACGCCTTGTTTCTTAGCCTGGGAAGTAAAAAGGTGCTGTGAAAATAAATTCCTCGGGCAATTGGTGGAAATCTATCATCTCTGTGTAAAGCCCCATGCACAGGGTGGAATAAGGATGCACTCCGCTTTCCCCATCTGAATCCCGTTAAGTGCAATGGGCTTGTTCCAGCACTGAGCCCAAAGAAAGTCTAACTCCATAAGCACAGATTTAATTCACCCTTCCCCCATATATATAGGGGTTTTTTGCTATGCATAAACTGTTGGCAAGCAGCCAGCTTCCTCACTGCTGCTCTTTGCATCAGAAGTGCAAACTTTGTCTCCTTTGTACCAAGTGGCAGACACCACATGTCCCATATGAAAAAGGAGTTAATAAAACACACGCTGCTAATATAAAAAGGAGGTCAGAGGTGATGTTTTGGTAATGAGGACTTCTCCAAGTGGGGAAAAAAAAGATGGAAGTTACTGTAACTGTTACAGCTGTCTACAGCAACGGGCAAATAACAAATAAATATCCCTACTACCTACTCATGCCTTCACTGCCAGAGTGGGTTAAGACTCCAAAATAGTAAGTTCTTTAAAACTTTGCCAGTTATTTAATGACAAAAGCACCTTTCCAGAAGGTAACACACTCACACTGAAGTGTTTATGGGAGAGGGTTTCTCCTGCCCGGATAGAACAGCCACCACTGTGTGCCCTGGACCGAGCAGCCCCTTTGGCGTGGGTGGGGGGCTCAAGGCACAGGCAGCACAGGGTCTGCAGGGCTGCTCCCAGCACATTGTGGAGGGCAAACAAGAGCTGCAGCTGGGAGCCACAGGCTGCCATCTGTGGTACAGGGAAAGTAACCCCTGGTATGGAAAAGAAAAAGTTGCTTTGTGACATTCAGCCGCTGCAGTGAATGTTCAGGATCAGCGTCTTTCCGATTATCCGAGGAGCTGCACGGGGCCTGTGCTCAGACACACCGGCTTAAATCTTTGAGAGCAACGTAATGCAAACAAGGGCCAAGGAAATGCGCCTGAAATCAATGTAATTTTACGGCACTTTAAAAGAGATTAGGGCAAAAAGTCCATTTTGTTTTACAGGGCCTCTTATCCTCTGCTCATTGCTACAGCGCTGGAGCAGCCCTTAGCATGGCCCATATGTTGTTTATTCTCTCATCTGCCACACAGAGGCAATGCATCTGCAACAACCAGTGTGTCTGGGGAGGCTCCTGCTTCGCTTTTGCAGAGGAATTGCAGAGACCCATGGTGGGGGACGCTTCTGCTAACAGGCTTTGTTTGGGTTTTTTTGTGTCAGACAAAGTCAGGTGAAAATGGGAAAGCTCATTCCAAAGCAAATTCAAGCAGATTTTCCAGACCCGGGGTAAAGCTGCACAGGAGAATCCTTATTCAAGTTACAGGGCAGGTTAAAAGATTCGCTTGAGACAAAGGAATTGGAATCTTCTGAGAATATTAAACTTGTCATAACTTTGCAGATACTTAAAAGCATACAACACTCATACAATGTATAGACTCATCTCTGGATCTAAGAGAATATGTCCTTTAGGTTCAAATTGAAACCTGGGCCAACCGAAGGAAGAAATCATGCTGCAAAGAAACAACATTTTGGGAACTCAGACTCTGCATCATACCCAGATTTTACCCTGGCCTGACTGGAAACCATCTTTGCACAGGGCAAGAGGAAAGAGGAGAGGGTGGAAAAGCCCCCAATCCTTTCGTGATCCCCATCAGGAGTGAAAGCCATGAATCAGACTACCCAAGTTTTCTCAGTGTCCTCCAAAGGGTCAGCATCTGCCTCCCGTCAGACACCTGTAGGTGCACAGATTTGGATCTGGGGCAGTCTCCAAGTTCAGTTCCTGGGATGATGGAGGTAGCTACTGTGGAGTCTACTTCCTTGGAGGTCTTCAAGACCCACCTGGACATGTTCCTATGCAGCCTGATCTAGGTGAACCTGCTTCTGCAGGGGGTTTGGACTAGATGATCTCTAAAGGTCTTTTCCAACCCTACCATTTGATGAATCTATGAATCAGCACAAATACTAGTATACCTCACCTGCATCAGATGAACAGGTTTCTTTAGAAACTTCAGAGAAATCACACACTTTGTATATCTATATATATACATAAACCACACATAACACAGTGAGCATTATAATCATCCCGCATGATTTCATGGCAACCTTTCAATTTGTCTTTATTCTAAAACCATAGCAGATCTCCCACTGCCTGTTAGCACTGCAGGAACTCAAAGGCTGCAATTTACAGTCAAACATTGTGCTGGTGTGAAGGTCTGCCAGGGTGCCTGGAGCACTGCACGACACACAGCTCCAACCCTTCATATGCTAACAACGGGGTTGGAACACACAACTTATTTTCCTGATCTTTTAAAATAAAATCTACACTTGTGGAGCACACATAAGGATGACTGCAAAAGCAGTTTGTAGGACAGTTAACTAGAAAAGATGTTTCTGATCCTCTTGGTGTCTCTGGGTTTCCCCAGAATCTGTACCTTAGGGAGCCAGCAGTTTGTTTATTTATTTATTTCCTTTGGAGAAAGCAAGCCCTAGGTCCTTACCCTCCCCCCTCCCACAGAGAAACGAGCAGGAAACTGCATGCTGAAATTCATTGAGTTTCCTTTACCCTCCATGTGTTATTCCCCTGTAGGGGAGAATGGGGCCTTTTATACCTCCATAGCTCTGGGCTCTTTGAGTAATGAAGGGAACACATTTATTGGTACAAGGTTTGGTGTTTATTGATGCTACCCATTTTTCACCAGGTTTAGCACTCTGTGGGGAAAGCACACGGACTTTTCCAAAACACATTTTATAATGAAGCCATTTCAAGGTTTATGCAGTATAATATGTTTAACTACTAAATTGTAAATAAAAGCCACTTCCCAATGCTGAGTCTCCTCCAAGACATTATAGTCAGCTACATCTTTAATTATCAGGTTTATAAGCAACTTGCCAGCCCTGTTTGCTTGTTTTACACACACATGCTGTTCACCTGGCAAACGTTATCATGCCAAATCAGCCTTCTACAAAGGGTTGGGGGCTTCGCCTACCCCTGCCTCACCCTTGACTCGGCGAATAGGGGGAAAATTCCTTTCCCTCTGTAAAAACAAAACATATTCCTGCCTCATCCTCTCCTCACACAGGCTTTAGCTTTCTAACATAACCTGCTGAAAGCTTTGCTGCTGGATGTGTGTTTTAAGGGATGCCTCGGTCCTCCCCAGCAGCTGCACTCCCTCTTGCGGCAGCGCCCACCCCAAGGCAATCCCAAGTGCAGGGTGGGAATAAAAGAGCTGGGAGGGAGCGAAGAGCCAGGAATAAAACATCTCCAGATATTCTGAGAGGTGCTGTTTTAGGAGGCTAAACCACAGGCATATGCACAAAAGCCCAGGCACCCCCAATCCACATCAGGTATTTCCTTGAGTGCATTCCTAGCACAAATTGTAGGGGAATTGCCTTGCTGAGTGTAAGAAACCTGGCGCTGTAGTTGAAGAGAGGAGACACTGCTGCCCATCTCTCAGCAGGCAGCCCTGTGCAGCCCCAGGAGAGCTCCCTGGCGCTTTCTGGAGGCCAGGCAGAGGAGTCCATTCGATGAGGTATGAGGAATATTAATCGTGTCCAAAATCCCTCATCCAGTATTGATTTAACAAAGCCTGGCCCTGGAAAACACTGTTAGAGCAAGGGAGGCTGCCCTCGTTTGCTTTTTGCCTGCCAGCATAGCACTGCCTGTCCAAACACCAGTCATAGAATCACAGAATGGTGGGGTTGCAAGGGACCTTTAGAGATCTAGTCCAACATCCCTGCAGAAGCAGGTCCACCTAGATCAGATTGCACAGGAATATGTCCAGGTGGGTCTTGAAGACCTCTAAAGAATGAGATTCCCAACTATTTATGCCTCAGTTTGTTATTCTTCACCAAAAAACAAGCCTTTTAATGAACTCATTTAGAGTAGTATGTTTCCACTAAATCACCCAGACAGCATTGACTTCCCCTATTTTCTCATCTAGGAGGAGGAACAAGTGTCACAACAAGGACTGTCTCCCTTGAGACTGATTAACTCTTCAGTAAGAGGGAAACACAGAAGGTGCACACTTTTCCAGCTGCAGGAACCAGATGACAACAAGATCAAGGGTTGGTGCTTTCTACTGCCTTCTTACTCTTCAGCCAGGTACAAGTGACTAGGCTCCCACTTGCCTGAAACATCATATCCTGTAAAAGCTTGGCTGTCACCAGAGTACTGGTTATCAACTTGCAAGATGGGGAATTCAGGCACTCAGAAACTGAGGGGCTTGTAAAGATAAAGATCTCTTCAGCTTTCATTTTTCCCTGCGGTCACCGACCATGCACACGGTGGCCAGCTGGCTTCAAAACAACATCACTGTAAAAATGGAACCTGCAAACAACATATTACATTGCTTGCAAAAGACAATTCATCAAGCAGAAGATGCAATTCAATACAGAACTCTCTTACTTCAGCTGGTAGATGGACAATCAAGGACATGGATACTGTAATATAAAGTAATGATTTGCATTCCTGACATTGCAAAACCACACAGGGATCTTGAATAATTTGGGACCTTTTCATGTTCAGTATGTCAGTGATCTTGGGTTCTGGACAGAAGGTACCACTGCCACGTAGTACTACATGCTTGGAATCCCTGGATGGTGAGGACTCAGAGAGAGAAGGAAAACAAGGAGAAATCTCACAATCATACAGACTAATGGCTCCCATTTGCCTCTTTGCTGCCAGTAGTATATTAAATCTCTGAATACAAGCAAAATGTCTACGAAACTATTGTAATTGTCCACCCTTCTCTTGGTCTCCAGTGGTCATTATTAATTGAAGGTCCAACATATGTTTGCATTAAAGTGTATTAGGAAATGGTATGTTCTCCACCCATCTTCAGTGGGATTTCAAGACTGTTTATCGGCATGATTCTGCTCCCATTTGTGTGAGAGGTAGTTTTTCATTGACTTGAGCAAGGACAGTGTTAGGCCTATACAGAGAGTTTTAGGGAAGGAAAAAAAATGGCCATTACAAAAAGGTTCCAGACAATAATAGTGTCACTTTCTTATATTCAGAGCAGTAAAGCAAATATATAACAAACAACAAAAACCTGACAAAAAAAAAAAAAGGGAGTTCATTCTAAGTTCAGTATATTAAGAGCTGCAGTTTGATACTGTTGATTTCCCCTGAGGTCAATAAAGACAAACATAAAACAATGAGCATGTCTCTCTGACTCCAAAGGACATTAATGAAGAAAGGTAATAATGACATTTGACTTTATCTAATCAATTAATAACCCCAGCAATACAACTTTGTCTCCTGAAGTCACCAAGCTGCTGAGAACCATGATGTTACATGTAAAACTTTATGATGCTAAAGTGATAATTAACAGGTTACCAAAGGCACAGAATTTTCTTCTAACACACAACACGATGAGGAGTGGTTTCTGTCTGAGATCAAAACTCCTGCAGGGAAATATGTACAAGCTGGTGTGTGTAGGCAAGTGAAGGGTCAGAGCTCTTGCTGCACTCCACAGAGATCCTAGAACAGTTGGAGAAGACTCAGCAGCGATTCACCTCATCCTTACATTGAGATCTCAGTTGACTAATGTAGATGTTTAGTGTCACTTGAGGCACTCTGTGGTATCCAAGACATCCTCATGGGGCTGGCAGATATGACACAGGATCCAGATTTGACATGGGACTGTTGTCTATACTGAGCAAAAGCTGAAAACTGATGGGATATCTGCAGGCAATTCGAGTACGACCAGATGCCTAAGTTTAGGCAACTGAACTGGCTCCTGTGAGGACACCTAATTGTAAATTACTAAGTTAAGGTATCTAATTCTTGAACTTAACCCCACCAAAGTCAGCTGGAGACTCCAAAGCGGTCAAAAAGTACACAAATAACCGTAGCAATATCCCATTTCTGAATGCATAATGATTTGTTCTTTCATCAGGCTCCAGGTAAACAAGAAAAACAAGGCAGATACTCTAGTGTTTGCAGTCAACTTGATGAGTATCATATCCCAGTAACAAAAAAAAATGAAAACCAAAACCAAAGCAGCAAACCCAGCTCCTCACAATCAGCACTGAGTTGCTTATGGTTTGAGGACTAAAGCTGAAAGTGTTATTTTGGCCTTCATTTTTAAACAGAAAAGAAAGTAATTTGATAACAGGAAAAATACCTCCAGCTCCAGCAAAATCTTTGAAACTTTTAATTTTTATCACTGATTTGAATCCACCTCGTGCCTCTGACCATAAATTCTTCATGACTCTAAGAAAAAAGGTAGAATGCCAGTTTCCAAAAGATTTATGTATGCACGATTTGTGGCCACTTTTTGGTGTTAGATGTCAAGTATGTTTGGGGTTTGGAAACAACTATTGCTTCTCCCATCACTGTTTCCTTCCAGACAAACTGGAAACAGATTACTGACACACTTATGCCATTCCTATATCTGGTCCATGCATGCATGAAAGACTAGTGTGTCTCATTTTAGCATAACACTTAAGAAAGTGATGAGTTTAAAGATAGAAGCTATGACTACCCATAGAATTTGAAAGATACTGTTGTAAATGGTGTATATCTATGGAACCCACGGAAGTCATGTTTGGTTTACGAAGTCCTTGAGTGGCACATGGTTGGAGCTGGAAGATATTACTGAGAGACAGCATATAGGTTTCACCTGATATACTGAACTCCAAGTTATCTGGTTTTGGCCCCACTCAAAGACTCACCCAATATGGATGCTTTCTGCTTTTGAAGTTCCTGCATACATTCAAGAATCAGACATGATATTGAAACATTAATCAAACCAGAAAAGGAGTCAAGTAAGGGTTATTAGACCTAAGTTGCCAATATGTCTGAGAAACAGTGAGCCACATTTGGAGGAAATTTGGAGGAAGGATCAACCCCATGCAACAGCACAGGCTGGGAGTTGAACTGCTGGAGAGCAGCTTTGCAGAGACAGACCTGGGAGTCCTGATTGACAGTAAACCGAACATGAGCCAGCAATGTGCCCTTGTGGCCAAGAAGGCCAATGGTAGCTTGGGATGCATCAAGAAGAGTGTGGGCAGCAGGTCAAGGGAAGTTCTGCTCCCCCTTTACTCTGCCCTGGTGAGGCCTCATCTGAAGTCCTGNACTGTTGAGGTGAGGGAGCCCTGGCCCAGGCTGCCCAGGGAGGGTGTGGAGGCTCCTTCCTTGGAGATCTTCAAGACCTGCCTGGACACGTTCCTGTGTGACCTGATCTAGGTGGACCTGCTTCTGCAGGGAGGTTGGACCAAATGATCTCTAAAGATGTCTTCCAATCCTATCATTCTATAATTCTATGATTCTATGAAATACGTGTCTGATATCAATACACCACCTAAAATACACCATGAGTCAGTTCTCATGGACAATTGAGAAGAGGTGCAAGTTTTCTTTCCTAGCAATGGAAAACAATCTGAAAATAAATATCCACATACATGAGAAGCTTTTTGCAAATCTTGTAAGTGTATATTGCATGGCAGAGGGGCAAAGACTATCTGCAAAGTAAACCTACTCTTCTTTCTTTTAATTTAACAGATACAGCCTAAGGAATCAGTGCAGAATCAGACACAAATTTAGTCGTGGTATGGATTGTGTGAGTAAAATATGTTCACGAGTAACGTTTTGGAAATATAGTTACATGAACTAAAATTTAATATATTGTGAATAACAAAGTCCTTTGTGCTTTAACAGCCTGATCCAGCTTCTTATGAAGACAAAAGAAATATTCCCATCTACTCATGTGAGTACTGGACCAGGTCGATAGCTAGAAAATAACAACTCATATGTTTCTGATTCCACTGATGTTTTGGTTCCTCTTTGACTAAGGAAGTACTACAAGTCTCAAAAGAGTAATCTCTCATTTACACCACTGTGGGAGGAGACTCTGGCCCGCCCTTGAGTGTGTGCCTTCTTAGCCTCTCACCACGTGTCAGTAAGTAAATCCTGCAGAAAAGCTGCTGAACTTGCACATGTAGTAACTTCTAAAGTAAACTCCGCAGCTGCCAAAAAGTGCATGAGAAGTCAGAAATAACTTACAATATGGCAGGTGTTACAGTGCAACAAGGGCATGTCTTAGGTACGTTATAAAACACAGACTGAAGTGGTTCCAGGATCTGAGAGTTATTACGATACAGACTGCGAGGCTGCTATTTAGATGAAATTCCTACTACCATGTCTTCAAACCTGGGTTTGGTGGGTTTTTTTTTTTCCCTTGTTTGCTCCCTTCACCACATTTAGATGCCACCATCTTGGATTTCCTTCACTGAGAAGGAAATCCCCTCTTCTCAGCATGAAAATTGAAAAGCTTTTGAGTCTTAAAAGGAGTTGCTGAGACTATGTCCTACACTCAGGTAACATAAGTCTTGTGGAAATATGAACTATTCACAACCTTCAAGTCTTCCAAAGTGGGCCAAGCTCAGGACCTAAGCCAGCACCATTAGTACCTCAAGCAGCAGACGGCAGTGGTTAGTGGGAAAGTCAAAAGTCAAGAATGGGGAGGGCTGCCAAGGCATCTAAGAATATGCATGCATTAAAGATGTGTTTGCAATAGTTCTCTGCACGCTGATATATCTCTATGGCAATGTCAACTGAGGAGGAGATGCTGACTCGTGTACTCTGAGAGTAGGATGTAGGGTGCTGCCTCTCAACCAATGAAATCTGTCTACAGCAAAGTGATGCCTCCTGACCAACAAGCCTGGTCTCTCAGCCCCCCACAGCGCTGCACCTGCACAGCCCCCCACCAGGCCCCCCACATGACCTCGATGCCTGTGGAAAGCATATCTTTATATAGGGCATATGTTCTGCAACCCCAGGAAGCCGAGTTTTGAGACTTCACAGCTCTAAGAATCCGACTTTTTGGCTCTTTTCAAAAGTCTCACACTAGATCTTACAAAACTGGCAGTATTCACAAGAGTATAAATTAGGACTTTGAAATTCATTACCCCAAGAAGTGAAACCCAACCTTTCATTAAGTCAAGGCTTCATCCTGCTATGGTGAAAACCAGAAACCAGGACCACATTACCTCATCTCTAACATGAGACAAGAAGAGCTTTGGATACAGGTTCAGGCAGGATTTTGCTTCACAGGAGGAAATCCAAGATGGTGGCAGAGAAGTGACAAATTCCTTCTTGTGGGTTTTTATTTCTGCTAAACGTAATGAGATTGTTTAACCAGCCTGGCCTTTGCATAATGTTAACCCTCACACACATGTGGTCTCATATGTTCCGGATCAGTAGCACAGATATCATGAGAAACTCCTTTTATTTCATTTTCCCTAAAAGACTGTTAAAGCAACTTAAAAACATAAGTGATAAACCAAAATTGGTGTTCTCAAACATGGAATTAGTCTCCTTTTTACATTAAAAGTCTTATTATTTTCACTTGCAGATAGGAAAACTGTATACCTTTCCAGATCTGCAGGTTTGTTAGTTTGGGTTTTTCTATTTCTCAAGGAAGTAGAACTACTTCCCCTTCCACTACCCCCAAATGAATGCAATATGTCAAAAATACACCACAGGGCTTTTTAAGGAGGAGGGTTGTTTGTTTTTTGAAGCCATTTAGGTGTTCATTCCCTCTACAGTGTTAACCTTTCCTCTTTGATAGAGATTATCCCTCACTGACATCTCGCTGCCCAGATGGGGTGTGGAGTCTCCTTCTCTGGAAACATTCAACACCCACCTGGCTGAGTTCCTGTGTGACCTCCTCTAGGTGGTCCTGCTCTGGAAGGGGAATTGGACTAGAGGATCTTTAAAGGTCCTTTCCAACCCTTAAGATTCTGTGATTCTATCAAGAGATCTGGTTTATTTCTCACACTTTTTCTCCTCAGACTTTTTCTTCTCACACTTTTTTCACATTGTAATACGACACATCACATAACATCCATATCACAGAGCAGAGACACTAGCACTGGCAGACAGTTCCCCTCTCATACAGGATTTCAGCTTTATTTGGCACATGGTCAATGGTTGTGGACTCCCTAACACAGAGGTGGACTCTTGTTTGCTCCTTCTGCCCTGCCTCTCTTTCATTAATCCTCCACTCAGCCAAAAAAGTTACTTTGAAAGGTATTTGGAAGCTTTTTGACGTCAACATTTTTCAAGGTGTCAGGCTGGGACTTTCCCCAAAAATAGCAATAGTTAACTTAGCTAGCTATCATGTTTTAAATGTTTGTTATATTTTTAAAGAGGTTTTTTCCTTTCTTCTGAAATGAGCCAGAAATATGGGTTTTCTGTTCCATACAGTGTTTCCCCTCACTTTTATTTTCTTGTTTTTAGTGGGAAAGTCAATGAACAGTGGTTTAGGAAGACAGGAAGGAGGCAGAGGGGATAATAAACATTAATCAAGGAGAATGTCCTCATTCTCCTCTCAGAAAACTCAAGTCTTTTTTGCTGCTGTCTCACTTTAAGGAATAGACAAAAGCCACTTAATTTAGCAAACTAACTCCCATTCCAGCTGGGCAACTGCTATCAATGTGTGACAATTATGTTATGAAGAGAAAACCGGTTCAGCTTAGGGTGACTTTATATTTGACACTAAAAGGCAAGGGCTTGCCCTGTGCCTGCAAGCAGCTTCATGCAAATGGCATTGTATTGCATTGAACTCACCCACAAAAGCCTGGACTGTACAGCATACATTTTAAAATTTGGATGTTAAACACTTTTTTTAAAAACTCATTTTAATTTGCTCTCATTCTGGCAAATTTTTGCCCATCCTGAATTACAGAAGTCAAATCAGGCAAGTGAGACACCTTTTATTGTTTAGCTTCAAGTGACAAAGGGTGGAGAAAGGATTTGTCATCTCACTAAGTTCTGGGAAGGGCTTTGGTTCCCTAAGATTCCAGTGTAGTCAGTGGAGAGAGATGGCAACTCCCAGCTCAAATTGCAGGTATGTGAAAGTGCTCTCTGGAAAGACTCTTTTTCCCTCTCCATGACTTTGGAAAGAACCCAGTTAATGAAGATAGACATACATAGACAACAGCTGTATAAAAGAGCAGTTTCCTTGTTTTCATCAGTCATTTTTGGAAAGAAGAAAATGCTCACACAGACACACACCCATCCTCACTGCTCCATTTTCCAGAACAGGGATGAAGTCCCAAGAAGTACAATATACCTCTGCAAAGCCTGGACTCAGGCTGGAACCCTGGGACTTAAATGGGCTACAAGTGTATACGCATTTACATGCTTTGCACAGCAAATATGTAAATGCTTGCACAGCATCAGGTATGTAAGTCAGCTTTACATTCATCGAATCATAGAATCATAAAATTGTAGAATGGTAGGGGTTGGAAGGGACCTTTAGAGATCATCTGGTCCAACCTCTCTGAAGAAGCAGGTTCACCTAGATCAGGTCACACAGGAACGTGTCCAGCAGGGTCTTGAAGACCTCCAAGGAATGAGACACCACAACCCTTCTGGGCAGCCTGTGCCAGGGCTCCTTCACCTCAACAACACTGAAATAGTTTTTTCTTATGTTTAAATTTAACTTTTTTTGCTCCAGCTTTATCCCAATACCCCTTGTCCTGTTGCTCGCTACCATAGAAAAATGATGCCTCAACCTCCTGACACCCACCATTTACATATTTGTAAATGTTAATAAGATCCCCCCTCAGTCTCCTCTTCTCCAGACTAAACAGCCCCAGTTCCTGCAGCCTTTCCTTGTATCAAAGATGCTCCAGTCCCCTGATCATCTTGGCGGCCCTTCTCTGGACTCTCTCTGAAAGTTCTCTGTCACTCTTGATTTTTACTCTTCTCACCAGCAATACGAATGCAAGGAATGCTGTGGCTCAGTTTAGGTTGGTACAATATGCACTGAGCAACTATTACTGTAAAAACAGAGCTGTACATTCCAGGTTAATGCTGGGATTATGTGTCACCTGATTCGGCAGCTCTGGGGGATTAATTGACGTCATGTATCAGGTGAGGTCAATAATGTAGCCCTTGGTTCTGCTTGAGCATGCCTACGGTAGAGATCAGTAACAAACACGGAGCCTCGGAGGGAAAGGATTAGTTGTCATGTGGTCAGAGGGATGGCACTTGCACCACAAGATGTACAGACTTAATGCCCAGATCTGTTGTGAATGAGAAGCTACATATGGAAAGTAGCAATATCAATCTGACTCTCCAGAGATACCTATAGCAATGAATACAGCCTTGGATGACAAAAATGACAGATACTGGCAACTTGGAAGTTAAAGAATATAAAAATACCTGATTGTTTTAACAAGATGCCCCAAGACTCTGGGAAGACTTTCCCTCACTCCAAACAAGTTGGGAATCATCTAGTAGGCAAAATGATCAACAAAGGCTCCTTTGCCAAGGTGATAGAGGGGCCGCACATCCCAATGAGGGAGAAAGTAAGCTTCTAATGAGAGGGTACCACACACTAGGAATGGTAAGCAACCTCACACCAGTTTACGTCAGAAAATTTCAGCCCATTTAATCTGCAAACCACAATCTACTCAGTGAATTATCCTCTGAACCTTATCCTCATAAATTAACCTCACAAACTGAGTTTATTGCTCATGTATAATCAGTCACATGTGTGAATGTACTGAATGCAACTGTTTTCATAACTATAAAAGAACACAGACAACAAAGTTATCCTCCAGCTGAAAGAGGACAGGGCGATGGCAAAAGGGCAATTTGAAATCTGCTTTCCCTCATAACCCTCACTGAGTAATTAAGGCTGCATATCTGACCTTTAAAGCTGTGGACAACACTTAGTGAGAAGCCAGTCACTCCAACGGCAATCATTTATATGGCAAGACACAGATAACATCTGTCATCTTTAACTCAGTTGGGCTAAAACAACATACTGCTAGCTGTAGCTGAGGAAAGGTGGATTACTGTCTAGTGGCTTTTTCATTTTTCTTGTGGTTCAGTATCTTTGCTGGCTGGCTACCTTCCCAAACTGCAAAGAGACTAACCCCAACGCGTCATAGCCAGTACCTTGAGTGACTTTCAGACCAAGTCAGAATGGAGCATGTCAGAAGAAAGATGTGGTACAGTACCGATGCACTTATCAGTCAAGCATGCAGGGATTTTTTGCATTTCAGAACCTCTCATATATGCCTTTTTATTAATGCTATCAGAGGGATGGATATGACAGAGTCTAGCTTTCTTGTTTTGGCCTTCAAGAGAAATAAATATTGCATTCTGCCATCAGCAATGTCTCCCTCTTTGGTACTGATTATCAACACCATGCACAAAGTAGCTTCTCCCACATGTCAGCTTACTCCTTATCCTTTTGAAAATTGATTTAGGTTACAAAGTTTGTTGTCAGTTTCCAGATATCCTGCAATTTGAGTAGACATAAAAGTCATTGACAAGAGAAAAGCCAAACAGGATTCCTATGTTTTAAAAGAAAGTGTTCAAAAACATGGAATTCTCTTCTTGACCAAGAGCATTTGTTTAATTTTCCCTCATAAAAAGGAGGAAGCAGTGATTGCAAAGACCATGTTCCCTCAGTCTATCTTAATAAAGCATTTTCTTCTCAGTGACAGTAGAAGATAAGCTGTTACGCACTTCTTGAGGAGTAAAGCAACAAAGTCCAGGGATGAAGAGCTGATAAGCACAACAAATCAACACTTTGACACGGCTATCTCAGGATTGGGTGGTAACAAACATGTATCTAAAACAAATATTTTGGTGTGGTTATACATATACATATTGATTTCATTTGGTTACCCACAACATACTGAAATAATCACAAATGATTTGGGACAGAAGATTGAGGAATCACAACTCTCTGCTTGCACAGAGGACATGGTTCTGTGAGTCCAGGTTGTTGACTTTCTACACTGGCTTTTGCATGATCAGGACAGATCACAGCTTCAGTCATTCCCTGAGGAACACGAGCAGGCAATGGAAGGAGAATGGATCTTCTTCCCTTCACCAGAGATCTCGGCACATGTTCCAAGAGCAGCAGAATAGAGACTTCTATTCTAGGGGGGAGAATAAGCAAGAAACACTTTTCTCCACCTTTTTTTCTGTTTTACTTAAGAATTCTTGGTCAATCAGATCCTTAATTTTAGATGGTAAATGCACTCACCAACAAAGCCTCAGGACCTAACAAGTAATCTAGCTGACTATATCATTACAACAACCATGAAACAAAAGAGACTGTGAATGTGATGGCTCAGCATTTACAAGCGCTTTATGACGTGAAATGCTTGCAATCCAGCACTTAATTATATTGGATTTGTTAACTAGGAATGGACAAGAAAGAAATAGTCAGTATCTGACCTAGAGAATTTAAACAAACAGACAAAAACACCCACCATAAAATAAAAACAAAGGACTTCATCCATTTAGCCCAGGCTGACATCCCTGCCTTGCTGGTTCCCCACCTCATCCATTTTACAGCATTTCCTCAGAGCTCCTGATCATAAGATTTACATTCCTTCCATGACAACATTCCTCATCAATTTCTCAAGCCCTCTCCCTTTGTTTTTGTTTGGAAACAACTCTTCCTGGTGAGCAGAAGAGTAGTTCAACTTCTCCTATTTTTATCTTATTCTATTGGTAACATTTTGCTAGGAAAGCTTGACAAGGGAGAAGAATTTTACTGCACATCCTGAGAGCAGTCAGGTAAGAAGTGTTGTGAGCCCATGCAGAGCTTTGCCTAGCTTTATGATTCAGAGCTAAGGCCTTGACATCATACCAGAAACATACTGGGAAGGGTCTGGAAAGGGTTTTCTGCTCAGCTCCAGCTGCAGTGGTTTGTAGCAACTCTCTGCAGAGCTTAAACCTATGAGGATGATTGTGGGTGTATCCTCTTCTGCAAAGAAGGCATCAATGTTTCCAGAAAGATGAGCACAGAAATAAGAAACTTACCTCACAAAGCCAGTCTGATTTTCTCATCTAAGCAAGCACTGAGCAAATCCCAACTCTTTAACACAGGGAAAGGAGAGCTCTCAAGCTGCCTGTTGGGAATAGCTGCTGATCCAGGGGGAAGGTTCTGGGAAGATCACATCAGGTATTGTGGTTCATGAGATGGATAATTGAGTGCCAACACTTGGGCCTTTGCCCAGGGACACTCTGTTTTACCAGAATGGAGGTGCCTGGTGATTGCAAGGTCTCATTCCTAAGCGATGAGCTTAGGAACCAGCTAATATAGTTTACTTTTGCTCAGAAGTGTCTTATGGGCATTCCTGATTTTTAAACCTGGTCTATACCTCAGAAAGAGCAGCATTTTCCATTGTCTTAATAATGCACTTTATGAAAAATTGGCCGGTTTTGTAATTATTTTTTGTCCAAATTGATATCACTCATCAGAGATCCTGGGTTGTGTTTTGATTACTGTTTTGGTTTTTGAGCTTTACTTTTCCTGTTCATCACTAAAATCAGCACTGATCCAACAAATCTTTATGGCTTAATTAAGATTGAGCCTACATTTCAGAGTAAAGGTAGTACTTTTATTGTCCTTAATAGATCATTGTTTGTTTATTTATTTTTATGCCACAGTTGCCAAAATGATCCAGAAGAGAGAACATTGACTCACTTGCCTATTTTCCCAGCAGAGAGCATTTTACTGTGCCAGATATAAGAAGGCTCAGGCACAAGATCAGGTTCAACAGCTTCAAATGCTAACACTCATCAACTCAGCTCTGCTAGCTATCCCTATGCCTGCTCTAGACATGGCCAAGTGGTGAGGTAATCCATCTGAGCTTAAAAACCTCAAATAAAGACATATAAGCTAAATCACATTACCTCGCAACTAGATTGGGGTATCGCATGCACAGTGTCAGCTGCCAACTCGTAAAGCTGGTGCTTGATAGGCGACAGTAATTTGCTTGTATGTACAGATCCTAATTTTTCCTGGATATCTTTTCCTAGATATTTTCCCTTGTCCATATAAAAATGTCCTAGATCCATTTGAATGATGACACCAAACTGCGAGGACAGGCTGATTACCCAGAGGCTGTGCAGCAGGCTCTCGACTGTCTTGAGAGTTGGGCAGAGAGGAACCTCATGAGGTTCAACAAGGACAAGTGCAGAGTCCTGCACCTGGGAAGGAACAACCCCATGCACCAGGACAGGCTGGAGACTGATCCTGCAGCTCTGCAGGGAGAGATCTGGGAGTCCTGATTGATAATAAACTAACTGAGCCAGAAATGTGCCCTCGTGGCCAAGAAGGCCAATGGCAGCCTGGGATGCATCAAGAAGAGTGTGTCCATCAGGTGGAGAGAGGTTCTGCTCCTTCTCTCCTCTGCTCGAGTGAGGTCTCATCTGGAATCCTATGTCCAGTTCTGGGCTCCCCTGCTCCAGAGGGACAAGGAGCTGCTGGAAAGAGTCCAGCACCAAGATGATCGGGGGACTGGAGCATCTTCCTTATGAGGAAAGGCTGCAGGAACTGGGGCTGTTCAGTCTGGAGGAGACTGAAGGGAGAATCTCATTAATGCTTGCAAGTATCTAAATGGTGGGTGTCAGGAGGTTGGGGCAGTACTTTTTCTTGATGGCATCTATTGACAGGACAAAGGCCAATGGGGTGAAGTTGGAACACAAAAAGTTCCATTTAAACATAAGAAAAAACTATTTTACTGTTGAGATGAGGCTGCCCTGGCACAGGCTGCCCAGGAAGGGTGTGGAGTTTCCTTCCTTGGAGGTCTTCAAGACCCACCTGGGCACATTCTTATGAGACCTGATCTAGGTGGACCTGCTCCTGCAGGGATTTGGACTAGATGATCTCTAAAGGTCCCTTCCAACTCTACCATTCTGTGATTCTATGAATCACAACTGGACCAAAGATCAGGAGAAGCATCACACTTGTCCTGTAGGCACTCTCTCTGAGATCCTCATGGGGATGATGTTGCCTAAACTTACAACATATTAAGGAAAGTTTCCTTTGGAAAAAAAAAAAAGATGAAAGGAACGAGATGTGTCTTCAATTCAAAATAACTTATGACACCAAGTAAACTTTAATAGTGACCATTGTCTCTTTTTTTCAGGCAAAAGAATATACATTTTTATTAATTGTGTGACCACTCAGCCTATAGAACAGCTGTTGTGGCAATCCAAAGCAACATTAATTGAAGTCTAGTAAAAGTTATAGTATGCACCAAAATCCCATGGAAACCTCAGGTTACCCACGCTAGTTTAGTGCACGGAGTTATGTCTCAGGAGTAGGCTATGAACAAAGTTATCTTAAATCTACTTCCCAGCTTTTGAGCACTGGCTTATTTGCCACTCCAGAGAACATGCTATTCAAATTAAAGCCCATTAAAAAGTTATCATTAAAACTATCACCATCCCATCCTCAGCTTGGGACAGCAGAGGGCTTCAAGTGCAGTGCCATCCTGTTCAGAACCATGGAGACAAAAGGTCACACAGAATCACAGAATTGCAGAATGGTATGGTTGGAAGGGACTTTCATCTAGTCCAATCCCTCTGCTAAATCGGGTTCACCTAGATCAGGTCACACAAGAATGTGTCCAGGAGGGTTTTGAAGACCTTCAGAGAAGGAGACTACACACCTTCCCTGGGCATCCTGTGCCAGGGCTCCCTCACCTCAACAGTAAAGAAGTTTAAGTGGAACTTAAACTTAAGTGGAACTTTTTGTGTTCCATAAAACCACCCACTTGGACCACCAGGTACACCTCCAGACAATCTTCTACAGCAGTACAGTGCTGCTCATGCAGTATAAGTCCTTCCTGCCATTGCTCCTTGCTCCTGTCCTTGTTTCCATCTCTCTTTCTGGTTTGCCCACCTGTCCTCTTCGGCTGAGAAAAAAACTCTTCATGACTTCAGTGTGTGTGGGAGGGAAACCCACATCCTCAGAGATGCTTCTGAAACTTGCTCTGTCCCCCCACACACCCCGCAGAGTCCCCAGCAGTGTGCAGGAGGCTGTGATGGAAGTCAGTAAGGCATCACAGACTCCTGGACTGTCTCCCAACACTCAAATCACACTGAGTGAGGATTCCTCTGTTCTGCAAAAGATCTCAGCTGCCACTTCAGGCACACCCCACAGTGAAGCAATCATCTGGCTTTGGTTCACACTTGTAAGGATATAAATGTTCCCGCAAGAAACAGGTAAGTACCTGAGCCAGCTAATAGTGTTTGTTTCTGCAGCTCCAAATTACATCCTCCTATGAGAATGGCTTACATTGGTTGGTCCTGTTTACATAAACACCACTGTAGAGACGTCTCCACCTTCAGGGTGTCCGTCTCCAACCCAGCTTTGGTACACCTCCCCTCTTCCACAAGGCAGATCTCGCTTTCCAGTTCCCTTCTCATCCTTCACATCTCTCAGGCACGATTTACTCTCAAAGAAAGCAGAAATACTCAGCAATGCTCAGTATTTCAAACAAAGACCAAAAAAAAACCTCCAGTCCAAGTGTATTTTTTTTACTGAAAAGAAGAAATAAATGTAGTTCATTTTTTTTCCCCAAAAAAATACATCAGTAGATGGATGATTCCTAAAATAAACAGTCTAATTAAAACACACAGTCATTAAAATATTCCCTGAAATCCAGGCCATTTTCATTTTCCTAACTGAAATCTTGAGGAAGGAATAAGAATCTCCTTACAATTGAAGGCAGAGCTGCGCTGAACTATTGTTACTATTTCAATTAAACTTTGCTAAAAACTCTCTGCAAATGGTTAACTGGGACATCAGGCATCTTAAAGTTTGCTTTTTGTCTTCATTGCAGGGCCCTAAAAATCGAAACTTTTCTTCTTGATGAGAACAACAACATCAGGATCGTTGGTAGGTGTACATTATTTCTGAAGCTTGTTTTCGGCTTTTTGTTTTGTGTGGCTTCCAGTGACAGTTCAGCAACTACTTGAACAGCACATTTTATGAGTGAACTTGTGATTATTCAATAAACATATTCGAGCTTTTAGAATAAAGAGAAGTTATGAAGTATAACTGAACAACTTGTTTATTTGAGCTTTAACTAAAACATGTTTTTAAGAGAAAAAGCAAAGCAATTTTGCCTGTTGTTTTCCCTTGTGCATTGCTGGAGGAGCAAGAAACAATTACAGCTTTTATGTGTAGAAAGCTGTTCCTAGAAGTGATTTGTAGACAAAGAAATAAATCTTCTGGGGTGAAACACAGGTATGGACACATTAGCTTCTGTCAAGTCATTACTCCAACTAGAAAACTCATCGTTTGGTATGTGTTAAAAAAAAAGACTGTTTTGGTCACTAACAGAAATCTTGTGAGGGTTGTGAAGCAAACATTTATAAAAACGAGGGAATTTGCACCAAGCAGTTAACACAGCTCAGAGAAACATTAATTTTATTCTATGGAAACCGCACAGAAAAATCCCCACCAGGGAAGCTCACTCTTAGAGAGGCCACATGTTTAACCCAGTGTTTCCCAAACTTTTAAAAGCTTAACACCTCTGAGAAAAAAGGCACCAACTCTTCACCCCTGTTTTATAGCTAGCCAGTCCTTTACAATCACACTTTTCTCTTTCCTCTCCCTTATACACATGCACATACACAGAGAAAAAGGCTTAAGTTAGCACATTTTGCCCCACATTTACAACAGGCTAAAGCACATCCAGCTGAGCCAAATGCCATAGCTCATTAAGACCTGGTAATGCAGCTGTGTAGCTAAGCTCTCCAACTAGCATACAGTCAACTGAGGCACAACTAAAACAAAACCAACCAAACCAGACCCATGGCTGGGTCACTGTTTCTCCTCTGCTCATTCATGGCACATTTATTGGAACTCAAACCAACAGATGCTCAGCTAGCTGCTATTTTCACCTTTCTCTTTTCTTCAGCCAACTGGAAAAGTTAAACCATTTTGAGAAGAGACTAAAACTTCTTCACCTTTGTTTTTGTGACTCTCAGGTTTTAGACTGAGTGACACTGAGGTTGTCTCCCAGGAGCTGTTACATGCTCAGTGTGGAAACCTGTCTTATGCTTCTTGCTCCTAGGAAAAATGGTCCAAAGGTGGATGTCTGGTCCATCTAAGTAGATCTAAAAATATATTTATCAGAACACTCTCAGCATTGAATAGTACAGACAAGACTCATACAAATGGATTGATGTCACTCAGCTTTGGGGCACCAAGAGTGAGAGCAGAGATACATCAAAGAAGGGATGCTAGAAAAAAAAACCACAAAACAAAACAAAACCAAAAAACCTTACAGATCACACAGAAATACAGAATCCAATACAGGGCTGGAAGGGACCTCAAAAGATCATCTTGTCCAATCCCCCAGCCAGAGCGGGACCACCTAGAGTAGGTCACACAGGAACTCATCCAGGTGTGAAAAAACTGACTTGAAATGTGTTTTTAAATCTCATTTCATTCATTTGAAGAATCTTAATGTTCTGCTTCTTTTCAACACACAGTGCTTCATATGATCCATACTCAAAGCACCTTATTCAGGACACCTACCAGAAGGAGGCCTGGATGTATATAGCTTCTCTGAACTGGCATGTCCCACTTGCTCATCCAGCTGCGAGGATATGCAATCTCCCTGAGGAGTTCTCAGCAGTCTGCATGAAACTGTGTGTTTGTAGAGGAAAGAGTGTTTTCAGTTTGCTCTAGGGTGTTGCTGATGCATATAGGCATCTGATTCAGAGGTCTAAAATAGAAACTTAGCATTCCTGCATGCTCAAAAGAGAAAGAAGATTTATATACACATAAATATCTAACGTTCATGATTTCTCTCAAGACCTGCTGCTGGCATACATGCTGTATATTAGAGTTTCAACCTAAGCATGATTATTGTACCTTAGCTCTCTCTAAATTTGCAAGGTATAGATGGTGCACGAAGTGAAGGATGAAGGGACAAATTCTACCAAATCACTTCAGTATAAGTCTGGGTTTCAAGAGTGCTACTCTGAATTTATGCAGACACAACACAGACAAATCAGGTCTAGAGGATGCTGTCAGCACTTAAATAGGATAATACTTATTTCCCATTTCAGATGTCTGAAAGAGGGCAAAGCAGTAACCTTAGAACCATTTACTGAGCTCACTGCTAATTAACATCATATAACAGGTCAAGGGGTATATAAAACTTACACATGGCCCTTGGTCTTTAACATGGGCATAAAACATTTACAATTAAACCTGAATTGTTCACATTGTCATAGCAGAAAAAGGCATGCTGATGGACTAAAATATTATTTATAAAGATAAGTTACTTCTATTGTCACGAAAGAAAGGATTACAGGTCAGTTGGATCAGTTGGTCTTTTCCAACATCACAATTCGTTGATTCTAAAGTGAGAAGAGATTAAATGTCACCTAAATTTAGCTGTTTAACAACCAGGCATCTGGGTTATACCAGGAAATTAGTGTCCCATTATTCTCAGTGCAGGGAGACAGCTCATCTCCTGAGACACTTGTCTGTAGTCTAGAATAGGAGTGTAACATAGAATCATAGAATGGTAGGGTTGGAAGGGACCTTTAGAGATCATCTAGTCCAAATCCCTGCAGAAGCAAGTCCACCTAGATCAGGTCTCATAAGAACGTGCCCAGGTGGGTCTTGAAGACCTCCAAGGAAGGAGCCTCTACATCCTCCCTGAGCAGCCTGTGCCAGGGCTCCCTCACCTCAACAGTAAAATCATTTTTTCTTATGTTTAAATGGAACTTTTTGTGTTCCAGCTTCATCCCATTACCCGTTGTCCTGTCTCTAGATACCATTGAGAAAAGTGCTGCCCCAACCTCCTGACATCCACTGTTTAGATATTTGTAAATATTAATGAGATCCCCCTCAGTCTTCTCCAGAGTAAACAGCCCCAGTTCCCGCAGCCTTTCCTCATAAGGAAGATGCTCCAGTCCCCTGATCATCCTGGTGGCCTTGTGCTGAACTCTCTCCAGCAGTTCACAGATGTGCCAAATCTCTGTTGGAATGGCCCATCCTTTTCCATTGATAACTACTGATATCTAGGTTTTAGCTAGTTAAAGAGAGACAAGACAAATATTGTCCAAGAGTAATGCAAAGCATTTACCCATAGGTCACTGGTTAAAATGCAATTCAGTGCAACAATTAGAAAAAGGTGTCACCATCTTCCTACAGCTTTTCGTTGGTGCTGTCGTCTTCTCGTGGTTTTTCAAAAGACTTACAAAAGTTTGCAGTGGTGCACACCAAAAGCAGATCTGTTTCACAGATCACAGTCAGCATCAACACTAATGTACAAACCAGATTAATTAAATTGGAATTGCTTAAACTCTGAAAATTACTGTCTCGATGGAGTTTAACAGGGAAATGTCAGGGGATGGCAAAGAGAAGTGCTTGTTGCAGTGGTGCAGCTCAGCTGGAGCAAGGAAGTACCATGGAGAGTGTTCAAGGAAACCTCCCCTTTCACAAACTTGGGACAGCTAAGCAAGTTTGTCAAACGTTGGTACTTCTCCAAGCTGAATGGCAAACCTTCATAAAGTCTGCTGATCGCTGCTAGCAGACTGTTAGTCTTTTGCAAGAATTAAAGTTTTAAGTCTTTAGCCAACAGCAAGCTGTTACCAAATGAATGCCTTCTAGGCATAAGTCACACCTCATTTAGCAATCTGAGCAAAGCAAGAAGAACTGAATTACTACTTGGAACAAGATCTATCACATCAGTCCCAGCTCTGTGTTGTCACTCAGCCTCCAAACCGAAATGCTTTATTCTGGTGGGCTGGGTACATTACACTGACACTCCAATGAGCTTATTTTAAAAATAAACAGCAGGTTTCCACTTTCAACACTGCAGGCTTTCCAGTCACTCACTGTACAGTCTATTTTATATACACTTCCCACAACATTCTTTTCTAGGTAAAATGGCACTTGCACAAAGAAAAAAAGGCGTAAGATGTGCATTCATTACAAATTGCTGCTTAGATGTAGTTCGACTCACTCTCGATACTGAAGGCAGATCCATGAAACCTGATTCATAGCTTTGTGAGGTTTTTTTTTTTTTAACAAGTATTTATTAGCATTCACTGGAGCTCTGATGTTTGACTTTGTGTTTGACAGAAGTGTAAGCATGTTTGCTGTGCTAACCGGCACATTACCCTTCACGGTAGAACCTTTTAATATCAAGCAACTACATCAAAAGATGTCAATTGGAGAAATCAGCCCTATTCAGTCAGATATCTCCCCTGATAAAGCACTCTGCTTTTATACAGAATGCTGTTGTATTGTTGTCTCTTTAAAAGACCACCATTCTTGGTTATTTACAGGAGGAATGAAATGCACACTGCTTTTACTCAAATGGAGCAGCTGTGCAGTAAATGAGAACACTGTCATGTTTAGTATGCCCCATGCTGTGTGTCACAGGCAGGCATTCTTTCCTGTTTTTCCCCAGAATTGGTTATCAAAACCTTAGATAATTTTTCCTGAAGAGTTTACAGACAGAACCCACAACACTGAGATAATTAAAGAATCGGGAAAGCTATTTTTGTGAAGAGCCTGCTCATGTTTTTCATGTGAAAGAACTGAGATGCAATGTTTTTCCACTAATTTTACTGATAATCTTTAATGAGGTACAACTGGTGAAGATAGCTCTCAAAAGCTCTAGCCTGAATTACAGCCCATGGCTCTAAAACCCTGAAGTCATGCTGATATATATAGACTCTGTGTCAGCAGTACAAAATTTACTTCCTCAAAGCTCAAAATTCTTCTGCTTTACAATTATTCCAATACATCTCTGGCTTTGGTCCCTGTTTTCTCTCCACCTGGACTAGCCTCTTCTCTGTTGACCATCACAGCCTTAGGCTCCTTCTCACAGCTGTTATCACACAGCATCACAGATCAAGGCAGAAAGCAGAGTAGAATGAGACATGTTTTTCCCAGCTACCTACCAGCATGAGTTCAGATCTCCCCATCATTTTGAGCAGCTTTTCTCTGATGCTGGGCAAGAATGAGCCTAGGAACTAAGATTAACTTCAGTGGCTGCCTGCAGCCAAGCTGGGAAGCAGTGGACAGTTCCAGACTAAGCTAGCTGGATCTAGTCTGAAGTCACAGTACTGAGATAATGTGATGATTCAGTTTCTTTTTCTCCCCCAGTAGATGGTATGACAATATCTACCATTGCTGTCCAAAATATTTGTACATTAGTCTCTCAATTATCTTTCTTTGGAGATTGGTTGCCAGATAGCAGCTTCATTTTTTTCTACAAGCCCTTCATAGTTGCAATTATTATATTTCTAATTTTTCTTATTTTATGCTATTGTTACAGCTTCTACTAATAAATGTATTATTTCTGCATTTCTACAAAGCCCACATAGTTAGTGGAAGAGTGTGGATAACTCCATTGTTCCCTTGCCCATTGGGAATTTAGTGAGAGACCAGTAGTAAACAAGCTTTGCATATTTTAGATCTAAGTTCTTCTGAAGGAGATTGCAAGTGAAAGGAGCAGTGTGTTCCCAGCTAAATGCTCACTTGTCATTTTTCTCATTTTGAAACATCCCCAAGGAATATAGAAGAATTCAGTAGAGTTTTCCCAAGAAGATAATTAAAACTAAAAAACAGGAGAGAAGGACTTTATGCAGTGTTGGAGCTGAGCAACAGACACATGGGAATGTTTGAGCTTGCCAAAGGAAGCCAAAGCACAACATGTTATCTGACCACATGGGTACACCCTGATACAGACAGTTTTATCAATGGGATTAACTCTTTGTGTGAGGCACATAACTCCTGGGCAGTCTGCTAATGCAGAAGTGCCTCTTACCAGAGTCTTGCGCAAATGCTGATTGAGCACCCTATCAAGAGCAGTATGGATGCCACAGACTGTATTCACTGGGATAAATGCAAATTAGAAAGTGAGGTCCAGTGCTGTACCTACAGCAACATCCATAGGTCCACAGCATGCCTCCTGGCATGGTTTGGCCCATGCTGCCTACCCTGCAGGATCAGGGTCACCACATTAGACCATAGCAGTCTCAAAGGAAAGCCAGAGCTGTTTTACTTAGCAGTCCAGAGGTAGCCCTAGAGACTGGATTTTAGCTGAGATTCTTACAGTACGGAGAAGTAGGGAAAGTGACACACTTCTGACAAAGAATTTTTCACTTCCTGAATAATCAGATATTCATAGAATCATAGAATGGTAGAGGTTGGAAGGGATCTTTAGAGATCATCTAGTCCAACCCCCCTGCAGAAGCAGGTCAACCTAGATCAGGTTGCATAGGAACGTGTTCAAGTGGGTCTTGAAGACCTCCAAGGAAAGAGATTCCACCACCCCTCTGGGCAGCCTGTTTCATATCACTAGTAAACAAATCATTTCATTTGAATACTGCACAGGAGCTGTACATTTCATCCAGTCCTTACTCAAGACTAACCCCGCTAAGAGGCAAGGAGTCAAAGTAGCAATAAAAGACAAATGGGTGAATGAAGGGCTTCACCAGGAAAATATTGAATATCTATAAGAACAGGTAACAAATTTCACATCTCTCTTCTCGTTTGGGATTTCAGGATTTGGGATTTGGAGTGGAAGCTTTCAATTTCTTTGTTTTACAAGATTTTTGCTATCCGCTTAGGGCTGTTCCAAAATGACATAATTGTATTTTAGAAAACACCTCATCAACTTTTCTAACCATGGATCAATTTTACATAAAAGGAAACATCATTACAGAACTGTTTATATCCACTGTATCATAAATTTTATTCTCAGTGTTCCTCACTGGTCCCACTAATTTCTAGACAGTGTGCTTCTAATCCTTTCCTGAAAAAGTACCTCTTCTACACCTACATGAGGGAACATCTTTATATCCCACTGAAGTTCCTGTTATTCTGATAGTTTTTATTCTCATCCACTTTTGTAACTGGCCTTAATTAGTCTCCATTTTTAATTAGCAAGCCACTTCACTGTTTAAGACTATTATGAAAAGTTTGAAATAGGTACATGCAATGTGACATTTCAGATCAACATTGCCAGCTTTTGAGATGTTATTCATCTTTCATATTAGAAGACTGCAAAGTATACTTTGCACGTCTTTAAAATCAAATTTCAGTGATAGATGGACTTTTTTTACCTTCCTCACAGATGAAAGTAGCTAGTCACGGCTCAAATATTTTGTTCTCAGATCATTCTGTAGAAGTCAATAGTTTACATGAATCAGGAAAGAGAGTAACTTACCCTATGTCATCTGCACCGTCTGCAACGGTGTCTACAAGACATGATAGGTTTTCCCACCACAGTCCAGGTGATCTGCTGCCAGTCACACCCAGGGCTATTAGAAACCTATGCACAATTTGTTCATTTCTCTGAGAATTGCCCACCATTCCTACCTTTGCCCTCCTTCCCTCTCCCCAAGTGTATCTGTGCTCATTCATACTGGAATTGGACAATATGAAAAAGACAGACTCAGAGTTCAAGGCTCTTGTATTTCTAAAATGCCTTTACTGGACTTTACTACTCACAGAAGCCTGTGAGTAAAATAACTAATTATAACATAACCACTTCTGTTTCATAATCTGGTTTCTATAAAAATAAAAGTCCTCCTGTACTTTCCTTGTGTCTTTTCTCTTTTTTCAGCCTTTGAGATATTTCTGCCTTTGAGGCTCTCCCTGTCTTCTTTCACACATGCAGACACACTATCTCTCTGCTAATCCATTTCAGGCTACTCTACAGAGAATCAAAACATACAAATAAAATGACAAAGTATCATGTTCCATCTTTTAATTTTTCAAGCTTAATCCTAGTGGGTGTCCTTTAAGAGTAATTAATTATATCAACAATAGGATATTTAATAATGTAGTAACAAGTCGTCAGCCTGGCAGTGAAGGACTTTTGCACAACTGTGTATCATAATTTGCCTGTACAATCGACTGTGTCTACTCCAGCTGCATCACAAGAAGTGTATCGTCCACTTGCTTTACGTTCCAACATTGCACCTCGACACAGCATTTATATTTAAATACTTCTTCCTAATATTCCAGACTTTGCTCTGAACTGAACCCAGTTGTTTCAAACTACATGAGAGAAATGATGGAGTTGAGCCTTTCAGAAGTTATCAACATTTTAATAAACAACAGACCCTCTCCTGCCCATGGCTTCTTGGTGTTTATTGCTGAAGAAACTGCTCAGGAATCAGAAAGACCACAAAAGAGCCCAGGTAAGATATCGAGATCATGACAGCATGGATTCTTATGAGGCATATCACGACAGCCACACAGCACGTGTGAAAAAAAGTGGTTGTCTATGGAATGGGGACAAAATTGCAGATCTGGGTTCAGCCTCAGGAAACCTACATTCTGGCGTTCTCAGAGGTGATTACTGTAAGAAGGTGGGGTTTTTTTCCCCATAGATAAATGTACCTTTTTTTATGACTAACGAATTTTTTAAATGGGCTGCTGTTTGCAATGGGATTGAGAATTATTTTGCTTTACATAAAATATTACCTTTCCATTGGGAAAAGGAGCATTAGCATTTCGGTGACCTCGCCATCCTTTCCCTTTCTGGCTGGTCTGTGAGGGCCTGATGCAAAGTCTGGGGAGGTGAGTAGGAAGCTGTGAAAGTTGTAAAATCTTTTCCCAGCATCTTTATATATATATATATATATATACACACACACATATATATATTTATCAGTGTATCTTATGCTCACACTACAGCTCTGACTCACTCAGGGACATAGAATGAGATCAGAGGGGACAAAAAAAAATAAGAACTAAATTCAGAAAATTATGGTAATCTCTCGTAAGGCCACAATTAGTTAAAAAGGTTGTAAGCTGTTCTTTTACAACCGTCTCCACTAAGGGGTTCACAGCTCAGTCATAAAAATTTTGCTTGGGGCAGAAACTAGGCAGACAGGAAGCCAAATCCCAGCTTCTAACACACAAGTGCAATGGGAAAAGTTTCAGCTACAAAACAACACACATCAGAGATTAGCCTCCCGTTCAAAGCCTTCGCCCCAGAGAAGCTGTATTTTGAGAAGGTCCAGTTGACTCCTCCAGAAATTATTCAGATGAGCTTGAGCAGATCCAGATCTCCATCCCAGCACACAGACCCAAGGTCGCAACAGCCTGCGGAGTGTTTGCAGGCAGAGCCATAACTCAAAAATATGAGTTGGGGAGTGTGTGCGTGTGCATGCTGAGGGGGAGGAAGCTTTACTTCACATATGTGATATTTTTTTTCATATTATAATTTTAAATTGGATCTGCTAAATCGTAAGTCACTCAAAAAGAGCCATATTGTGAAGGCTATTGATCAGCTTTCTTGAATCTCTGGATATCAAGCTGATTTACAGCCCCTAGAGATCTAGCCTTTCAGGAAAGTGGTACCATTTCACATCCTCTGTGACCTATTTCAGCATCCTACCTGGGTGGAAGAAGGAAGCAATCATGTATATAAAATAAGTTATGAGCTGATTAAGTGCCTGTGTTTCTTCCTGCCATCCCTGGCATCCAAAATGCCCTCTTAAGGCAGAGACTCAAACTGAATTCAAGCACAGACCCCCCAAAAATGGTTCCAATTGTAAAGCAACAACACTACAAATTATTGTTTAGAAGCCCTAGTGTATATATATATTTCCCAGGTAGGCTGCTGGTTGTGGTAGAGCAAGAATGAAACAGGAAGTTTAAGAAAGGAATGACTGACATTTTCTCTTTCTTGATATTTTTCCAGTCACAGGTTTAAACTCAAATTGTTACTGATTCAAAATACTCCAGCCAGCTACCAGCTCAAAACAGTGGTGACTGTCACAGAATCACAGAATCACAGAATCAAAGACTGGCTGAGGTTGTCAGGGACCCTTAGAGTTCATCTGGTCCAACCCCACTGCTCAAGGAGGGCCACTCAGAGCTGGTTACCCAGGACCACGTCCAGATGGCTTCTGAATATCTCCAGGAATGGACACTCCACAGCCTCCTTGGGAAACCTTTGCTGGTGCTTGGTCACTCTCTCAGTGAAAATATGTTTCCTGATGTTCGGAGACAACCTGCCCTGTTTCAGTTTGTACCCATTTCCTCTGGTCCTGTCACTGGGCACCACTGAGAAGAGACTGGCTCTGTCCTCTTTGCACTCCCTCTTCAGGTATTTTTAAATGTTGCAGGGATTCCCTTGAGCCTTCTCTTCTTCAGGCTGTACAGTCCCAGCTCTCTCAGCCTTTCCTCATAGGGGAGGTGCTGCAGTCCCTTCATCATCTTTGTGGCCCTTCACTGAAGTCTGTCCAGTAAATTCAGGTCTTTCTTATACTGAGGAGACCAGACCCAGACACAACACTTCAGACATGATCTCACCAGTAGAGGGGCAGCATCATCTCCCTTGACCTGCTGGGAACACTCCTAGCACAGCCCAGTACACCACCTTTCCAGCAAGAGAACATTGCTGGCTCATGGTCAACATGGTGTCCACCAAGACCCCACAGATCCTTTTCTGCCAAATTTCATTCCAGCTGCATGACTCCCAGCATATATTGATGCCTGGGGTTGTTCCTCCCCAGCTGCAGGACTTTGCACTTTCCCTTGCTTGAACTAAACCCAGCAAGTACATGTCTAGTATGTGAATTGAGTACCCACTCTGGAGTCTGTTTAGTTGTGTCATAACACAACTCCTTATTTCCTACGTAGTTCAGAGATGTGCAGCATTTTCTTCTGTGTTGTGAAACAATGCTGACCTGCAAATCATTTGAAGACTTCTTAAATTTGCATTTAGACAGACAAAATCTCCCTTAGATGGCTCTGCAAGGAGGACACCTTTGCTGAGAACCTGAAATACAGGCACACATTAGATGCCTCAATTTGGCAGAGTGGATTTCATCATAACTAATACCTTCTGACATCTGTTGCTAAGAAAAAGAAATTAGAATAACAGACAAATTCACACCATCTTTCCATGTTGTTAAAAGTTTGTTTCCTCTTATTTGTTAGCACAAGGCTTGTAAATGACACCTTTAAACTCTAGTTTAAATTCTTTAAACACTACTAGTGCCATTTTGAGATTATTCTGTCATCAAAGATTGTTTGTAAAGCTCCTCATAACTCTACATTGTTTGTTTTTTAATTTCATCCCTCTACTCCCCCTTATGTTCTTCTGTATTATGAACATTAATATTTCTCCCTTGCTAGTAGCATGGCTCTGCAACTATTTAGAGTTTATAATGACCACCTCTTGGTTGTTTCTTATTCAAGCCTTACACAATTAATCTGTGCAATTGCTCCTTCCCATAAGCTCTTCTAAATCATGACTGCTACTGCTATCACCTTAGACCGGTTTCTTCAACATTTAATAACATTCATATTGCCCAGAAAGGCTGCAGTTTGGCCTAAAAGAGGGGAGAGGAAAGGCTAGGCTGGCTAAGAAATCTCGTTAAGCATTCTTGATCAATGCTCTTATTTTTCCAGTATCCTCTGGCCTGATCTCCAGCAAAAGCTACTTTATGCACATGCTTACACAATGGCAAGACTTAGCCCTAAGCGTATGCAAAGTATATAGGGAAAAGAAAAGAATGCATCTCTTGGATCCCAAGACAGAGCCCCACACGGGTGGCACATAGTTTTTGGGCAGAGGCAGAGCCAAGAGCAGCCCCCAGCTCCCCTGGAGCCTAGGCCATGCTGTGCTGGCACAGCTCTTGGAGGAGGAAGTTGGCAAGGCAACATCTTGAGGAGAGGATTCTCTGCTTTGGTCTAAAAGAGGCCAAATTCAACCACCTCTTTGGCAGGCTGCAGTGCACTTCCCCGACCACCCGGCCACAGAGAGTTGAAACTGAGGAAGGAGTGTAAGGATTGTTATCCAAGTGTGAGGGGGAAATTCCCCACTTTTTCTTCAGCTTCGTGTTGAGATTCTGATAATGTTACTGGAGCTTAATTACAACAGCATGGGTATCTGATATTTGTACTACAAATTATGCCAAGGATATTTCAAAATGCATAGATAGATGTTCTTTCTATCCAGCATAATGCCAACTATTTGCTATTTATTACTAGCAGTGTGTGATCTGCCTTTAAATCACAGAATTTCCTTTCAGCTCTCCAGATCTTGCAAACGTGTGCATCTGCTTTAACTTTAAGTGTGTGAATAGTTTCACTGAGCTCAAGCAGACAACTTGTGTGCATAAAATTCAAGCACAAAAAATTAGCATTTGCATATAAATGAGTGCAAAATTAAATCTACATGGCTAAAATAAATAACAACTGACAGTCGCAGGTAAAATGAAGTACCCTGAAAACAAATTGCCCTTACTTTTCATTATTTCTGTCTAGGATCCTAAGGACTGTTGCACATTCTTGTCTGCATATGAAAAGAGCTAATACAGCTCTTTTTACAGACAGCTAATGTTCGTGAAGAAGTAAATTTATGGTTAAAAATACTCCAGTATTTTTAAGCAAATTGAAAATCTCCCCTCAGTGAGTTGTAGGGAAAGTTGGCACCAGGCTTTCCTGAAGATTCTGTCCAAAAAGAACCAAACATATCAAATATCAACACAACTAAAACAGTATTTGCATTCATGACAGTGTTCATGATGAATAACATGCAATAAAAAAAAAAAAATCTACCACTGCAATCAGCCCAAAACATTGTTTGGAATTCAAACACACATTCACAAACCACTGCATTCAACTCATTCCAGGCAGCAGACTGCGCTGTGATTTTTCACACAATACCAAAGAAACATACAATTTCCTGGGGACAAATTTTCAGCAGAACTTCTAATCCACAACTGCAAAAAAACAAGTCTGTGGACATTATTTTTCATGTACAAAACCCCTGTGTTTGAAAAACCAGTGCGAGTCATTGCATTTGCAACTCCTCCTTGTATATACAAGTTAACATTTGTACATGCAAATAATAGTTTCGGATGCAAACAGATGTGATTCTCATTTTTCTGGGTGCAATTAGAGAAGTCTGCTGAAAGCTTGACCCTGAAAAATAACATAAGATCCTTTCCATGTTCAAATTTGAGCCATAAGTCATTGGATAAACTTAAAACACAGCCTGTCCTTTTATGCATCGTAATTTCTCCAAGCAATGTATTTACATTTTATGTGTTCTGTTATAGAGGAGGGAGCCTTAATGATTACAATTTGCCATCCAGAACTTTATAGCTAGTCCTTGCAGAAAATAGCATTGCTGCCAAAAAGCTTCCTGCCCAGGTGCTTAACCAATTAGCTCTTAAGGGGTCTGGCAGTAAAACCAGTCATGGCAAGTTTTCTGATATACTGTATATAAGGTGACAGCTTGCAAAATGTAAGATGAAAATTTGTTTTCTTAACTAGCAGTGTGTAAAATCCTGGGAGACTATTTGATTGCATAGCCTAAAACGCTTATGACAACTCAAATTCCCAATTGATCTGGTGTGGTTTCAGCAATGTGTTGTCAACTTAAACATATTGTGTTTCTTTTTAAAAATACTTGAAAAATAATTTCCTTGATTGTGATTGGATGCTGCAAATGTGTAGGGAGGATGGAGTAACCTCACAAGTTTGAGGCTTGGGGCTCTTCAAATTTTTCCAAACAATTTTGCTAACTCACAAAACATGGGCAATCTTTCAAAAGTAACTTTGTCCACACATTACACCCACTCTTTACAACAACATGTCAGATTAAAAACATATTTTTCACAAGGGGGTGTTACCTTGCAATGCAAAGAACTGAGGAAAACCATGAAAGATAAATATACTATAGTAAAACAAACTATTTCCCTGATTCTGGAAGCAAAAAGCTTGTCCTACGTGGAGATCATAGAATCATAGAATGGTGGGGTTGGAAGGGACCTTTAGAGATCATCTAGTCCAACCTCCCTGCTGAAGCAGAGCCACTTAGATCAGGTCACATAGGAACGTGTCCAGATGGGTCTTGAAGACCTCCAAGGAAGGAGACTCCACACCCTCCCTGGGCAGCCTGTTCCACTGCTCCATCACCCTCACAGTGAAATAGTTTTTTCTTATATTTAAATGGAACTTTTTGTGTTCCAGCTTCATCCCATTACCACTTGTCCTGTTGCTAGCTACCATAGTAAAAAGGGATGCCCCAACCTCCTGACACTCACCCTTTAGATATTTGTAAATATTAATGAGATCCCCAAGATCTTATGGCAGTGAAAAGATCAAAACCCACTGCTGATAATGCTTGAAGTAGTCGCTGTGTAGTGGCAAAGTGAGCCAGTCAAAGATGATGTAGAGAGCATGTAAAAAAAAAAAAAAAAAAAGCTTAATATTGAACTGGAATACTCACGTGGATAGTTAATATATTTCAGAAGTTTCATCTTCAGACGTGCCAGACCTGAGAGAAGATGGCCTTTGGCAGAAGCGGCACAACGTGTATCTAGCTCATCATGAGACTTAGTACTATAGGAAGGGACTTATTTCATTGCCCAGCCCTTGCATTTTCACAAGGTTTTCATGTCTGAAGCTCAGTGTGCTTGAGGCTACCTCAGTGAGGTTTCTGAAAACTTGTCATGGGATAGACAAATGTCCTACACAGAAGAAAGCACACCACATGAATGTAGGATGCATGTAGCAGTAAGGGTGATGACATTGCAGGAGGAGTGAGTCCTGGAGACCATGTCCTTGTTAGGATGCACAGTCCTTTTACCACAACTTCATGGAGGTCTTCCTGCTATAATCCCAGTGCAAAAAAACTTCCCAGGACTGCTCTAGCCCTCTGCTGACTGCCTGCTCTCACAGCAGACAGCAACAGTCCCAAGACAATCTTCCTCTTGGATCAGGGATGGGAGCTTTACATTACACATTACAGCATCCTGTAATATTTTTGGTTTTCAGCAGGAGCTCTGTGGTACCCTTGTCTCCCTTAGACATCTGTCAGCAGACTCTGCAAGCCATAAGCCTCAAAGGAAGGGCTACAGGCTCTCCAGAGATGGCATTCTAGTCTTCAATGGATTTTCATGAAAACTTACTCCCTATGGCCTGTGTCATAAAAGGTAAAGTGTGACAGCCCACATGCAGCTGGGTTTCAGGAAGAACCTCTGGCATGGGGTCTGCTCAGATGAAAACTTAGTGTAACTAAGGCCTGTGTGAAGAAAAGCTTTCCCATTGCACGTGATAAACTGTGATTGCCTTTAAAGTTCCAGGTGCTTTTTTTGTTCCATACTAATGCCATGGTGTCTGATCATTTTGCAGAGGGAAAATGAAGTAGCAAAACATATTATTAATCCTGATAAACATTTGAATGAGGAGTCAGAAATCCAGATTTCCCAGATGGTTGAAATGGACACTCTGGAAAACCTAAGGAATTACAGCAATAAGACATCTCCTTCTGTACTAACCAGTGTCAGGTGCTATTCAAGAAGATGAGATTGCAATTACATGGGAAAAACAATAAAACTTATCAGATTGCACCGTTCTGAAGCATTGTCTTGGCATCTTAGTCTGAGAGGGTACTAGGCTATCTGTTTGGGGAGTACAAGAGAAATATCCTTCCACTTTGTTTTGAAATTACAACATTTTGAGCAATTGTTTCCCAGCCCCAAGTTTGGTGATTGAATTAATTTTGAACAGGAAGGAAAAATTAGCAGGTGAACATCTGATTCGGTATACTCTGCAGGTACTGATTACATACAACTGTTCCATGTCACTGCACAGGTTAATTCTTGTATGAGTCACCCTGGGATGGTGCCAGTACTTTTGAGGTGCTTTCATGAATAGACATTTAGGAGTAAAAAAAGGAAATTATTTACATTCCCAGAATGAATGTGATCACATTCAACAATGTTCAACGAGGACAAGTGCAGAGTCCTGCATCTGGGAAGAAACAACCCCAGGCATTAGTATAGGCTGGGAGTTGAACTGCTGGAGAGCAGTTCTGCAGAGACAGACCTGGGAGTGCTGGTTGATAATAAACTAATCATGAGTCAGCAAAGTGCCCTTGTGGCCAAGAAGGCCAATGGCATCCTGGGACGCATCAAGAAGTGTGGGCAGCAGGTCAAGGGAGGTTCTTCTCCCCCTCTCCTCTGCCCTGGGGAGGCCTCATCGGGAGTCCTGTGTCCAGTTCTGGGCTCCTCAGCTCATGAGGGACAGAAAACTTCTGGAGAGAGCCCAGCACAGGGCCCAAGATGATCAGGGGGCTGGAGCATCTTCCTAATGAGAAAAGGCTGCAGGAACTGGGGCTGTTTAGTCTGGAGAAGAGGAGACTGAGGGGAGATCTCATTAACATTTATCTGTATATAAATGATGGATGTCAGGAGGTTGGGGCATCGCTTTTTTCTACTGTATCTAGCAACAGGACAAGGGGTAATGGGATGAAGCTGGAACACAAAAAGTTCCACTTAAACATAAGAAAAACCTTTTTCACTTTTGAGGTGAGGGAGCCCTGGCACAGGCTGCCCAGGGAGGATGTGGAGGCTCCTTCCTTGGAGGTCTTCAAGGCCTACCTGGGCACGTTCCTATGTGACCTGATCTAGGTGAACCTGCTTTGGCAGGGGTGTTAGACTAGATGATCTCTAAAGGTCCCTTTCAACCTCTACCATTCTATGATTCTATGTCACAAGTATCACAGCTTCGCTGTACTCAAGAAAGGGTTAAGCACACATCCATGGCATCATTTTCCATAGCCTCAAAAACCTAGAATATGCACAGTACTGGATAATGAAACTGCAGATCTGACTTTAGACTTGTTGCTGCTCCTATTATGACATGCACACAGCTATTCACAAGTGGCATGGTTAAATTAACATAACGAAGAGCCCCAGAGGCATAAATGAATAATAGTCAGTAAAATTAAGCCATACGACTTTATGCTGAGATGCTCATTTAAGGCTGTTTACCATCAAAATAAATTGCCAATTGCCTACCTGCAGATCACCATTTGCTTTAAATCATTGGTGCCAAAATTCATTCAATGTCAAGACTTACTTTTATTTATGCCTTTGCAAGTGTGGTCTGTTTTCATTACAGGACAAAGCTGTTTTCATATTAACATGTTATTTTACTTGAAAACACTATCCATCAGAAGTTGATCTGATTTATTCAATGTTCTATTTAATTTCCAAGTTTGCAGACAGAGAGCTGGTCCACCTTGAACCTCCTGAGTCATCATGCAAAAATACACCATGTGAGCCCACTTTTGGACTTTCAGGAGAATCTGAATGCTTTTGAATACTTGATTGAAGCTAGAAAACCATGTCTTTATGAGAAATTGCCATCCACACCAGAAAATAACCAACCTTCCTCTTCAACATCCAAGCAATGACATGTACGAGCAAAATGCCTCCCAGGTCCCTAATGGAAAACAGAATTATTACCAGGAGTCCTTTGCCTCATCAGGACATGAGGCTTGAATACCTCCTGAAGACAGCAGGTCATAACATTTACATCCCAAAGCAGTGGTACCTTGATACGGAGGACACTGATCTCCTCATGATTGACTGTCTCCAGTTGTCACCTTTTCCCAGCCTGCAACAAGCTGGCCTGAGAGAAAACCCAGCTGGAAAGATTTCCCAACTGGGGGTATCACAACAACATATAAATATCTGCCCTCTGGTTATAGTCAATGGTTCAAAACCACCTACTTTTCCCATATCCCAACAGCAAATGCTTAACATAAGAAGTATGAGACAGTCTAATCAAAACCCAACCCATTTTTCCAACAAGAAAGTTAAGAAAAACTTTGTCCAACTCAGACACACACCTAAAACTACAGATGTAAATCTTCCAGTTTTATCTTCACCATATCAGACCAGGTCAGGTGAAAAAAAAAGCAGAAACTCTAAGGTTAAATTTTGTATAAATAGAACACACATAGAGCACACATCAGAAAAAAAATAATAAGATGAAGGGACAGGAAACAAATAAAGAAGGAAAGAAACAGAGAGCAAGAAAAGGACAGCAGGAGAGATTCATTCAGTCTTAAAAGGAGACCCTGGCAAACACAAAGAAATATGATAAGATTTAAGGTCTGTATCTTCTGATGTCCATCAAACATTGGGCTACAAATTTCGTGGAGCACATCAAGGATGCAGAACAACAGATCCTGTTGCAACAGAAGAACATCAAGCACATTCAGGCAAAAAAAAGTGCACACTGCAGGCAGAAGATATTGAATATTTCATATCAATGTATGTGCTGTCCCAAACTTGTGTAACTTGTAATTAATGTGTTTCATTCAGGAAATAAACCTGGTCAGACAAATTTCAGTCAGCTGTGAATATAATGCAGAAGGTAAACAAACAGTAACTGTGATGGAATAATCAATTTGAGGGGGAGGACTACCAAAACAAACAAAATAGTCAAGTCAGGGCACTAATGTTTTGTTTATTTATTGATTTAGTGGTTTTAACTGTGTGTATTCTAATTAATGGTGACCATGGAACCTAACCCCCCCTGAAAGGTACAAATTGACACATTTCCCTTGCAAACCTAACAGCTTAATTAAGGCTGTCTGTTTCTAAATGAACACTTTCACATTTGTCTCTTACTATTGAGTAAAAACACTTGTTTTGTGCTTCAATTTGTGCTTCTGAGTTAGATCTTTACAGTAGCAAGCCTTGAGCTTGATCCTGTCCCCAAGCTGGTTTTAGATCAGTTTAAGACCCTGAAGTTCAATGGATTTGAACTTGATTGATGCCAACAGAGGTAAGGATACAATGGGAATCTTCCATCTTCACTACTCTGTAAGTTCACACGTAGAAGCTAAAGAGGTCCAAAGGGTTTCTCAGTGGTACTTGACAGATATACAAAGAACATCAGGAAGAAAAAGACATAGCAGAAGGTGGCATAATCCTATGTGCTAAAACCAAGGCTTTTATATGTACCAGCACTGTGGTACACATTTGGTCATAATGAGCAGGACAAAACCCATGATCTCATTTTATTGTGCCTTGCCTTCCCCCACTGCAATAGGACCCCATCCATTGGACGAGCTCTTCATGGTCCAAGCAGCTCCTGCATCAGAGTGCTTGTGATGCCTGGGTGAGGGCAGCTTACCCGGACCCTCCTGAGTGCCAGCAGCCCTCCAGGTCTTCTTGGCTGGGCTCAAACAGCTGTTGTGGAGCCCTCAAATAACCTCTGAGTTACAGAGCTGTTTGTAACTCAGTACATCTTTGCTGATCAGGCTTACAGGATATGTCCACAGCTGCAGCTGAAGAGTTGGAGGGGAAGGATGGGGCACATAGGCAGGAATTTATTATACCCACTTCACCACTGAAGAAAACATGCCATGTAGCTTTGGCCTGTGAGTGTGTGGCTGCAAGTCAGACATGCCACCTGGGACTGTAGCTATGCTAGGTGGAAAAGACAGTGCCTCTGCCCATTGCATTTCTCCAAAGCTTAAAGTCTCCTCAGAATAAACAGCACTCCAAATCTAGTTGGTCAGAATGATCCAGGGTGGAAAGAAACTTGCTATTAAAATTCTTGGTGACTCCAGTATAATTTGGCAGAACATAACCAGGAAGGGCACTTGGGCCACAATAACCCCAGGCAGTGCTGCAGGTTTGGGGCAGAGTGGCTTGAGAGCTGTCTAGCAGGCAAGGACCTGTGGGTGTTGGTCATGAACAACAGTGTGCCTTCACCGCCAAGAAGGCCAACGGCACCCTGGCCTGTATCAAAACTATTGTGACCAGCAGGACCAAGGAGGTGATTGTCCCCCTGTACTCAGCCCTGGTGAGGCTACACCTTGAACACTGTGTTCAGTTCTGAGCCCCTCACTACAAGAAGGACATTGAGGTGCTGGAGTGTGTCCAGAGATGGGCAACGAAGCTGGTGAAGGGTCTAGAGAATAGATCTTATCAGGAGCAGCTGTGGGAGCTGGGGATGCGCAGTGTAGAGAAGAGGAGGCTGAGAGGAGATGTGGTCACTCTCCATCTGAAGGGGAGTTGTAGTGAGGTGGGGCTTGGTCTCTTCTCTCCAGTAATGAATAATAGAACATGAGGAAACGGCTTCAAGTTGCACCAGGGGAGGTTTAGATTGGACATTAGGAAGAACTCTTTCACCAAGAGGGTTGTAAGCAACTGGAAGGAGCTGCCCAAGGAGGTGGTGGAGTCACCATCCCTGGAGATATTCAGAATACATGTGGATGAAGTACTGAGGGTTATGGTTTAGTGATGGCCTTGGCAGTGTAAGATGACTGGTTGGACTTGATAATCCTAAAGGTCTTTTCCAACCACAATGTATCTGTGTTTCTATGATTCTATAAGTAGATATTTGTGCATCATCTGAATCCCTTTGTTCAGAGGGGAAGAACCACTCAGTCTCTGGACAGGGGCAGATGGCAAAGAAGGCTCAAACCCAGCAGTTTCCTTTATGTACACCTGAGCTAAAGAGGAGCACAGGGGTTATTTGCTGTGCTTATACCTCTAGCACCATACATTCAGAAGGTAAATGTAGCTGAGTGATTTCCAGATCTTGTTTTTCTCAGAAAATCTGATTTTCTTAGACTTCAGAAAATGTTTATGTCTCAAAAACATTTTTAGCTTTGAATCACTCTTACAAAACACTTTTTGTTTGAATATATGGTTTGAAATAAATGGTTTCAGCTGCAAGTTGACATTTCAATTTCCTATTTCCTTTCACAATACTGAAATGCTTAATTCTGACTATAAATGCCTAAAGCTTTTCCTTTCACATAATTTTTTTCTGAGAAAAATTTATTTCATTGATGTTTTTTAATATTTTGTCTGTATATTCTAATTCCAGATGACAATAACATCAAAATGCTCTATTTTTTTTTCATCAAGTCAAAACTCCATTTTCCAAACAGCTCTACCATCTTCCAGCTCTTCCATGAGCCCTCAGATTCAGGAGAGCAAAAGAAGCTTATGCTTTGCCTTCATCAACTCGGTCCAGGTGTGCCCATGCAGGTGCTAAGAAGATGAGAACTACAGAATACTCATTCCCCAGTAAAATAAAGCCAGAAAGATCAGTGTTAAGTCACTGTGCACCATGACCCGAGTACAGAAGTGGCAGCTCTTCCTGGAGGAGCTTTGAATTATGATAAAGCAGCTTCATCCTATGCAATCTGATCTAGGTGGACCTGCTTCTGCAGCGGGGTTGGACTAGATGATCACTAAAGGTCCCTTCCAACTCTACCATTCTATGATTCTATGTCATCAGCTGCCTCTGCAGCAGAGAACAAGTATTTCCAAAGAGTGAAACACTTATCAGCAGTTGGGTAAATCATCAAGGCAGGGTCCCTGCCATTTGCCTATTCTTTCAATCTTCCAGGTAATATGGTTTTGTGGTGGGTTGACCCTGTCTGGATACCAGGTGCCCACCAAAGCTACGCAGGGGAGAAAATATATAATGAAAGGCTCATGGGTTGAGATAAGGATAGTGAGATTAGTCAGCAATTACTGTCCTGGGCAAAACTGAGAAAGTGTGGGTTGGACGATCAGGTAGTGAGGTGAACTTTACTCACAGTTTTCCCTACTTCCTCCCCCTCTGCAGCACAGAAGGATAGGGAACAGAGGTTGCAGTCAGTTTATCACATATTGTCACTGATGTTCTTTCCTCCTCAGCGAGCTCCACACAGTCTTTCTCTGCACCAGCATGAGGTTCCTCCCACAGGAGACAGCCCTCCAAAAACCTCTCAAACATGAGTCCTTCCCAAAGACTCACAAACAGCTCCTCACAAACTGCTGCAGGGTATGTCCCTTCCACAGTGTTCATTCCATCAAGAACAGACTGCTCCAGCGTTAGTGTCCCACAGGGTCACACATCCTGACAGTAAACCTGATCCAGCACAGACTTGTCTCTCCGCAGGCCCACAGGTCCTGCCAGGAGACTGTTCCAGCATGGGCTTTCCATGGGGTCTCAGTCTCCTTGCGGCACCCACCTCCTCTGGCATGAGGTCCTCCCCAGGCTGCAGGTGAATCTCTGCTCCCCTGTGGCCTCCATGGGTGCAGGGGCACAGCTGCCTCACCATGGGCTGTAGGGGAATCTCTGCTCCAGGGGATGCAGGGACTCCCCTCCTTCCTCACTGACCTTGGTGTCTACAGAGCTGTTGCTCTCATATTCTCACTCCTCTCTCCAGTTGCAATTGCTCTTGCACAGGCCTTTTTTCCCTCTTTCCATTTTCCTAGAGGTGTTACCCCATCGCTGATGGGCTCAGCCTTGGCCAGTGGCGGGTCCATCTTGGAGCCATCTGGCATTGGCTTTGTTGGGCACAGGGGAAGCTTCTCACAGCTCTCAGAAGTCACACCTGTTAGCCCCTCCAATACCAGAACCTTGCCACACAAACTCAATACAGGAGTGGTTTATTTCTCAGAGTGGTTTAATAAAAGGCAAGGTAATATCCCTTCTTCTGCTCTTTCTGTCCCTTTAAAGGTCACAGCACTAAAATAGATGTTTCTTCAATCTGCCACAACTGAGAACTGCTTTATAGACATCAGGTAGAGAGGGAAAAAAAATATCCTACCTTTGCTTTCCATACACTCACTTAAGGTCTAACTTCAACATGGTCTCCTGAGCTGTTTCAACAGCTCTGAAACATATATTTGCACCTAGCACAGAGTCCATGTTTGAGCAGGAGTACTCATCTAGCATGTACATTAACACTTGGAAATAAAAGCCATCTCATTCCTGAAGGAGAGAAGGGAAAAGTACAGTTAATGGGTCAATGCCATAAACACAGGTCCGATATCGTAGCTCACGATGATGGAAAAGCCTCAAGGTAGCCAGAGTGTGTGGGTGGCCCAGGCATGGAGATGGTGCCAATATTTTAACAAGTGGCTCCCACAAAAAAGTTTCCCCTCAGCAGGTGATAAATTTACCCTTTGGGGATGTGACGTCTGCAGAAAGAAGTGAGAGGTTCTGGAATCCACTCTTTTATTTAACGATGTAAAGAAAAAAATACATGCTTCTAACTAAAGAAGGGGACATGTCTGCTTGGCAAGAAAACATACATTCAGATGTACTTGTCTAGAAATGCACTGAGTCATGCAGAGCACTGTTTGACCAGTGAAATTCATGTATGGGGAGAGAGGGGAGCTGAATGTCTTACCCAGGAGTCCCACAGTATGCTACTCCAAGGTAATTGGAAATACCTAAAACTGAGTAAAGCCTTATTAAAACCCTGATAAAAAGCCAATGGTAATAATGTGCAAGGCAAGGGGAAGTGGAACAGCAAGGTTTTCACACCTCCTCCTTTGTGTCTGATAGCAGAAATGCAACGACAGGGTCTCAAAGAGACAGCTTCTGAAGGGACATTTCTTACATTTGTAGCAGTCTCTTATACAAACCTCACATCAGAGAGTCTCTGCTAGAACTGACAATGGATCTTTAAGTCCTTCAAGTCAGTCTCTATAAGTGAATCCTGCAACTTGTATGATCTGTTGATAAAATCATGAAATTTCCTGCTCTTCATTTCATAGGTTTTCCATTTACACACAGGAAACGGCACCTTTTACCTCTTACCTCTTTGAGCCATATTAGTAAGTTCAACTGCTTTATGTATTATCAGTTTCAACACTTCTGCTTTTCAAATCACAACTGTTTTCATGTCAGCAAAAGAATTTCCAGCCACAGGAAATTCTGGGGATGAAGTACGAATATACACTTAGAGCTATCAGGAAGCAGAACCATATCTGCAGTTGGGAAAATACTAAAAAACAAAGGTCATTGCTTGCATACTGCACTTTTAGTTTCCTCGTTCTTTAAACACATCCATGAATAAGATGAAAAATTTAGCCAGCAAAGGAATTTCTGTTTAGCTTCTGAAAAATCCCTGAACAATTCAGAATTTCTGACATTAGATAGCCTTCCTCATGCTGACCCTCTTCCCCTGGCTAAAACACCAAAGAGAGATTGAAGGGAGTGAGCCCTTCACTCACAGCCCTCTCGCATTACAGCTGAGCAAAACTCCACAAATTAGCTCACAAAAACAAAGCAAGCAGCTTGTGTTCACCTGTTGTTTCTGCTGGCATGACGATGAGAAAGATTAAAGTGGAAGACTATGCTCATTCCTTATAAATGTGGTGTCAAAACTGTAACACGTGATCAGCAGCCCAAGGAAATCCACTCCTTCAGCTTCCCTAGGCTCTAATCATAGGATATGTGAAAGGCTGAAGGAATTCGGGAGATAGTCATCATACAAAAGACATTTCAGAAGAAATTGGTGTTTGCCAAACCTAGAGCAAGCCTGAGAAAATACAAACAATCCAATCTATCCAATCTAAACTTCCCCTGGTACAACTTGAGGCCATTTTCTCTTGCCCGTTGCTTGTAACTTGGGAGAAGACACCAACTTCCACCTCGCCACAGCCTCCTTTCAGGTAGTTGTAGAGAACAATAAGGTCTCCCTTAAAGCTCCTTTTTCCCCAGCTCCCTCAGCTGCTCCTCATAAGACTTGTTCTCTAGAAACAGACTTGTTCTCTCCAGGAAAGAGCTATTTACAGCTAGAAATGAGCTATCATTGAGGCTAAGACATCTCCTACCACTCAGGAGAGCAGGCAGAGGTCCAAAGGGAACAAACAGAGCTAAATATCATAAGGCATACTCAGGCTGAGATTTCGAGGAGCAACAAGGTCTGCAGTGGCATGTCACTTAACCATTGTTGAATAGGAGACATCTCTGACTGAGCTGGTTGTCAAGGCTCATCTGCAGTCAATGGAAATCATGAACATCTGGAAAAAAAAAGGAGAGTAAATTAGTTTTGGAGGTCCCTGAAGAGAGTCTTCAAAGGCTGCTCAGCTGCAGTTCCATAAGGATGACATGGTCCAATATTTTGGGCCTGGAGTTTCCACAGACTGGGGAATAAGAACAGAGTATTCATTTCCTTTCATGAACATTATAGCTGGCAGAACTCTTTCCTTATCTCCCCTTTAAAACATGAGTAAGTTTTAAGTCTTTATCTGGAGTATATATCAAAGGCTCAGAAAGGTAAAAGGGAGGCTCAAATGGACCCTTAAATCTAATCACTTGCTTCTAGACTGGCAGATATTTCACTTGAAATATCTGTATTTATTAACCATAACAGCCTTCCAAGTCCAATAAGAAGACTGAGTGACACTTTTTACAAATCCTTTCTTAGAAAGCAAGTCCTCTGTAGAGCAGAAAGCTAGTATTCCCCTATTTAGACAAAGAAGGATTTAAATATCGAGCCTATCCATTGTGGCAGTTCAGCAGGCAATGAAAAGCATGAGGGACTATGTTACACAAGTCTTTTCTATGCTAATAAATACTTAACTCACATCAGCAGTTTCTACAGTACACTTCAATGGGACCAGAAAGGAAAGCAATTGTTCCCCCAGCAAAGGAGGAGTCCTTGGGTTCAGACCTTCGGGGTGTCATTCCAGTAAAGTTCTGCATACAAACCCTTGTGGGTATGGCAGTATTTCAAACTACCAAGAGGTCTCTTTCACAGAACACAGCCTATACATCTGCCAGACACCCACTCTTAGCCAGCCTACACCCTTTCCTAGCATGACAGCAAATTTCCATGTTACCAGAGACCCTACTCTTTCTGAGCACTTCTACTTAACTGCTTCCCATGTGCTTTAATAGCTCAGTGTCTCTTCTGCAACTAAACCAACCAATAACTCCCAGAGGTGTATGACATGTAAGCCACATACATTCAAAGGCCTTTACACATAGGGTAACACAGAGAGGCACAGAAGAGATAGTTATCAGATGGATATGGAAGGTCAAATAACATGTTCAGTGTTTCTCCTTAATACCTCTCTTTTATTACTGCAAGACCCTCCTCAGAAATCCAGTGAGATGGACAAGGCATATAGGTGATGATATGATAACAGCTGAAGTTGTTTTGTTATGACAGCCTTCTAGAGACAGAAAAAGACATTCCAGTCACTTCACTGCTTTCATCAGGAGTAAGTAGGTGACTGACCCAGTCCTGCAGCTGAGAAGAAAATTTATGTTTCAGAAAATCCACCTTAAATCGTTGGAAGCCCTGTAAGGGTTCCCTGCTCCAATGAGCCTGATTCTCTTCCATGAAGTTAAATACTTTTTTTCCAAAAAAACACCCCCAGCAAGCAAGCATCAGTTTTGTTCCCAAAGATCTTTGAGAACAATGGACAGCTGAGATACTTCTGTGCTTATAGAATACATAGTAAAGATGGCAAAGTTTCCCAGAAAGGCAGAAAGTGACTGACAATCAGTAAAATCATGACTGTCCTGTACCTATTACATTATCCTGATAGATATCAGTACGTGAAAGTACGATCTACTGAGCATCTGAGCTCCATAGGCATAGCCTGCAGCTACAGATCATATGCAATTACATCTCTGTGCAATACAGGAAGAACTTGTGCACTGCCCTTCCTTGCTGCTTTCTCTTCAGAATTATCTCTGCTTCAGTGTCTAATTCTGCTTCTGGATACAATTAAAGAAATGCTAAGCACAGAGATTTCAATGTATAAACATACTATGTAGCATGGCAAGAAGACCTCTTAAATAGTCCAGTTTGCTGTACTGACCAAAAATTGTCTTAGCAATAACTAAGAGCTGGGATTTTTGCCCTTCCATTAAAGCAAAGAGAGCAAACTATTGCATTAGTTTTCACCAGTTGCATCAAGCTCAGCACATTTGCTTTGCTATGCCCTAATAACCTGTAGTCCCTACAGATCTTTTCACTTCCACTGTCTTGCAAAAAACACCACCTGCCCACCACATCCTTGCTTTTGCTTCCCCGTGTCTGTTATTGACCCAGAATTTGCATGTTGGAATAACCCACCTTCAATGTCCGAAATGAAAATAAAATCTCCCTTCAAATGGCACAAAGTTGCTTTAAAATGTTAATCTACCTTATTTTTACGATGTGTTTGAAATTAAATGGTCCCATATGAGTGCGACAGGACAAACCATGTTCTTCCATGTTCTTAAATAGCCTGTTTACTTTAAAATCTGAACCTAGCTACAAATTTGAACCCTTTTTGGTTTCATCCACCTGGAAAAAATTATCAGATTCTTAAGTGTGCATTGTAACAGCAGCAAAATACTGAAGAGTGTAAATACTTAGGTTTCAGTATCTATTTTTAAATTGTTTTTCATGTAAGCTTTTAATTTAAAGTTAATAAGATTCTAATTGCTTTTTTTTTTCCCTCCAAAACACCAGTTGATTATTGAAGGCATATTTCTGCAGGATTGTCTTACAGAGCTTAAGTTTGAAAATATTGTTTTAAATCATAATTTGGCATTGTATGATTCATGCTACCAAATCTAAATACGCTCGGTGTAAAAATAATTGCAGAACGACTGCAAGAAACAAACTTTTTTGAGGATTATCCATTTTATGAGAGACACACATCTCCTTTGTAATTATTCAGTGTTGACGGGGGTCTGTTGAAATCTGTTGATAATTAATGTACGATGAGTGCTTAGCTGCATTTTAACATATTCTGTAATTAAAGCCAATCAAATGTTTTGTCCATTGCCGAACAGCTCAGAAAGAGGAAGCAAATATAGCAGCCTGCTAAATGAAGTGAGCTGTGCAGCTTTGGTCTCAGGTCTGCTCCAGCTGCTTTTTGCCACTTCAGCAGTGCAAAAAAGCCAGAGATCCTGCTCTCCTGATGGTTTTCTGTCAGGGGAAGAACTGGATAATTCAAAGCAGGAATAGTGGCTGTGTGCCACCTTCCCTTCTTCAGCTAGAGGGTGTAGTATCAATGCCATGTTTACCCCTTGCTGCCAGATGTAGTCTTTGGGCTCACAGGTAGCCGAGATTAATTTCCAATAGTTTTACAGCAGCCTAAAGATCTATAAAGTAATTTTTGCCTCACTAATCTGGCACTGCCTGATAAACTGGATCTTGGGTCTTTAAGCACAGGAAGATCTGACTTAACTATAGTCCTAAGCTAACCGTAGGCTTTAGACTTGGATTGAAAAAGCATTAAATTCACCTGGAATCTGTCCCTCACCCTCACTGAGAACTATGCAGGCTCTCGGCATGTTGCATGCTCCATGGAAACACCATTCTCCTGGCAGGCAGAAATCTCCTGGAATAGTTATTACTATGGATAGCATAGGAAGGACTGCGCTGGCAGGAAGGTTTCTTCTTTTTCACCAATTTATTTTTGCATTCTCTCAAGTACCATTTCTCTTTCTGCTCATTATTTCCACAATACCACCTGCTGCACCCCCAAATATAAATTAAAGCATTCTCTTTAGGACTTCTATGACAGAAAAAAAGCTTTCCTTCCTTGTTTTGCTCTGTATAGGTTAAGTCACATGTTTTGATTCTTACCGTAACCTTGATGTATAAAACCTGAGCTAAATCGGCCATCCAACAGAGCAGCCCAACATTCAAGAGGCACTGAGCGCTTGGAAGAACCCATAAAGGTAACATCTGCCTTGACAGTGTGCCTCCTGTGAGTAAAACTGTTCCTAAAATAAAAGCATTGCAGAACAGCAGAAGAAGAATGACTTCTCCATGTAGACTACTCTTCCCTTAAGGGCTTTTAAATAACAGGCGTCTTCTGTATCACCTTCCTTCAGTATTAGCTCATAAGATAAAAGTAATCTTTGCCATTTTTATTTGACTTAACACCATTTCATGCCAAAAAATTAGACCCTGCAAAATGACTGTACGTGACAAGAAGACCAAGTGCATGTCCCTCTGCACACCAGCAGGAACCTCCAAATTGCTGGAAGAGTTCTGTTGATGCACATCATCACAGCCTAAGTAACTGCTTGAGACCACACTAATCATGGAGCTGTGTTTCTCTGTCATGAATCACTCTCCAACTAATTGAAACCAGTGTACAAGTCAGGACACAACAAAGAATCAAAGCCTGAAACCCCTGATTTTGATGCTTAATCAAAGCCCTTGCTCCTTGTGCAATGCAGTGGCACTACACTGCCAGGCTGCTGAAGGCAGCGATCGGCCAGTGCAAACATGCCACCGGCTCAGGCTGCACCAGCCTAGTGTGGGTTGGTAATGGCAACAGACAAAGGTTTATCTGAATCTAAAGTATGATTCAATTCATTGTTTTCTAGCCTTTAAAAATCAGTGAAGACCAAACTCTAGCCAGGCTGCTCTCTTTGTATTTACTGAAGATAATTATGTCCAATGGGGAGAAGATTAATGAGGCTATGGGCTCTCTGCTCAGTGGAGCAAGGGACTGTGTGACAACGGGTATGGAAAAGGCTGAGATACTCCATCTCTTTTGTTTGCTCCTCAGCTTTCACTGGGCAAGTATGTCCTCAGGCATTTCAGCCCCTGAAGGCTACCAGCAGAATCTGTGGGAGTAACATCTTGCCTGGAGTAGAGGAAGGCAGGGTTAGGTATCACACAAGCAAACTGAGTGCATGCAACCCATGGGAGCAGATCAGATATATCTGAGGGTGCTGAGGGAGATGGCCGATATCATTGCAAAAGAGTGATCATCTTTGAAAGGTCACTGCAGTTAGGGAAGGGTCCTGATGACTGAAAAAAGGTAAACATCACATCCATTTTCAAAAAAGGCAGGCAAAGTGATGCAAGTTGGTCAGCCTCACCTCAGCTTCCAGGCTGATTATAGAGCAAATCCTCCAGGAAGACATTTCTGATCACATGAAAGGCAAGAAGGTGATGGGGATCTTGCAAGGGCAAATCATGCCTGACCAATCTGACTGGTCTTTGTGATGAGATGACCAACTCCATGGACAAAGGAAGAGCAAAAGGTACTATGGGGAGTAGTGAGTATGCGGGAGCAGAGCCTGCTCAGACCTGGACAAGCTGGTGCAATGGGCTGATAGAAGCTTTATGAGGGCTAAGGCAAATTCAAAGTCCTACATCTAGGAGGGAATACCTCCTTGGAACAATAAAGGATGGAGCTTATCCATGTGGAAGATAGCTTGCCAGAAAAGGATCAGGGCATACTGATGGACAATATGCTGAATGAAAATCAGCAGTGTCTCCTTGCAGTGAATTGAGCTTGCAGGACATGTGAGCTGCTTTTCCTCTATTTGGCCCCTGTGAGACTGTACCTGGAGAACTGCACCCAGTTTCAGGCTGCTCAGTACTACAAAGATGTGGACATGCTGTAGTGAGCTCAGTGGAGGGCCACAAAGATGAGCAGGAGGCCATCACAGAGGATTCATGACAACAGTCTGCATGAACTGTGTTTATTCAGTCTTCAGAAGTAAAGTCTTGGAAGGGACTTCCAAGGAAATCTCTTCTCAGAGTTGCAGAGGCATAAAATAAGATGCAAGAGACACAAGTTGAGGGTCAATTGGGTCAGAAATTCTGATTACATAACAATAAATATCTTTTAACCATAAGGGTGATCATAGACTGGAGCAGGTTTCCTAGGAGATCTTCAAAACCAGGCTGGATGTGTCTAAACAACTGGTCCATCTTTAAGCCAGGAACTGGACTAGATGAAATCTAGAGTCTGCTTCTAACCTGCACAATTCTGTGATACTGTTTTATGAAAAGACAGGCCCAGATGTATTTGACCTCTTGGGAGTGTCCATTTCTTTTCATTAAATATGTATGGAGATGAAGCTGACTAGCTTAGACATAGACAACCCATCTTAACACAGTTGATTTGTGCAGGAGAAATACCACTTTTAGAACAGAAAACTTAGGTAAAATAATGGCACAGCAAGCACAGCATTGGAAATTAAATGCTAGTAGAGCATTAGTATTTAGTAAGAGACATACTGCTAGATACTGTTATCCTTTAAAAAGTTTATTAGGAGTAGATGCTTTAACTCTTAGCTTCTTTCCTATCTCCTATATTTCACTTGAGTATAGAATTCAAGGGTGGCGTGGGCTTACCAAAACCAGACATATATTTGAAGAATATAATACTTATTATATAATTAGGCATTTTATATGTACATATATGTACATACATATATAGAAACATGGACTCTTAGCTGTGGATTTAAAACAGTTTGAACAGTATAAAATAATCTTCTGTAGAGTTCCTCTAAGCATCATCTTTAAAAATCAGGAATTACATCACTAACATAATTGAATCTCAAATTAAATTAGAAAGGATCATATTAGAGATAAGACATTTTAACTACGATAAACTTGATCCTGAAGTTTTTGCTCCCTTTGCTCCCGAAAGTCTGTTTTTACTTGTTTTTAGGTCAGTCACAGATCAGAATTCATATTCCCCAAGAATCACACAGCAAGCCTGACTGGCTAGGAGAGGGCTGGGAGAGAAATTCATTCTGTGTTGTTTGAGCAGACTGTTAAGGTTAGTAATTTAGTCTAGCTGGTAAATTCCACTTGTTTTAATTAAAATATCTATTCAGGTTTGTTTTGGGGAAGGAAGCAGAGCTGTTTTCTACCAACACTACAGTTTAGATTTTGCGAGTTATATTGCCTTACAGTGGTCTCCATCACTTCCCATTCACTGTAGAGAACTTCTTAAAGGACTTACTTTACTCCTTAGGCATTTCAAGCAGATACTTCAAGTGAGGTAAGGTAAACCAAGCCCTACAAGGTTATGTGGCTATGTAGAGGGATTTTGTGCAGAGTTGTTAGTGTCATTTTATTGCATTTGCTTTGTTGTTATCTTTTTAAGGGACATCAGGGAGGATGCTGGCAATCACTGTTGACATATTTGATGGCCTTACTACTGCTTGATAGGTGCATATTCCAAAGAACTTCTCTTACCTGTGGCAATCTTGTTTGTGGTATGAAGCATTTGTGGTATATTGTCAGCATACAGAACCTGGGCCAAAAAATTTCCACATAGGGAATATTACAATTACATTTATGAGTAGCAAGTGGCAGAAAGCATGGCATGCAATTATCAGAACATCCAATTTCTACAATAACCACATCTCCAAATTGAGATACTGAGTACTTTCTTTTAAAAATGTGTTTACTTATTCAGCAAATGAGTCTTGTTTTGGAAAAGATTGACCCGTGTATATGTACATACAACATGTTCAGTAAATGCTGATACATACATGGGAACAGGAAAACTTTTAAGGCTTTCAAAAAGATGTGCTGTATTTTGTTTTGAATATCCAATGTGGACCATTTCCCAGATTACTGAACACTTTCTAGACTTGGATAGCATTTTCTGCATGATGTCTCCATGCATTTCCTGACACTAGCTAGAATATGGGTTTGAAGTATCAATAAAATCAAAAATCAGTTGTAATGTTCTTATAGTCCTTGGCCCATCCTCCAGGCCTCCCTCCAATTCTGTATTCTAGATATCGCTTTAAAAGAAGTGACTTCTTAAAGTATTTCAGCATTTCCAAGTCAGTTTTCCAAGCTTTGCATCTTGCCCTGCTGTTTTAACTGTTAGGACAGTTTTGAATTGATAGCATTTTACAAGTGATGTTTGGTAAGTTCAAAGGAATCTTTGGGTACACATGCAAGGAGCTGGGGCAGAATTTGTGCTACAGTTCTGTGTTTTTCAAGCGAATGCAGTCTATGTAGATCAAAGATATTCAGCACTTCACTCACAGAATCCCAAAACCACAGGATGGTAGGGGTTAGAAGGGACTTCCAGAGATCATCTAGTCCAGCTCCTTTCTAAAGCAGGTTTACCTCAATCAGGTCACACAGGAATGCATCCGGGCAGGTTTTGAAAGCCTCCAGAGAAGGTGAGTTCAAAACCTTCCTGGGCAGCCTGTGCCAGGCCTCTCTCAATCTCAACAGGAAAGTTTTTCCTCATGTTCAAGTGGACTTCATGTGTTCCAGCTTGTGCCAGCTACCTCTCGTCCTGACAATGAGCACTACAGAAAAAAGATTCTTCCCAGCCTCTCAACACCCACTTTTTAGGGTTTTATAAGCATTGGTAAGATCCCTCCTCATTCTTCTCTTATCCAGACTAAACAGTCCCAGTTCTCACAGCCTTTCATCATAAGGTAGATGCTTTTAGTCCCCTGATCACCTTAGTGGCCCTGTGCTGGACTCTCCAAAAGTTCCCTGTCTCTCTTGAGCTGAGGAGCCCACAACTGGACACAGGACTCCAGATGAGGCCTCACCAGATATGGCAGAGAAGAGTGGGAGAAGAACCTCCCTTAACCTGCTGCCGACACTGTTCTTGATGCATCCCAGGCTGCCATTGGCCTTCTTGGCCACAAGGGCACATTGCTGGCTAATTCAGTTCATTATCAACCAGCACTCCCAAGTCTCTCTCTGCAGAGCTGCTCTCCAGCAGGTCAATCCCCAGCCTGTACTGGTGCATGGGGTTGTTCCTCCCCAGATGCAGGACTCTGCACTTGCCCTTGTTGAACCTCATGAGGTTCCTCTCTGCCCAACTCTCAAGCCAGCCAAGATCCTGCTGAATGGCAGCACAATCTCTGGGGAATCAGCCAGTCCTCCCAGTTTGATGTCATCAGACTGCAATCGTCTTTACCAACAGCTGGGACTGGCATTGTGTAATTAATGGCACTTCTTCTCAGAATATCCTTTCCAGGCACTCATTCTCAAAAGCACTGATTATGGCTGTTCAAGTATTTTGTGACCAGAAGACTAGATAAAGACAGGCTGCACAGCAACTATATTTCTTCCATCATTTATGTCTTCTTTTTGCTGAAAGAAACAGGTGCACCCAGGTCCCAGTCTCACATTTCTTCAATGTTGTCATCTAAAAAGTAGCAAAAAAAAGGCAACTCTCAGTACTCCCGAGAAGCCTGAAAATCAAAATTATAAAGTTGGAAAATAGGAAAACCTTTCTAGCATGATTGCTTTGTAAATACTGGAATAGACTTCTTGTAGAAATCACAGCCTCTTCGACGAACATCCTAAATAACAGGAAAGCTCATTGGGAACAACAGAGCTATACTCCATCCTATATATATCTAGGCAGGATAATGGACTAGGTGATGTCTTAGATCCTTTCTGACTTATTGTTCTGAGTCACTAACATTACCAATTATCCTTCAGTGCATGCAAGTACTACATCTCCCTCCTACAGGCCATCTCAAAGCATGTGCTCCTTTCCCATCTCTTCCTGACAGCTGCAGTATCACATTTAGTCCTTATTTGCTGTCAGTTGTCACACAAATCCATGACTGCTAATTCACAGCATCTCTCCTGAATTATATAAATACCAGAAATCAATTAATTCAAGCTTTCAAACAGTATACAATGTTGCTCTAGCTTAACCAGAATGAAAGCTGTGTTATAAAGCACCGAATTATCAGAGGAGGAAGAGCAATCCAAAACAGAACTCACAGCTATCTGTGCATGTGGTCACAGATACAGTACCAGAAAATGAATGAGACAGACTCCCTCTGGGGGGATTATATGATGGAATCTCTGCACGATTCTGTGTACTTCAGAAAGAGCACAACAGAATGACGAGTATGTGAAAGAAAAAAAAAGCCATAAAAATGACTGAACAGCTGGGAGGGACTGATTTATGAGGAGAGATTAAAGGAATGATGTTTGATTGTCTGCACAATGTCCAACAGCCATATGCTAACCACTTCAAGAGTGTAAATACCAAGGATGGGAATAAATAACCAGGCTGGAACAAGATGGTGTAACTAAAAATACAGAAAATTAATATACTGGGGAAAATTCCTAACAATAAGCTTTATTAAGTAGAGATAAGTACCTGAAGCAAAGCAGCAGGACTCTTATCGCTCCTGGTAACTTCAAGCAAACTAGACAAACCACTGAAAAAAAATCCCATTTGCTATCTATCTGTGGCTGGCTGAAGAAAGCTTGCCAGCTATCACAGTTGGATAATTCTTTCCTTTATGATATTTACAAATCCAAATGCAAAAGACAAGTCAATTATTCAACTTAATTGACCATTTACGTCGCTTAACCTTACTTGTCTAAAATGTTAAAGCAAACAATATAAGGCATGTTTTACTCATAAACACTTCCTGAAGGTATTTTCTGTCAAGTACTTTTAAAATTAGAAAACTCTATAGCACCAGACTTTTAAAAAAATTAAAAACAAAACAAAACGTGTTCCTAAACAATTATTTAGGAAGCAAAGCTGGAATTAATAATAGAAAACCATTATCTTCTGCTATGTCATTCTCAGGTCTCTACCTAATGGAAGTATAAACCACTGCAGTTGCAATCCAGAAGTCCTGGGTTCCCATTTTCTTCTGCAGCTTCAAAAAATGTTATTTTGTACTTCTCCTTTGCTGCTCAGCCTTCCTGTTAAAACAAGGAGAGTTCGTTCCTGGTCAAAAAGCTGGAATTCCCATTTATTTGCAAAGGAGGAATTTGATATTCCCGCTAATCTTGCACAAAGCCATGTCATTATTTACTAATTCCCACTAATCTGCCTTCTATGTTTCAGAGATGGATTAGAAGGTGGAAGAGATAAATATATACTCAAGGTGGACCCTGGGGAAAAATCCCCTCATAAACATATTCTATGCATATATCTGTTTTGGAAATAATTAGACTCAAGCTCAGCCATGTGAAGGACATAGGGGTGTTGACTTCAATGCTAGTCAGTTAACTACTCAACAATTGCAGGACAGAAGCTTATATGAAGAGCTGTCCCATTTGAGAAAAAAAGCCCAGTGCATCTACAGCTGGGAACCAGGGTCCACAGTCAAAGGAGGTTACAAGCCAAATGAACTTTGCTGACATTGCCCATAAGGTCTAAAAACCAAGCTCATAGCTTCATCTGAGTACAGACATCAAAATGCAAAATGCTTATGAGTATCTAACATAGAAAGGGAAACCCTTTTTTGCCAAAAGCAGTTCTAACATACGTAGAGATTTATTGCCTCAATCCAGCTGTCAAGATTACAGCTCCCAACAACTCTGTTCAAAGAGTTTCTAAAAAGTAAAGACTGCTCTTCCAGACTGAAATATTTTTGCTCATCACAGTGTTCCTATTTTTTAGTGCTTTTTTTCCTTACTTTCCTGCTTGCTTTCTTTTCCATGTGATCCTTGAAGGAAGGAATCTAGGAAGTAAAAGAAGGAAAAGGAGAAAGAAAGAAAGAAAGAAAGAAAGAAAGAAAGAAAGAAAGAAAGAAAGAAAGAAAGAAAGAAAGAAAGAAAGAAAGAAAGAAAGAAAGATTGATTTGAGGGAGAAAATAATAAAAAAAGAAATTTTATCACTGAAAATATATTTTAAACAGGAAAAAAATTAAAAAAACAAAAGCTTGGAGAGCTCTTCTCAATCCAATTAGGATCTTTGAGTTTACAATGAATAGACATATCCCATCCCCTGGTGAAACTACTTGCAGTAACCTGTCAAAGCTTCAGCGGAGCAATTAGTCAGCAAAGGAGAGTCATCAGGTGGAAATCCAGAACTGTGAGCAAGAATCTGTCCTGCTGAGCTGGCATTAGCCACATGACCCGCTGACTCTGGCTGTCTGCAACGTTTAAGCCCACATCCTTAAAAGCATTTAACGTGCTTAGTCTGAGTCAGTGGAAATGAGGCACCTACATTATGTTAGTCACCTAAATACCTTTGCAGATCGAGGTCTTATTTCAGTGAAGGGCACCACAGGGCATTCTTTTAATCACAGGAATCAGGATTCGACACAGTACCAGTGAAAGAAATTGCCACAGAGGGTCCCCAGCCGAGCAGCTTTATGTGGAAATGACCACGTCTACAACAGTTGTTACTTCTCTGAGCAAATGTGCACATTTACTCTTGGTTCACAGGGAAACATTTACAAGAACTCTGAACTATGGAAAGATTTTTGCCATATCATGTGTTTTCATAATAGAAAGTTTGTCCACAAATATAAAATATAAAAAAAAAAAAAGGTGTGGCTCAAGGAAAATGGCATCCAGGGCAGAACAGAAACTGAGCTGACAGCCCTGTGAACCCAAAACAGCCCCCAAGAAGATCTGCCCGCCAGCAGAGCCAGCTGTGGCGTCAGCCAGAGAAGTCAGCCACAAACCCAGACACGGCTGCTGGAAAAACACATTCCAGGTCCTACACACCGCTGCCAAGTCCACCCCATGATTATAGCCATGGACTTTAGAGAACCCAGAGGAAGAAGGTGAAAAGGAATAGGATCAACATTGCCTACCTCGGGATGAGGCAGGGCCAAGGCAACTCTGAAATTACTGGTAAGTCCCATTTTACTTGATTCTTGCACTATTTTAATGCAGATTCTAGCTAAAGTCTTTCAAAGTTTAAAGGAGATTTTGTCATTTTGGCAGCAAACCCACCTTTCTTAGCAAACATGATAATGGCCTTACATTGCATGGTCTTGTGCCCCAAAGGATTCCAAAGTGTTCTACAAACTTAAGCTGATACATGGCCAACGCACACAGAGACCCCTTCAACCAACCTCCAAAATGTGCTCAGCCTCTAGAACAACTGGGCCTAAATGCTTAGCAAAGCACAGAAGCTCTCTGCAGTATTTTAGGTTGAGATAAGATGAATGCTTTATGCTACTGAATCCAAAGGAGAAAGCACAATATTATCATGTGAGTAGAAATTCAGTTGCACACAACACTTTAATTCCTAGTCCTTCAGCTCTACTTCTACTCTTAAACTCCTGCTACAGTGCCTTTTAGTGTTACATTTTGATGACAACCCTTGTTTTCCAAAGCCTCTTTCATCAATGTCCTCAGCTTTGTAGTTGGGTTTGCCTTCCCTTCTGGCTGGTGTGCTTATTAAATCCGCACGTAGGTGTTCAACCACAGTTTCTCAACTATACTCCACTTCTTCTGGGACAGCAATACATCAAGGACAATAAAATTCTGGGTGGAGTCTTGCAGATCTCTTCCCTTTCACAGTTATTTACTCCAATTTACTACAATTTCTTTCCTTTTCCTATTTCTACAATAAAATTGCAGTTTTGACTCTTAAATCTTATTAAGCCATTTAATTGTCATGGCCTTTCCAAAGACATGAGAACACCAAATGACTTAATCCTTTTAAAAAAGCTTTCCAAAACAGATTTATGCAAGTACCTAAAGAGATCAGGAGATTTTTAAGTGCAACAAATAATCTAATAAAGGTTTTCAACCACAAAGCCATTCCAAATTCATCCAGTGCTGACTGTGTCTGTCATTTAAAAGAATTGTCAGAATCCCAGCTACTCTGAACAAAACCAAGTACACTTTTAAACTTCACTTAAAAGGATACAGTCATATATTTCTCTTCAAGAGGTGTTAGGGAGAAAAAAATGCTTTCTAAATCCAATTGCGTTCAACTGTGTTGTTTTCCTGTCTCCCTAATTATTTTCTCTGGTAATGGGGATGATTTTTATATCTGTCACTCATGCTGCACACAATTCTGACTCCTCCAGGACCACTATGGACTCATCTCAGAAAAAAAACATTTTAAGAATGTTTTTAATAATGTTTTTTTAGAAGTCAGACAGCATCTTCTCAATGTAAAATGTTTCTGATCATGACTAACAAATAACTGCCAGTCTGACTCCCTCTCAGTACACCTGAGGGTGTAATACAGTACTATATCATGTATCCAAGCAGAATCATAGAATCATAGAATGGTAGGGTTGGAAGGGACCTTTAGAGATCATCCAGTCCAACCTCCCTGCAGAAGCTTGTCCACCTAGATCAGTTCACACAGGAACGTGTCCAGGTGTGTCTTGAAGACCTCCAAGGAAGGAGCCTCCACACCTTCCCTGGGTGCCGTCACCTCAACAGGGAAAAAGTTTTTCCGTATCCCAGGATGCCATTGGCCTTCTTGGCCACAAGGGCACATTGCTGGCTCATGTTCAGTTTATTATCAACCAGCACTCCCAGGTCTCTGGGAATACAGTATCCAAGTACAGATCCAAGCCTTCTTTGTTACAGTGATGAATCGTCACTTCACAAAGAACAGGCAGCAAATCTGTTATGCTCTAGCAAATTGATAAAAATATGACAAAACTGACTATGTTTACCTTAGGAAATATATATAAACCAACTACTTGCTACCCTCGAGGAACTGCTTTCAGAAGCCCACATACCTTAGGAGACTTGAAATAAAACTATTAACTATACATTTTAACTATGTCATTACACATCTAGGTAAAGCAAACAGACGTGATGGGGTTGAACCCGTCAATCTCAAGCTGGGATCAATTTAACCTCTCTTATTTTCCTTGGAAATCTTCTTATATTCAAAAATGAGAAGGATGTGCTAGAACCGGATCACATGGTCTAACTTCCCGGATCTTTAAATCATACTCAGTCATTCCTGCACTGGGCCCAGCACATTGTGCTCCAGTCAGGCATCTGCACCTGTCTCTGGCAAGTCCAACACACAGATCTAGCACCGGGGGTCTCATCTGATTTAAAGATGTCCAGAGATGGAGACACTAACATTCCCTATATTGGTATTTTCCAAAGGCTAACCTTTTCCCTGTTAAAAAACCAGTGTCGTATTTTCAGTATGAGTTTGTTTGGCTTCAGTTTCAGACCATTGGTTTTCATTACTCCTTGGACAAAAAGAAAAAAGCCTGTTCATAATCATACCCATAGGTATCCAGGCCTGACATTCCTATCCTGTCTTCTCTGTGCTTCCAGAGATCTGAATAGACAGCGAAGGCAGACTAGCTCGTGTATTAAAAAAGGAGAAAGCCCAACTAGAGAAGAGATTGCAATACAAAAAGACAAAAAACAAAGCATCTCTTTAAGAAGACAACAGCATCCACATATCCACAAAGATGTGCAGTGTTTCGAGACTGCAGTCTTTCCTTCAGCTTCTCACTCACCACCAGCTCCTTGCTGGAGAGGTGCCTCCACAGAATCCCTACCCACAGCAGCTAGTGGTGAAAATACTTTTCCTTCTCCAGATTTTCTTAATGAGAGACTCAAGTTTATTCCTCAGTTTGCCACATTTCAAAGAGAAATACGGAATGTCAATCTCCTCCAGTGCTTTTTTTTGTTGGACTGCTACTCTCAGCTGAGGTAGCTGCAGAAAATCACACCAGCATTTTAATGAGGAATTCAGAGAAGTTAAAAGACCTTTCCATTGGTGTTTAAATCTCACACAAACAGCAGGCTGCAGCTGTAGCCTTTGCTGCCTATGGATAAACGTATTATTTCAGAACATGGCCAAGACCTCCTTGTAGGAGGTCCTGCAGGAGTGGAGCCAACAAGTGATTATGAAAGGAGCCCAAAGAACATTTGACACTGCTTTCTGCCTACGCTTGACAAGCACCTCGTAGTTTCGGTTGCAGTTTGCACGATTTTGGCTTTCAGAAAATATGAAACACCTTAGGAGATGGATTTTACGTCTAGGAGATTCCATCCGAGGCACTGAACCCACCCAATTTTATTACTTATACTTTCAAAAAGGTTGGGAAAAGCTTCAAAGTCGCATCTGAAGAATTCATGAACTTATCCTAAAAAAATACCTGGAACTCTGGCATCCAGGCACTTCTTTAAAAAATAAACACAGATAAAACAATCTGCTCTTCAAATAAATCCCCACAGACTTATTTTCTTAAGCAAAAATCAATGAATTTTATTCATTATTATGTATTTCATTTCCTTTGAATAAACAAGCCTTTATTTACTGCCTCTTGAGGTACTATTCAGTATGTCATACACAGGCCTAGTCTGCCTCGTGATTCAGTCACTGAGATGGAAGAACCAGCTGGCCACTGAGAACATTTGAGTCAAATAAAAGCAAAAAGCAGAAGCTGCTGACTGGGCAGAGCTACAAAGGTGAAGAGAAGGGCATCTTCCATTTCGGGAGAGAATCTGAGACCACTGTTAGGAACACAACTTTTTCTGAGTACTGGAGGCTGGTTGCCTCCCTCTCCACCTCTTTTCTCCCTATTTTAATAAGATACTCAGGGCTCGACCATAAAGGGACTCAGGTAAGTGATGACAAGCACCTCAACAGCTATCTTATACATTGCATAGCCATTGGTCACAAATTCACAGCACTGAACAGTCACTGGTGTTCTCTACATTATGCACAAGACTATCAGGCAGGAGAGGATTAGATTGTGACTATACTGTGACTGTACTAGGAAGCCAACAGAAAATGCTACAGAGAAGTGTCTTATATCCTATCCATTTGAGATTTTAATTTTGGCTGCAATAGTGTAAACAGACCTAAAAAAAATACTCCCCTAAGTAACACTCACTTATTTGAACACAAGGTAAACCGTTAAGGTCCATGAAACTTGCATTTATTTGCACAGAGCAGCACAGCTTCAAAAGGAAGATAGGAAACTGCCCCTTGTTACCATAAGCCAGAGAGTACTCTCTCCTTCAGTATTCTTCTGAGGCAAGAACTGGCATAGGATTCCCATTCCCTAGCAGTGAATAATACCACATTTGTAATGTGGTGCAGACTGCTGGGTTTTTTTTTTTTTTTGTCCTGACCTCGCTAGTGTTGGTTTGTTCTGGATATGGATTGGACATGCATCTCGGGCTGGCTGACTCCAAGGTATTCATGAGAGAAGCACCATCAAGTCTGAGAATCCCCAAGAGATGAAGGTGATGTACTCTGGTCCAAAAAAAAAAAAAAAAGCCAAACAAAAAGATAGGAAGGATGAAGAATCCAAAGGTTTCACTTGCAGACTTTGACCCCTGCACTGTATGAACCATGATGATGTGCTGATGCTTTTAGATATATTGCACTTGCTGACAAGGTGTTTTCTGCAGTGTTGCCTGCTGTTTACAACTTCAGCACAGAGGGATTACAGGTGCCAGTGCATCAGAGGAACAGGAAGGAACTAAAAGCCTTTTACAACGTCCTGCCTTGGCACCTCAGAAAAACAGGTGTTCATTCACAGGAGATCAATAGAAGTATGGGGGCAAGGGATAAAAGAGTAACCAAGGAGAAGGCAGAAGAAAGCAGTAAGAAAGGAGAAAATGTGCATAAATGTCAGATCATAACAAGTTTCCACACAAGCTTGAAGTCACGAATGAGAAAAGAAGAAATTAGAGGCTCCCTTTGAGACTATTAAGGAAAAGGGAGCCTGGACAAGCAATCTAATGTACAAGAGGCAAGGCTGGGCTTGGGTAAGCCTTAAGCACTTAATTGGGAATTAAACAGTTTGACTCTAGGCAAGAAATAGCTCTGAGGCTAAAAAAGAGGACAGGGGACAAAATATACCATGGAGTCCTGGGGGGTTACTAGTCCCCCCTTTCAGAGATTTGAGCCTGGCAGCAGACATGTAGGGACTCAAACACTTCAAGAACACAAGACTTGCTTGAAGGTCGGTTACAAAGTTACTCTGAGAAAAATCAGTAAGGGTGATGTGAGGAAAAAGGTCGGCATCACCCATGTGTAAAGGAAACAGCAGCATCACATTTTGCCGGGCCAGTCAGCTCTTCAGTATTGCAGCACTCTTTGTCCTCTTGTACCTGGCATCAGATAAGATGTCTAATTCAAGAAATTAAGATGGAGGACAACCTCAGCTGGTGATGCTGTTTCTAAAGATAGCCATTGCCAATCTAAGAGTGCAGCTTCCCAATAAACACACTGTGCCACTCAACCTGAAAAATGATCACTGTAAAACTACCTGCAAGAACCAGACAGTGATTCCCACCATCATACTGCAAAGCCTGTGTTTTTTTAGTGATTCAGTTATTTAGGTTAGCCCAGGAACAGGTTAGCCCTAGACTATTTTAAAGCATCACTCTAGAATCCCAGTATAGGGTTCAGCAACTTGTTTGAGCTTTCACCCTTCAGCTCTGCTTCCTTTGGATGTGTTACTAAACACATTACAGTTGAAAATAAACAAAAACAACTGCTGGGCTGTGGCAGTGAAATTAAAAGTAAGTGAGCATGTCTTCCAAAGTAAGACAAATAATGTGTGGAGCAAGTTAGGTCAACTATGCTTGATGATTCTCAGTTGAGGTGCTGAGACTGCAGCTTATTACACTGTTCACAATTAGTTGCTAGCTTACCTCGTCCTCTCTTCTTCACTTGCTTTTTCCACTTGATGTGGAATATTAGGATAGGTAGTGTTTTCAAGTTTGGAGAGCGGGGTGAATGCGTTCTTTTCTTAAAATGTGCTTTTGAGGGGCTTGTATGTAACACCTAAAGCAGGACTGTAATGGAAACTATGGTTAAAATATTTTCTAGAGGAACAGATCAGATGAAGCAAAAAAGAAGGATGATCTCACATTTCTGACAGTTCAGATACAAGCAATCTTAGCACCAATAAGTTGTGTCATCTGTTAAATCCACATTCACAGAATGCCTCTGTACATTTTGCACTGTTATGACAAGGCTGTACAGAACAGGGGTAAATATTCCATATGAAATAGCTATCTGTACAGAGTCGCTTGTATCTATCCCTATCTTTAAATAAATCAGCCGAGAATTAAAGCCGGCATGGTTTTCTGTTCTGTCTTCAGAGACCAAAGCTGTGCCACATGAAACAACATAGTAAGCATAAATTTATATCTGGCCAGAATATCACTGAAAGTTATCCCTTAGTATCTTACTCATTGAGATACTGTCCATCCTGACCTTGGCTACAGCTTTGTATTTTACACACCATTACTGTCATAGCGAGAGACGGAGCCAACAATAATTTGCTCATACAATTTACAATACATTGTGTCCCAGCCACACTGAGCGATCTTTAACCATCAGCAGATGTGTTGTTTGTATTAGCTATATTTGAACAAAGCAGAATGTATTCAGCCTTAAAGTCTCTATGGCTGCTTGGCTGTGTCTTGAGCTTAGTGCATAGCTAATTTACTGCTCGTACCACTGTAACTAATTACAGCATGGCTGAGGAGTTTCAGAAGTTTCAGCCCACAACCTGCTGCCTAAATTTTACATGTTTCTTCCATTCCTGACACCTAAGGTTTAGGAGTGCACCCTTGGTGAGGTAAATCAGCAACTAATACTGTAACTGCTCTGTGATGTTCATGTGAATACTATCCAAAACTTTTTTTAATACAACCTTACAAACATGAAAAGTCGCTCTTCCAATGCTCAATATTTTGCTTCATTACTGAGTCACACAATCTTGTACAAATCTATATCTTCATGCTAACATTTCTGAGAAATAAACCGTTATCCCATATGAAAACACAGAAAGATTGTAATATTCATCAACATGTAGGTATGGACCTACCTTTGCAGGCAAAGGCATTAAAGAAAAAGTGGACAGAAAGAGAGGCAACTCTGTAGTTCCAGTTTCATTTTCCTGATATAGCAATACAAATATATTCAGGACAGTGCAATAAAGAACCCAGCTATCGTTATGTTTTTTTCTGGGTACAAAGCCCTCCCAACCTGGTGACAATTCTCAGTTAGAATCAACAAATAAATTAAACCGGTTGTCCACGAACTCATATTCATTTGGGAAAAAAAAGCTGTCTGGCTTCAGAGATCAACAGTCTGAGAGCTCCAACTACTATTTTTAACAGCTGAAGTAGGCAAAGAATTGCCTTCCCAGAAAGTTCCCTAACCAACTTTTGCTTTGTCTTAAAAGCAAAGGAAAAAGAAACATTTCAGGATGCAGCAATACATTTGACTCTCTTTTTTTTGCTATTTTTTGCTCCTTTACTTTCTAGAATAAGAACTAGAAGATAAGGAATAAGGCAAGTCAGAAATACACGGAGCTGGATTATACAGCGTGTATTTTCCTCTGCCTACTTGCCCCTTTTTCTATCAGTAATTCCTTGCATGTTTTACTCAGTGTGTAGCCTTGTCTTTTTAATACTTTTGTTCTGTCATTTATTTCCCTTCTTAGTATCCATATATGCCTCCCTTCACACAGCTGTTTGTTAAACCTACCACAGCAGCAGTAGATCCTTTATAAAGTTTGCTGCCTATTTGGACAGTGTGGCTGTTCACAGCCCAAAGATTTTGTTCATAAGCCTGACATAGCCAATCTGCAAGGGAATCGTACGGTTGTAGAGAAGTGCTCTCTCTTATGCTTGCTAGAAAATGAGAATTTAGGATCAGAATCTCTCCTTCTTCTCACTGCTTACACAGGAGATAGCATTTCTCTAAGCTGATTCCCAGCTGCTTTATTGGCCTCTTGAGTCCACTGCCAGATAATACATAACCCCAAACAGCCTTAAGTTTGCTGTAAGTTCTTCCAAGGGTCTGGATGCAGGAATACTGCATCCCAGAAAAAAGGCAGCCTTACACTTCCACCCCTGAGTGTCCTTTTTTGCTCCTTGGACATAGTAGAACGTCCGGACTTTGTATTTAATTTCTTTTTCTCTGTTTCCCTTTCTGCGGTCCTTGATGCATCTCAGGTCTGCTGCCTCCACATCAAATTCACCTGGATTTTGGAAGAAGTTAGATATTGGTCTAATTACTCCAGACTGAATGTTTAATCCTTCTGCTGTTTCTCTTTGAAGGATCACAATGCCTGAACTGTCAAGCATTGGCAAGGCTTCTCTGGGATCTTTTGTTCTTATATAATAACATCCATTTCAGTTGTGATGATTATGAAATGAAGGACCTTATCCCTTTTTCCTATGCTGGTTTTGCTTAGCTTCAACATGCCTCCAATTTTCGGAACTTCAGGGTAGTAATTGTCATCAAAATAGATAATTTCATTCTTATACAGCTCTTCATTGTTCTCCCTGGCTGCCTATAAAAAAATTACTGCTCAGTTCAATAATTCTGGAAACAGAAAACTACATATCTTAGCTGGATCTGGGGAATTTGGTGCTTCTACCTTATCATATCTTTTAATAATATTACCAAAATGCAAGGGCTTCATAAGTGACAGAGGCAAAATTCCCACATTTTTGTTATTTTCAACATTTTTAGGAACGCCATGAATCCTGTCATTGCTTCTCCTTTGAGTGTTTGCTAAATCTCTGCCTTTTGCTCTTTGGAGTCTGTTCTGTTTTACCAGGAAAAACAAGACGTGTGTTGCCTGCAAAACGTTAATTGATAAAATCATTGCAATCTCCTCTCACCTGGCTAGCCTCACTTTAACTTCAGTAAAAATGTTAGTCAGCTCACTCAGAGAGGCAGTTTAATCTTTCCGAAGCCTTTCTGCTTCATTTTCCTATTCTTTTTCTCTCTGTTGCTAACCATTTTGAATGCATCACCAAAGTTTCTTATAGGCAGTGGTTTTCACGAGGCCCAAACTCTTCAAGTTATGTTATCTGGTGAAAATCTTGTTTTTTAACGTTATCTGTTTCCCCTCAAGGATGTGGAAGAAAAGTTTGAAAATATGTCATAATGTACAGTAAAGATTGAAAAAACAGGATAAAAACAGGATACAAATATCTCCAAATGTGTCCTGTTTCTAAAAATTATCCTGTTCTTGTTAATCTTGTGATTTTGGGGGCCTGATTCATGATTTTGGAATGCCTGAGATTGGCAGTACTGCTTCTTACCAACAGTACAACAAATTTTATTTTTGGCCAGCTGAGTACCTCAGGAGAATTCTGAACAAGAGCTATCTTGCATCTCACTGTTTGAGCCAATCGCTTTCTCCAACAGTGCTTACTTAATATCACAATATCTTTCTTCTTCATATCTGACATAGAGAGTCTGACACAGTTTCACCCATTCTTACACATCTACGTGTTGAAGTGGATTAAGTGAGGCGGGCAACCTTTACTTCAAAACTGTATTCTGCAATACCACAGATGCATTTACACACCTGCCAAAGCAGGTCCACCTAGATCAGGTCACACAGGAATATGTCCAGGTGGGTTATGGAAACTTCTAGAGGAGGAGCCTCCACACCCTCCCTGGGCAGCTTGTGCCAGGGCTCCCTCATCTCAACAGGAAAGAAGTTTTTCCTTAAGTTGAAGTGGAACTTTATGTGTTCCAGATTTTTTCCATTACTTCTAGTCTTGTCACTGAATACTACAGAAAAAAAGTGTTGCCCCATCTCCTTAACATACACCTTTCAATTACTTGTGAGTATTAATAAGAGTCCTCCCTCGGTCTCCTCCAGACTAAACAGCCCCAGTTCCTGCCACCTTTCCTCATAAGGAAGATGTTCCAGTCTCCTGATCAACTTGACTTGACCAAGACAATTCTCATTGGAATAACCACCCAACAAACTAAATTCTGCAGCACCATGTGCCTACATTATTTTTATCAAAAGAAAGTATTATTCCAATAGTCATCAAGTCACAGAATCACAGAATCTTAAGGGTTGGAAGGGATCTCGAAGGATCATCCAAAAACTGATATTTTTTAATTCCCAAAATGTTCCTTCTAGAAAACTAATTTTTTTAATCAAATGAATTCCTTTTAAAAAGATCTCAAGGTAAAGGTCTTTCTCTAAGCAAGCAACAAATTTTAAAGAGATGAGTAGTATTAGCAGCTTGGTGTGTTAAATAACACATACATAATACACGAATAAATCTTTTTTATTGTTCCCAATTGTCTGAAAGTAATCTAAAAAATGTTTTTAAACAGCTAGATGAAAACACTGGACATTAGTTATTATGCTGTTAGCAGCTGCACTGTCCTCTGCAAGCTTGTCCCTTCCAAAAAAATTCATGCTTTGTTTACTTTTCAATCTAATATCTTCAACTGGCACTCTGAGTAGAAGCTCTTCAGATTCCAAGCCAAACAACAGTAGATTTTGAATCTGTAACCATAAAAGCATTTTAATCATGTGCTACGTGGAAGAAGTTCTAAATATTAAGGAGACTGAGATCTACCGGGTAAATAGAATGCTGTGATCAGGCAATACTTCTTTGCAAACACAAGCTAAATCTCACAATCTGTGTGACCTTGAGCAAGCTACTTGATCCTTTTGTGCCTTGTCAAGACAATTATTAAAAATTGGACTCCTTTGACAAACAGATGTTACTGTACATCAGCATAGAGAACACTAGAATAAATGCATTACTGGAAACATTCATGATAATAAACCAACATGGAACCAAATTTCTTTCAATCCCTGTGATTTGTGTCTTCATAACTCTTACTGCACTCACTGACAAAGCCATTTAAACCATGAGATCACTTGTTTTCCAACAAATTAAGTCCCAATACTTGCCAGTCATTCTGCTTTAGAGGTCAGGGAAGATAAACTCCTTCTCTTCCTTGCCCAGATCTTTAAGACCATTAGAATTACATCTATTTGCAAGAAGTGCTCACAAAGCTAACAAGTTCCAAATGTTTCCTTTTCTTAAATGCAAGTTTGTTTCAAATCACATGGTTTTAATATGTGTAAACTGCCCACTTTTTATCTCAAGTGTACACCATCCAAGAGATACCATAACTAATACAAGTTAAGCAAATACTTTTAAATAGCCAATTGATAGAGGCTGTTGAGCAAGAAGAAAAAACACCAAGTTCTCATAAGTAGGTTGTGAAACCTGTAGCACTAGTAAATAAAATGCTAATTATGGAGAGCATTGATATTAAAGCCTGTTAATTAGAACAGGTGCAGCCATAATTAAGACTCAATATAGCATGAAGATAGGTTTGAATACCTTGGAGTTGAAAGTACATTTGCCTAAATGGGGTGTGTTCATTACATGTTGTCTCACGGTTAAATGCTTATTTACAACTCATCTTTAAACTCTAGCTGTATTGAAGGGAGGGAAAGAAGTGCCTTCCAAGGTGGGACATTCCATCCTAGAGCAGCTGTTTATAACAAACAAGAGGAAACTTGTGTCTGTCTCAGTGATAGAGGCACTCTAGATTAAACTCCTAGTTGAGTTTCAACCCTAGTTCAGTTTCCAGGTTGAATGCCTATCTTCAAGTGAGATAAATCCCAACCAAAAAGTAGGGCAATCTTTTTAATGCCAGGCAAAGAACATAAAAATGACCCAACGCCAACAAGGCTATCTGATAACAAAAGACTTCTATGCCTCTATACTTCTTTTAGATGCGTTGCTTGGTCATTATTTCTTGGAAGAAAGAGTTTTGGAGTATTTTAAAACAATACTTTTTGTTTTAATTTGTATCCAAGTGAATATGCTTTATATAATTGTGACATCATAATGGGACATGGAGAAAGAATACGCCTTGACATGTGTCCAACAGTTCAATTGTTAAAAAGGGCAGTGTTGAAAGAGATAATGTGCAAAACATGGTAGAGAAAACACTAAACCAAGATCAGGAGAAGCACTATTCCATAATCAATGTGACCTCTGGTAGATGCTGATTATTACTACTTAGGTTAACGTCAAAGAAACACTCACTAAGGGTTGCAGACTCCAGATCATAGATGACCTCATGAAACTTGCTCTCTCAGTAGAAATGATTGTAGATGTTTTCTGGGGTTCCACCCTGGTTCACAGTGTCAGTTCTTATAGTCTAACCCATACATACATTCTGTATGTCACTCAGCTCCCACTTTTATGAAGAAAGTGTTTCTGCTGCTGCCATCCCCTGTGTCTGCTCCAAGTGATGGCTGAAGCTACCTGTACCCCTTAACAGCTCAGGTACTGAGTGTAAAAGACCAAGAGTATAAAAGATCCAGGGATTTTAGCTCCAGTTCCTGTTACTTATTAGATAAATGGTGTTCAAAAAGGTAAAAAGCAGAAGGAAAAGCAAACCAGTTCTCTGGAAGTCTCTGAGAATGTTGGGACAAGAAGGAACAGCTTTCAAACAACAAATTCAGAAATGAAAACCCTCTCCAACAGTAAAGACAGACAGTGGAGAGTTAGAAAATATTTTCCCAGGGAAACTGCACAGTCTCCAAAAGCAGAAGCCCTTAATGCCAGAGGGAGATAAAATCTGGAAGGATCAAAGTCACAATTACTTGCTTTGGGGCATGGTGATACAGAAAGGGGATGCTTTGCCCATCCTTTTCCTCTGCTATGATTCACTGCTTGCTCTTGCCTTCCTGAGAACTGCCATATTTCAGGACTGAGTGCTACCTTCTCCACTTTTTCATTATTGAAGGTGGTTTCATCAAAACCATTTCCTATATTGAATCACGCTGCTGCACTTTATATTATGGGAATTATTTTGTTTTCATGGCATGGATAAGCTTTTTCCTAGATCAGTAAAAATCATAGAATCATAAAATCATAGAATGGTAGGGGTTGGAAGGGACCTTTAGAGATCATCCAGTCCAACTCCCCTGCAAAAGCAGGTTCACCTAGATCAGGTCACTTAGGAACATGTCCAGATGGGTCTTGAAGACTTCCAAGGAAGGAGCCTCCACAACTCCTCTGGGCAGCCTGTTCCATTGCTCCGTCACCCTCACAGTAAATGCAAATGTTTTAACAATGTATGGATGTAGATAATTTTGAGGACATTCTTTTGCTTTCCTTATTGAACAGTTCATAGCAAAATGTTCAATAAAAATTATCACTTTCACTAGGGTGGTTATATGTGAATTTGTGTCTTCCTAAAGATATACTACAGGTTGTTCAACAATTAGAGTTTGAAAAATGATCCAAGTAAAACAGGGTTAAAGCAGTCTCTCTGGTGTTTCAGACTGATTCCAGAAGGTTACCCAACAACAGCAATGATATATTCATTTACATGTTAAATTGATATGACATCTGATCATATCACAGAAATAACTTATTTCATATCAAATGGATTCTGAAGAGACTTTTGCGAGTAAACAAGAGATCCTGAGGACATATAAACTGGCATAAGCATCCACTCTTCCTGTGAATTCATAGGGACTGGAACTAGCTTCAGAGCTGGGAATAAAAGATCAAAGTGTGACTATAAAAAACTTCTTTGAGCGGGATTGTTGGAATTACACTTCCAGTTTAAATCTAATGTGAACTCTAATAAGATTTCACAAAAAAAAATGGAAAATCAGTCCTTTTCTCCTCCTACTGAAATAGCTTCAGCAATTTTGCACTTGGCTCTTGCTGTAATGTTCTGAGTTTCTCTCTATTCTTATCTGACTCTTAGAGACATTGAACATCTAACAAGACCAAGTGCTTGAAAGATGTCTTCACAGGACAGCACATACCATTGTCAAAACTGTCTGGTCTCTCCTCTTTTTCTATGCAGTGAATGAAATACTGACATGTAAAGATATTAATCCCAGAAGCATTTTTCCACTTTTAAGTTAAAAGAGCCTCCCAATCAGACTCTGCTGTATGTCAATAGCTCACAGGCAGCTATCATTACAACCAGCCCTCTCCAGCTTTACTACTGTGACCAGATATGTTTGATATGAAACCTGAAGCCATATCTTTCAAGAAAAAAGAAGAAGAAAAATAGAACAGATAAAAAAAATATATAAAGACTTAGGTTTTCCAAAGTTATAATTGCAAAGTAAAACTAGTCAGGAGGCTTCTAAGGACTCTGATGTATAATTAATCAGTTCTCTCTGAGGCAAAACAAGATTTCAGACCATAGCAGTAACATTACTGATTGGAGGAAGAGTATTTATTTGGGGGTCTTTTTCTGGCTGTTTAGTCTAGAAAAGAGAAGACTTGAGGAGGGATCTTATTAATATTTACAAATATTTAAAGGGTGGGTGTCAGGAGGTTGGGGCATCACATTTTCTGTTGTATCTAGCAACAGAACAAGGGGTAATGGGATGAAGCTGCCACACAAAAAGTTCCATTTAAATATAAGAAAAAACTATTTCACTGTGAAGATGACGGAGCACTGGAACAGGCTGCCCAGAGGGGTTGTGGAGGCTCCTTCCTTGGAGGTCTTCAAGACCCATCTGGACATGTTCCTATGCGACCTGATCTAGGTGGAACTGCTTCTGCAGGGAGGTTGGACTAGATGATCTCTAAAGGTCCATTCCAACCCTACCATTCTGTGATTCTATGATTCTATGATCCCCTCTCATTCTCCTCTTCTCCAGACTAAACAGCCACAGTTCCCGCAGCCTTTCCTCATAAGGAAGATGCTCCAGTCCCCTGATCATCTTGGTGGCCCTGTGCTGGACTCTCTCCAGCAGTTCTCTGTCCTTCTTGAGCTGAGGAGCCCAGAACTGGACACAGGACTCCAGAAGAGGCCTCACCAGATATGGCAGAGGAGAAGGGGAGCAGAACCTCCCTCAGCTTGCTGGCCCCATTCTTTTTAATGCACTCCAAAATACCATTGGACTTCTTGTCCACGAGGGCACATTTCTGGCTCATCTTTACATTTATAAACTATTCAAATCCCTTATCAATCTTCATCAGTCAGGTTAAATATGAATTTTTTTTTTATATTGTATCTACCCTCTTAAATCAGGCTCCCTCTTCCACCACTCTCTGCACCTGTTCCAGTTTGAACCATTTTTTGTGGTTTTTGGTTCAGGTAGATAGAGTTGGGTAAGAATTCAGCTAAGGTCATGGTGATACCACACAGAAAAGAAAAAAAAAACAAAACAAAATGAAACAATCCTCTGCTATTCAATGCCTCTGCTAGCAATACTTTGCCTGAGATTTATGTTTACTTTTTTTTTCCAGCTGTGCCACATCCTTGGCTCAGTCAGAAAACTTTGTCTTCCCATGCTTTCAACTGCAGCTTCCTGCTTCACATAAAATTTAAGAGAGGCTATAGCAATGGAGATGTGTTTAATAACTTGTTGTTTCACTTAATTTAGTCACAATGAAGATTAAATGTTATTTATAGCGCTATTTTACTTGTTTAGTTTAGAAGAACTTCTTATTCTTGAAATTCCAATAACTCAAAAATTATGCCAACAATTATAAACCAAATGCAGGATGAAGAACAGGCATCTGTGCCAGGGTCTGGGGCTGCAGTTCCAGAAGCTTCAGCTTTGCTACTGTCAGCTTCAAAGCCTGACTGCACTTTCAAAGATGTCATCATCTTACTGCAAAAAAAAAAAAAAATAAAGGCTATTTTAAGAGGTTTCCCAGCTTTTTATAGGGATTCAGATCCCAGCACAGTTAATTAAAGAGGTGGAAGCACATGTCTGAGGACATCTTTGGACTCCTCAGATGTGCTGCCATGGTCCAAGCCCAGCCAGCAACAAAGCACCAGCAGACACTCACTTGCTCCTTTTCCCTCCATGGTGGGATGGGGAAGAGAAGATATAACAAAGGGTCTCACGGGTCAAGAGGACGGGGAGGGATCACTCTGCAGTTATGGTCACAGGCAAAACAGACTCAACTTGGGAAAAACAAAACCAATTTAATCTATCAATCAAAAAAAATGGAGTAGAATTACGAGAAATAGAAACAAATCTTAAAAACAACCTTTCCTCCACCCCTCCCTTCTTCCCGGGCTCAGCTCTGCTCCTGATTTCTCCACCTCTTCCCCTGTAGCAGAACAGGAGGGGAGGGAATGAGGTTTGCAGTCAGTTTATCACACGTTGTCTTTGCCATTTCCTCTTCTGAGGAGGAGGACTCATTGCAGCCCTCTCCTGCTCCAGCGTGGGTCCCTCTTATGGGAGACAGCCCTCCACTAACTTCTCAAATATGAGTCCTTCCCAAGGGCTGGAGCTCCTCACTAACTGCTCCAGCACAGGTCCCTTCCATGTGTGCCATCCTTCAGGAAAAGAATACTCCTGCCTGGGCTTCCCACAGAGTTACAGCCTTCTTGAGGCACAGCTGCCTGCTCTGGCATTGGAGTCTCCACGAGCTATCAGCAGATCTCAGCCCCACCGTTACCCTCCATGGGTTGCAGGAGAACAGCTGCTATCTCACCACAGGATGCAGAGAGGCTCTCTGCTCTGATGCACCTCCTCCTCTCCTTCTTCACTGACCTTGGTGACCACATGGTTGTCTCTCATCCCACTTCTTCCTCCCCTTGCTGCAGATTTTCTCTTCTTAAGTAGTGATCACAGACGTGCCTGATAGGCTCAGCCTTGGCCAGTGGTGGATCTGAATTAAGAGTCAAGGGAGCTTCAAGCAACTTCTCACATGGGCCACCACTGCAGTCCCTCCCCAGCTATGATAAAAGCCCCACCAGAGAAATCCAACACACATGGATTGGATTATCTCTCTGTGCAAGTCCAGTGTCCTGCAGACCCTGTGAGTCACCACAGAAACTAGCAATGACCTGAAAGTCATGGTCATGCTAATTGAATTCTGCCATGACAGTTGAAACACGAGATTCCTTTGTTTTTTCCTATTCCTTGAAAAGGGCATGGCAAAATGACTGATTTATAGATAGATAATCTTGCTGCAGCTATTGCTGAAGCCCTGTCCTCTCCTGTGCTTGATATGGACAGCTAAGCTTGCATTGTGGCTGTGAAGAATCAGTACAGGATCATTGGAATGGGCTGCCCAGGGAGGTGGAGGAGTGATCATCCCTAGAGATATTCAAAAGATGCATCGATGAGGTGCTGGGGGACGTGGTTTAGTGATGGGCTTGGCAGTGTGAGTTTAGTGGTTGGACTTGATGATCTTAAAGGTCTTTTCCAATTGTTACGGTTCTATGTTCTCAATTCTGGTTTTACATTAATTCAATGACTTGCCATTGGATAAAACAACAGAGCCCTGGGAATGTGGTCTGGAATCCCAGTTCTGCTCTCAGTCCAGGCACAACCTGGAGTGCATGACTAGAGTCAGGCTGCCTCCTGCTCTCTACCTCCTGCTTCCCAGGTGACTGTTTTTACGACTATCCCATCATTCAAAACTCAGATGACAGCATGTCAGATGATGACAGTTGCTTACTGACCAGATCCAGTGCCAGATTGTCTAGAATTCGAATATCAGGACAGTGCTAAGTAGGAAAAGAACCCCTCTCTTGAGTGAGTGAGAAACTGACTCAAGGCTTGACATGAGTGGTTAAATGTAAGTGTTAAGGCTGTCTGGGTTGATGTCTAACAAATCTACATGCCTATGGGGTTGTCAGGCAAAGAGTAGGTAGATTGAATCACTGCTTGGCCTGTTTCAGAATATTTCTGCCTTTTATCACTCCACTGCAAGGGTTAATGCGATACAGGCTGTAATGAGCTGGCCAGCTCCTGACATGAACAGAATCTGATTGATTATATGCATAGTACACTAACTCTCTGCAGATGATAATGGCCATCCATGTATCATGCATTCAGCAATCACCAACATCTTTAATACAGATGTAAACCTTTGTATTGATGCCAGTTAAGCTACAATGAAGAGAGAAAGAATGTCAGAGAACATTCATTTTATTTCAAAGGGTCACTCCCAGCAGTTCAGCATGCCATTTTGTGCTGCCGTTGTTTCTCAGAAACATAATTCCCGGGAACGTACTGTTCCTAGTTTCAGAAGTGGGGACACAATTAAACTGATTCAAATTAAATTACTGCAAACAGCTCAAATCCATTGCAGCACAGCTCTCATCCTTTATGTAATAGCCCTTTGAGTTTGTGACAAGATGCCAAAACGGAGATGGCGACTGACAGGCCTCATTGGTCCAGCTGTGATGAGTTTGCCATAAAATGAGTTTCACTTAAATTTTTTTCTCACCTTCACTTCACAAGATCCTTCTCCAGCTATAATGCCCCAGAGTTTTCAGAGGTTCCAAATAACCTCAGATCCTCCTGGAACCAATGGGACACACAGGAAGATACCACAAAAGAAATCTACAGAATAACTCAAGGAGACAATTGTCGAGGGAACGGAAGAGTTTTAAGAGGCATGTGTTATTTCACTGTTGAGGTGACAGAACCCTGGCACAGGCTGCCCAGGGAGGGTGTGGGGTCCCCCCTGGAGGTCTTCAAAACCCACCTGATCTAGGTGGACCTGCTTCTGCAGGGGGCTTGGACTGGATGATCTCTAAAGGTCCCTTCCAACCGTGCCATTCTGTGATTCTGTGTGCAAAAGAGGATAATGCGCAAAGCTAACAAGAAACATCCTGCAGCAAGAGAAAGGAAAGAATGGTGAGATACCTGTATTTCCTAGTTCTCAGTATGATGATTTCATGTAAAAAACATGCACAACAGATTGGAAGGGCAGGTGAAAGGACAGCAGGGGTACACGGGATGGGCCATAGCACAGATATCTGAAATTGGCAAGATAAACAGGTTGAGCTGAACAAAGAGAGGGGAGCCAAATGATAGATGCAAAGGACACGTTGCTCTGCAATATAAGCTGAAATCAGTACTCCTAAGTGTGAGCTTGACATCATATAGATAAAACCTAACTTCATGTTGAGCACAGCCTACTGCTAGATATCAGTCTGCCCAGATCCTGCTCTTCCTCGATATCAACTCATTTTGCTCTATGCTCAGCTCTTTTCTCCCGTGTGCCAAACACAAGCGTTCAGGCAGCAATGCACCAAAGAGCTCACCTGGCTGAAAAGCAAGAAGCCAAACACAGCCATTCCTCAGCTGCATCGATTTCCTGACCTAATTCATTAGAAGACATTGCAAGCAGTTCTGTCAGCATAACACAGGAGTCAGCGGAGACTGGCACGAAGAGAGAGTGTTCATGGAATGGGGCATGCACACATGCAATGAATTACACCCTTGACTTGACGTTTGCTGTTTCTGCTTTATATCTGAAAGAGGGTTTGTATGTCTGGAAGCTTCTCTGTGTTATTTTATCGGGTAGTCTAATAAAGAAAAAAAAAAAACAATAACAGAGAAGGCTCAGAATTAAGATTTTGGGCAAAACAGCTCTATTCTGTAATTAAAATAGTTGCTTCCTTGAATAATTCTTTTCACAAAGTTTCTTCTGCTTCATCTACATAGTTCTGTAGACTGGAAGACAAGTTTTGCAGCAGTCAGAATTAAATCACAGAAGTGGGATTGGTCAGAAAACAAATGATAAAGTAGAGCAGCTCAAAGGTCAAAGCCCCAAAGAGCTAAGTATTCTTTGAGGAACATTTCCATCCCCTGATGTAGATGGGTGTAACTCTCAGGCTTGAAGTCATTGGTAGGAGTGGCTGATTGCATCAGATGCATGATTACAGTCCCTGAGAGGCCCAAGTATCCCGTGACACCAAATTAAACAAGTCGGAGGCCTGCTTTCTCTTTCACTCTCTGGCTGGTACTTGTTGCTTATTTCCTCTTGCTCTCTACCTTCCACTACTAGTGTGAAGTCACGTTTCAGGACAAAATGTCCAAGATAACCTCACACCACATGATGTGCCATCTCAAAGAACATGAAAGATATTTGGCAGATTCACATTTGACTATGTTATTTTAGCCAACACCTTCACAGGAGTCATTTAGATGTCTGTATTGTATGAAGGAGGGGAAATGTATTTGGCACTATGATTTTTACACATATCATTCTGACAGGTATTCTGATAATTAACAGTGGTGTGTCCAGAAGACAAAGCAGCTACCAATTCACTTTGTTCAGCAGTTTTCTATGTATTAAGAGACTAAGAAAAAAAAAGATAAATGAAAAAAACACTTCCATGTGCTGGGAAAGAACAGCCCAGCACTCCAGAAAGACAAAGCGATTCAAGTTAATAAACTGCTTATTTAACACATAACCAATTGACTTGAGTTTATATTAGAAATGAACCTCATTTCTTCCCATAAAGTAAAAAAGATGCAAACAGAAAAGCATACCTGCTGAACCTATCAATATATGTCAAACTTTCTAGAGGTGCAGGTCAGGAGCTTGATTTAAGTGGCAAAACACAATTCAGAGAGGAAGGAGATGTAAAGTCTTACTGCACTTCTCTATATGTATCACTAACTCCCATGTCTGTAAACACCTAGCAAAAACTATTTGGCCTCAAAACTTCACACTTGCAAATCAGTCCGAATCAAGTAGCCCTTCTGTCCTGAAGATGTTGTTTCAGGAGACTAAGCTTCAGCATTTCAGCTGCTCAGCTAAAGCATTTAAAGAAAATGAACTTGTCTGACATCTAGAGCAGCTTACTGCAAATAAGACCAGTTGCTCCTTTAAAAATATAGATATACATATATATATATATATATATATATACTATGATAAT